>OX637463.1:30621969-31203760 GCA_951799995.1 Trifolium subterraneum
CGTTGTCAATTCGTCTTTTTCTTCTTATGAGTTTTTTAGTCTGAGTTATGTTGGGTTCAATTTTCAGGTTGACAAGGAAGAAGTAATCAATATCTGAGAGATTCATTGCAAGCAAAATTAATAGGAGGGTATTTTATATCATAAGTTCCTTTTATGTTTGTGTAAACTATATATGATATTAACACTGCAGAGACAAAATTTAGGGATCAGGTAGGTACAATGAAAGTGGTAGATTTTTGTCTCTAATTGAGTGGAGTTATGAGGGAGGTACTGAAACATTATTGCTGAATAGTTTTCTGTAGCATAAGTTTATGTTCTAAAAGCGATAGTGTGCCATAGATTTTGATGTGTTGTTAGAGAGATATCATAAGGAAGATGCTTATGAATTTGATACACGAGGGGGACAATATATATATTCATACACGAGGATTAAATTAAATCAACAAAGGCGAGCTTGCCTTCTAAATGATACCTGACAGACTTTAATATAATTCTGCATAGTTCGTACTACATCATAAGTAATCTAATTATATGAGTTATTTTTCAGCTAAGGTGGCGGAGAAATTCATAAATGGTCTCTTGGTGGTAGACTCATCTTCAGCAGACAAAGGACTTGGTAAAAAGGTTGTGGTGCTTAGCTGGTGGTGCTTTAAGTGTGAGTAGGTGTCATGGCTTTGGTTAAGTGCGTCTGTTATCAACATTTATGCTAGGTAACTCTATTATCACAAATGTTCTCTACTTTACATTTGTTTGGGAGGTAATATTAATTAATATCTCAAGTACCGTTTGTTTTTCATTTCAAGGTACTTATATGACAAGTTCATAGGTCCAGGAGGATTAACAAATAAGCTATCTTTCTTATCCCCACATGAATCACATGATGATGTTAAAGGAAATGGAAGTATTTCAAGAATATTGTTAAAAAATAAGAAGGTTAAGAATAAACTGATTCTTGCACCATTCAATTTTGGGTGAGATTTATATCCAAATTGTGTTTTTTAATTTTAACAAAATATGTTAAATGTGTTGAATATGAATTAACAAAATGCACTACTTAAATGTTGGGTGTAGGGATGTTCATTGGGCGTTGCTTGTCATCGATCCAGATGCCGGGATTATATATTTCTTGGATCCGATGGATACTGATTCTTCAAGATATCTAACTTGTAAAAATAGATTTGAAAAGTGAGTATGTACTTTTTAATTTTAACACACCCACACACACACATATGTATAGTATGATTATTTATAATAATTACTAATTGAAGTTAATTTTAATTTGTTAGTGCTTTGCTAATTTACCGTGCCTATAATCAAACTAAAGTTGTGTCCAGTTCAAAATCAAATAGAATCAAATGGATAAGAATAAAGGTATTTTCTAATTAGTGTTATTTTTACCTAATAAAACTAATAACAATGAAATTTATTGATGTAAATGTGTCTTCTTTTCAGTGTCCCCAGCAAGCTAACACTACCGACTGTGGATATTTTGTGTCGCGCTTTATGAAAGAGATTGTCATGCAATATCCAAAGAAGATCTCCGATAATGTACATGATTTTAATTATTATTGTTATTATTAATTTTTAATCATAAGCATATGTAATGTAATTCAATTCTAACTAAATTTTGTGATTTTTTTACTTGAAGTATTTTGATGAATACAATGGTAAATACTCTAAGGATAAGTTAGATGAAATGAAGGACGACTGGGCGGAATATATGTTCACAAATGTTATCCCCGGCGGAAGTTGGATAAAGTAAGTATACTCTTCTTTGATTTGGGTTTATTCCGATTTTACATCATTATGAGAACTATATATGAACGTTGTTGCTCATGATAATTTAGTTGGACTGTTGGGTCAAAATTATGAAATGTAATTGGTGCTAAATTTTTCCATCCTCTTCTTTTTAATTTTCAGAAACTTCTTGGAGACATGAGAGATGCAGTGGATTTGGCAATTGACAATTGGCAGAGGATTTGCTTAGGTTAATTAGTTTGTCTTGTTATAATTAGTGTCATGAACATCATCTAGCGAGTTAGGATAATTAGTTTGTTTTAGTCTTGAACACAATTGTCTTGCTTCTTATTTGTTTTGTGATGGATTTGCTTCTTATTTGTTTTGTGATGGATGGGAGACGCATGTAATATTATGGTACTTATATTGGCCTACTTTGTGCCTTTTTTTATCTTTATTAATATAATTTTTGCCATTTGTATTATTTCCTACTATATTATAAGTTTCAAATTAAGCTTTGGGTCAAAAATTCAATTGGAAAAAAAAAAAAACTGCAGCTTGTAAAAAAACAGATGTAATAAACGGTGGGCAATTGCAGCTTGTAAAAGAAAATTGTGTAAAAAATCAATTGCATACAATAACGCTTTTGTTACAAAGTACTATTAAACGTTAGGCAAACGATAGCACTTTTAAACGCAAGTGCTATTGAAACTGAATCATATAATAGCACTTTTCTGAAAAGCGCTATTAAATCATGTTGCATAATCAGGTCTACTATAGCGTTTTTACTGTACGAAACGCTATTAAAGATTCATCCTACAATAGTGCTTTAAAAAGCGCTATAATAGCTGCATACCTACTATAGCGCCAGCTTCAATAGCACTTTAAAGTGCTATTAAAGCTAAAAAAAAGTGCTATAGTAGCCCTTTTTTGCAGTAGTGAATATTCTTCCCATAAATATATTTGTTGAAAATATATTTTAAAATAAAATTTTCTAATCTTTTTGAAGCACAAAGATTTATTTGAAATAAATCTTTTATATTCTCTGCAACAATCTTCACAAGATATATTTTAAAGGACAAAACTTACATGCATTGCTTTACGTGCATTTCTTACTTTTCCACTCACAAAGTGGTGGTTATTAGTGTTTTTTAATTTAAAAAAAATAAATAAAACTGTTTTTTAATTTAAAAAACTACCTCTTTGTGAGAGGAAAAGTAAGAAATGCACCTAAAGCAATGCATGTAAGTTTTGTCCTATTTTTTAAAATCAAATCTTCTTGATTCCTTAATATTTTATAATAGTCTTGAGAACCAAGTAACCTAATACAACTGCCTTCCAAAGATTAATAAACCACGTGCATATTCTTTTATTCTGAAACAAATATTTCAAAGATTTGATATAAAAATTCAGCGCATATCAGAAGCAGTAACACTATACTCCATATGCTACAACATCTTGTCGAGCATTAGGCTAGAGTTTGTTTTTGCAAAATTGTAGCCAACATACAAAAACCCAACAAGTATAAAATAATATATTGAAATGATGTAAGATAAATACAATAAAAAAGAGGATATGATTAAAAATAGGAATAAAACAAATAATAGATTGGAACAAAATAGAATAATCTATATGCATAAAAAATAGTAACAAAAAAAAAATATGATGACAAACTTAAATATCAAATAAAAGTCAATGACCCTGCGAATGCACGGGTCTTTAAACTAGTTATATATTGAAAAAATAAATCAAGCCCGTGTACTCAAACAAAATAACTAACTAATGGTTCTAGTATTTCTATTTCTGATTCATATTTTAACTGTTTCTTATTAATCTCAATCAACAACCAAATTATGTTTATTTTACTTCTCTCTTTTCTATCTTCTTCATAAGTCTCCAAAGGAAACAAAAAATTGTGTCACACGCCACCAATTTATTGTTCTATATTTCCTTTCCTTTGTTCCTATACCAGAACACAATCACACTCTCAATGTTGATGTTAATGATGTCGGCAAAGCTGACTGCAACATTAACATTCATATCTCATATCTTTGTTCGGCAACTTGTATTGTATTTTTGTTATCGAATAACATTAGTTAAGTTTATCACAACTGTTGATAAGAAAATATAAAATTTGTAAGCAAAAAAGTAAAATCAATAAAAAAAAAAAAAATTTAAAACGGATAATCAAATTTGAAGACCAAATTTAATCTCTTTTTCTTTTTGCGTGAACTTAAATGAGATTTGACTTGTATAAACTATTTTGATTGGAAAAATAAAATAAAAAATTATACAAATTTTTAGAAAAGGATGTTAACCCAATCAATTCTAATTCTTTTCTAATATAACAAAATTAATTACCACCAAATTTACTAATTTATCCTTTTTAGTTTTAACCACATTCCAATTTTTATATCCTTCATTGTAATTTCAATAAAAAGTATAAAAAAATTATTGAAATGATATAAGATAAATACAATAAAAAAGAGGATATGATTAAAAATAGGAATAAAACAAATCATAGATTGGAACAAAATAGAATAATCTATATGCCTAAAAAATACCAACAAAAAAATTCTTATACAATGACAAACTTAAATATCGAATAAAACTCAATGACCCGTGTGATTGCACGGGTCTTTAAACTAGTTATATATTGAAAAAATAAATCAAGCCACATGGGTATTTAAACTAATTATATAATGAAAAAATAAATCAAGCCGATGTACTCAAACAAAATAACTAACTAATGATTTAGTCTTTCTATTTCCGTTTCATATTTTAACGGTTTCTTTAGTTTTCTCAATCAACAACCAAATTATGTTTATTTTACTTTTCTCTCTTCTATCTTCTTCATAAGTATCCAAAGAAAACAAAAACTTGTGTCACACGCCACCAATTTATTGTTCTTGATTTCCTTTCCTTTGTTCCTATCACCAGAACACACTCACGTGAATTATTGCGGCCTCGGCCTCTGCTTCTCGATGTTGATATTAATGATGTCGGCAAAGCTGACTGCAACATTAACATTCATATCATATAATTAAGAGAACATATAGGATTTAATTCAATGCTTTTCCACTGACAATTAAATAAACCACAACATTGGAGTAACTAAATTTTAAACACAGAAATTATATGGTTTATTAATTATCAGTGGAAAAGCCTTAAATAAAATGTTATACACGGTCTCTTAATGATGTGATATGAATGTTAATTTTGCAGTCAACTTTACCTATATCATCAACATTAACATCGAGAGGCACAAGCAGAGGCCGATGCCGCAATAATTCAAGTAAGCATGGTTCTTGATGACTCTTGGTCATTACTTGTTATCTTGGTAAATTTCAATGTAAAATGAAGAAATAAAGTTGGTATTTAAGCCAAAAACATGAGAAAAAGGCATGAGGATTGAGTTAGCTTGAGACACAAGAAAATGGTGAATTGAAGAATTTTTTCCAGCAACTAATTGCGTGTCACGGAAGGGGGAATCTGTCACATCCCGTTTTTATTTATTTATTTATTTAATTAGACTTATTTATTTAATTGTCATGTTTGTGTGATTTAATTAAATATGTGGCTTTTGGTGTGGAGGTGTATTTAGAATAGTAGTGTTTTTAAGAGGTGTAGTTAGAAAATAGAGTTGGGCTTTTATGAGGAAGAGCAATTTGGTAAATTTAGAAGGGGAACTTGACCTAGGTATAAGTTTGAAATTTAGTGAGAGAAATTCATTTGTCATAACATTTTGTGAAGAATAGAGAGAGAAGCTTAGAGAGGAGAAGAAGAGAAGAACATAGAAGAGAAGATCAAGAGGGGAAAATTAAAGGGAATAATTCTTGAAGAATTAGAGGTAAGAGAGTAGTTATATATGATTAGTGGGTGACTAAGAGGAGGGGAGAAATCACATTTCTCTTTGCCCAAACCCTCTCACCATTTTATGCTTAAAGTTGGTATTTTTATGTATGTGCATGAATCAAAATGCTTCCTTTTATGATAATTTCGTGTTATCTATGTTATATGATGCTAAAAGTACATGTTGATGGTTTCAATTTTGAGAATCAAAGGATGTTCATGTGAAATTAAGTGTTCATGTGTTTTGAATGAAAAATATGAATAATCTTTGATTGATGATGATTTTGATGTTTTTAAGTGTTGAAAATTGTACTTCTATGCATGTTAGTATGTTTATAACTTAAATGAAACACCTTTTTAGAACTGGTACACGTTTTGGTGAATTTATAGTGGAATACGAACGAACACCAAAACAGAGTGTGAATTCTGTGCACATCTCGCCGGGCGAGAACCAACGAGGGTCAGCGACGGAGTTCGTTGAGGCTCACCGGTACTCGCCAGAAAACCTAAAATGTTTTGTTTTTGTCGCTGAGACACTTGCCGGGCTTCGCCGGGCGAGATTGGTCTGATTTGGAGAGTATTCTATAACTATTTTGATGTTGATGATGGCTTAATGCATAAGTTGTTAGTTCCTTATAAATGAGTATGAGTGATGATGATGTTTTCATATACTTGTTAGATATGTATGATGATATTGATGGTGAATTGGAATGAATATATGTAATGTGTATATGTATGAATGTGCTTACGTGTATATGAAATAATAGATGGTGAGTTGGGGATATCATGTGTTAATACATGAAGTGTTGGTGAATATATAAATGAATTTATATTGATGAAATGTCGTGACACATTATCCATGCATAAGTTGTGTCTAATAGATGGTGATGATAGATGGTGAAAGGATTCTTGTATCCGATATAGATGGTGATTTAGTACCACATGTAGATATGTGTAGGAACATACATGAAGGTGACATTAGATGCATTAGGAAGGTGAATCTTGATTGTGTCAATGTGTTGATGATGTGATAATTGGATAATTGTGTGCTAATTGAATGTGCATATATTTTGTTGATCATTGATGGTGCGAATAAGATTATGTATATCGAATGATTAAATGTACACGTCTTGTTGTTAGGGTTGAATTGCTACTATATACATGCTAGAGAAATGAATAGTGGATGAATATATGCATTGTATATGTTGAATTGGATTAAATGTTAGTATCTTACTTTCATTTGTTTGTATGTCGATTATATGTAAGTAACTCTCTATTTTTGTGTTTGATGGATCGTTGGGCGATTCCGATTCTCAGGCTTGAGGATTTGCCTTGCTTTAGGAGGAGTACCCGACATTTGTTGCTAGTATTCAGGGTGAGAAGATTAGCTACTACTCTTAGTGTCATACCTTGTCCATTTGCTCTGATGGTTGTAACACCATGTTGGGACTTAGTTTATTATTGGGTTTATGCCTTGTGTCGTTTTAGACTTTGCCTCTTTGTGATGATGTAAGGCTTTATGCCAAGTACTTATTTATTGTAATACCTTGATGTTGAGACTTATGTTGATGATTATTTAGTTGGTGACTTGTTTATTATTTCTAAATTTAAATCATAATATGGATGAGAATGTTTTAGTTATTTTGCTGCAATAAATGTGATAAGCATGAATTATAAATGAATTATATGCTATTGTTGGATGTTATTTTGACATGTAACGCTCTACTTGTTTCTACTTGCATTTTATTGTTTATTTGGTCAAAATTTTTGGGTAGATTTAAGTAGGGTGTTACAATTGGTATCAGAGCCTGGTTGATTCATTGGAATCAATTAGGCTTAGTAACCCTTTTGTACAACATGTGTAGGGTGCACTGTTTGTACTTTTGTCGTGACGTTTGTTTGTTGATTGGAATTGATTGTTCAGGACCATGACGTTGGCACGTGCTAATGCTCAGATCGCGGAGTCACTTGCTACCTTGACTCACCTTTTGGCAAGAGGTGATGATCCGGCTAGAGATGAAGAGAAGCGCTTGGATTGGTTCTTGAAGCACAAGCCATCTTTCTTTGTTGGGGGTTTTAACCCGGATGGAGCGGTTAAGTGGGTTGAGGAAGTTGAGATTATCTTTGATGCAATGGAGTGTGCTAATGAGAACAAGCTTGCCTTGGGAACTTATGTGCTTCGGGAGGAAGCCAACCAATGGTGGAAGAATGCTAAGTTGAGACTAGGTGAAAGAGGTGTTGTCATTACTTGGGAAATGTTCAAGCGGGAATTCTTTAACAAGTATTTTCCAGCGGATGTGAAGAATAAGAAGGTGGTAGAATTCATGAAGTTGGAACAAGGGAATATGTCGGTAGCGGAGTATGCGGCTAAGTTTGAGTTCTTGTGTGCTTTTAGTCCTCACTACAATACCCCGGAGGCGGAGAACGACAAATGTGTTAAGTTTGAGATTGGTTTACGCCCCGACATCAAGCATATCATTGGGTTTACAGAAATTCGAAAATTCACTACTTTGGTGGCAAAGGCTAGAATTTGTGAAGAAGATGGGAAAGTTAAGAGTAACTACTTCAAGGCGGTTAGAGGAAAGAGTCAAGACCGTGCCAAGCCTTATGAGGTTAAGGGAAAAGGAAGTGCTAGAGGTGAAAAAGGAAAGGAAAAAGTGGAGAATGACAAGTGTTATAGGTGTGGCAAGATTGGACACCGTTCTTTTGAGTGTAAGAAGGATGAAGATGTGTGCTATAATTGTGGAAAAGAAGGGCATAGATCTAAGGAGTGTAAGGCAACTACTCCTACTTGCTTTAACTGTGGTGAAGAAGGTCACAAGAGTCCGGAATGTAAGAAACCGAAGAAGGTCACCGGGAAAGTGTTTGCTTTGAATGGAGAAGGAGCTGATCAAGTTGATAATCTCATTAGAGGTACGTGTTTCATTCATGACACTCCTTTAATTGCGATTATTGATACCAAAGCAACACATTCTTTTATTTTTATGGATTGTATGAAGCGTTTGAATATTCTTGTTTATGAAATGTCTGGTTGTATGAATATTGAGACTCCTGCTAGTGGTTCAGTAATTACTCGTCTTGTATGTCGTAATTGTCCTGTATCTGTGTTTGGTAGACATTTTGGCATGGATTTTGTGTGTATTCCACTTAGTGGTATTGATGTTATCTTTGGGATGAACTGGTTAGTCTTTAATCAAGTTCATATTAACTGTTGTGAGAAGACTGTGATATTCCCGAAGTCGAAAGGAAGTTTATCCTTGATGAACGGAGAAGAGGTGAAGGAATCTTTGAACGATCATGGAGGATTGTTCACGGTGTTTGGATCATTGAAGCTTGAAGGTGGAGCCAAGTTGGAAGAGATACCCATTGTTGGCGAATTTTCGGATGTATTTCCTGAGGATATATATGATTTACCACCCGAAAGAGAAGTTGAATTCGGTATCGATTTAGTACCTGGTACTAGTCCGATATCAATGGCACCGTATCGTTTGTCAGCATCCGAATTGAATGAATTGAAGAAGCAACTTGAAGAGTTATCAGAAAAGAAGTTTATACGTCCAAGTGTGTCACCTTGGGGTGCACCGGTGTTGTTGGTTAAGAAGAAGGAAGGGAGTATGAGGTTGTGCATTGATTATCGTCAGTTGAACAAGGCAACAATCAAGAATAAGTATCCACTTTTGAGGATAGATGATTTGATGGATCAACTAGTTGGAGCTTGTGTGTTTAGCAAGATTGACTTAAGGTCCGGATACCATCAGATAAGAGTTAAGACTGAGGATGTTCCTAAGACTGCTTTTACAACAAGGTATGGTCATTATGAGTATACAGTGATGCCATTTGGAGTTACGAATGCCCCTGGTGTTTTTATGGAGTACATGAATAAGATCTTTCATTCATTTTTGGATAAGTTTGTGGTAGTGTTCATCGATGATATTTTGGTGTATTCTAAGTCGGAAGAGGAGCAAAAAGAGCATTTGAGAATAGTGTTGCAAGTTTTAAAAGAGAAGAAGTTGTATGCTAAGTTGTCTAAATGCGAGTTTTGGTTGAAGGAAGTGAGTTTTCTTGGTCATGTAATTTCTAGTGGAGGTATAGCGGTGGATCCCGCGAAGGTTGATGCTGTAATGAAATGGGGAACCCCTGAGTCTGTTTCCGAGATAAGAAGTTTTCTTGGATTAGTTGGTTACTATAGAAGGTTCATTGAAGGATTTTCGAAGATGGCGTTACCGTTGACTTTGTTGACTCGAAAGGACCAAACGTTCGTTTGGGATGAGAAGTGTGAGAAAAGTTTTCAAGAGCTTAAGAAGAAATTGACTACCGCGCCTGTGTTGGTTTTGCCCGATGCTAAGGAATCGTTTGTGGTATATTGTGACGCATCGAAGTTGGGACTTGGTGGTGTACTCATGCAAAAAGGAAAGTTGTAGCTTATGCATCTCATCAGTTGAAGGTTCATGAGAGGAACTACCCCACCCATGATTTAGAGTTGGCGGTCGTAGTGTTTAATTTGAAGGTGTGGAGGTACTACTTGTTTGGATCAAGATTTGAAGTGTTTAGTGATCACAAGAGTTTGAAGTACTTGTTTGACCAGAAAGAATTGAATATGAGGCAACGAAGATGGTTAGAATTCTTGAAGGACTATGATTTTGAGTTGAGTTATCACCCTGGGAAAGCTAATGTGGTGGCAGATGCTCTGAGTCGGAAGTCATTGCACATGTCATCGCTTATGGCAAAAGAGTTGGAGTTGATTGAAGAGTTTAGAGACTTGAGTTTGGTGTGTGAAGTCACCTCCAATAGCGTGAAGTTGGGAATGTTGAAGTTAACTAACCCTTTTCTTGAGAAGATCAGAGAATGTCAAAAGGAAGTGAGAAATTGATGAAGAGAGTGGCACTAGTGATTGAAGGACAAGAGAATGACTTTAAGGTTGATGAGAATGGAGTAGTCAGATTCCGAGGAAGAGTTTGTGTACCCGATGTGCCCGAGTTGAAGAAGATGATTTTTGATGAAGGTCATAAAAGTGGATTAAGTATTCATCCTGGATTAGTTAAGATGTACCAAGACTTGAAGAAGTTATTTTGGTGGCCTAGAATGAAGAAGGAAATCGCGGAATATGTGTATGCTTGTTTGGTTTGTCCGAAATAGAAGATTGAGCATCAGAAACCGTCTAGTTTATTGCAACCGTTGTTCATACCGGAATGGAAATGGGATAGTATTGCTATGGATTTTGTTGGAGGATTACCAAAGACGGCGAAAGGGAATGAAGTGATTTGGGTTGTGGTCGATCGTTTGACGAAGTCGGCTCATTTCATTGCTATCAAGATGGGAACGTTGGTGCCTATGTTGGCGGAGATTTATGTTGAACAGATTGTAAGATTACATGGTATTCCATCTAGCATTGTGTCAGATAGAGATTCGAGGTTCACTTCTAGATTTTGGGAAAGCTTGCAAGAAGCATTGGGAACCAAGTTGAGGTTGAGTTCTGCTTATCACCCTCAAACGGATGGTCAATCCGAAAGGACGATTCAATCTTTGGAAGATTTGTTGAGAGCGTGTGTTTTGGAACAAGGAGAGAGTTGGGATTCATGTTTACCTTTGGTACGAATCCGGTGAGAATGTGGTTTTGGGACCCGACATTGTGCAACAGACTACATAGAAGATTAGAATGATTCAAGAGAAGATGAAAGCATCTCAGAGTCGGCAGAAAAGTTACCATGACAAGAAGAGGAAAGATGTGGAATTCCAGGAGGGAGATCATGTATTCTTAAGAGTGACTTCTACTACCGGTGTGGGGAGGGGATTAAAGTCTAAGAAGTTGACATCGAAGTTCATTGGACCATATCAGATTTTGGAGAGGATTGGAAAAGTAGCTTATCGGATTGCATTGCCGGTAACACTATCTAATTTGCATGATGTGTTCCATGTGTCGCAACTAAGGAAATATGTTTTGGATCCATCTCATGTAATTGAATCGGACGACATCCAAGTGAAGGATAATTTGACCATTGAGACAATTCCGTTGAGAATTGAAGGAAGAGAAGTGAAGAAGTTGAGGAATAAAGAGATTGCATCGGTGAAAGTTATTTGGGGAGGTCCCGCGGGGGAGAATGCAACTTGGGAGTTGGAGAGCAAGATGAAGAGTTCGTATCCCGAATTGTTTTCAGGTAAATTTTCGAGGGCGAAAATTCTTTTAGGGGGGTAGACTTGTCACATCCCGTTTTTATTTATTTATTTAATTAGACTTATTTATTTAATTGTCATGTTTGTGTGATTTAATTAAATATGTGGCTTTTGGTGTGGAGGTGTATTTAGAATATTAGTGTTTTTAAGAGGTGTAGTTAGAAAATAGAGTTGAGCTTTTATGAGGAAGGGCAATTTGGTAAATTTAGAAGGAGAACTTGACCTAGGTATACGTTTGAAATTTAGTGAGATAGAAATTCATTTGTCATAACATTTTGTGAAGAATAGAGAGAGAAGCTTAGAGAGGAGAAGAAGGGAAGAACATAGAAGAGAAGATCAAGATGGGAAGATTAAAGAGAATAATTCTTGAAGAATTAGAGGTAAGAGAGTAGTTATATATGATTAGTGGGTGATTAAGTGGGGGGAGAAATCACATTTCTCTTTGCCCAAACCCTTTTACCCTATTATGCTTAAAGTTGGTATTTTTATGTATGTGCATGAATCAAAATGCTTCCTTTTATGATAATTTCGTGTTATCTATTTATATGATGCTAAAAGTACATGTTGATGGTTTCAATTTTGAGAATCAAAGGATGTTTGTAACATCCCAATATTTTTATAAATATTATATTTCTTATTTCTTATATGTATGTTTAGTAATTCCCTTGACCTATTGGTTATTAATTATTATAATATAAAGTATATTTATTCTATTTTATAACATTTGGGCTTTAGTCATTTAGTTTCAAATTCCGAAAGACACAAACAAAAATATATTACATCGTTGAATTTAGTTGGCATTTTATAAGATAGTGAACGACTACAAGGATCAATGGAAATTGTCTTAATAATGTGTCTAGTGTTAGTGATCAAATTCAAGAGAAGACAAGATCATTATTGCTATTGATCACCCATTATACAAATTAACTGTCAATTAAATTCCCTTACCCCACGTTTGGTCTTAATACACCCTTAGTCAACGATTTTCCATTGCCTAAATTAAGAAGTCAATGAATCCTCTTAATCTTTCCCTCACATGTTCAGCAAGGCAGTCATTAAAGGATTTTATTGGCCATGATTCTTTTGTGGGGAAGTAACCACACGTGATAACTCTCTTAATTCCTCAAATTATTTATATAAAAAAAAATGAGAATTCTCTTGCAAGTTCATAGAGACAAGATACACGCCTACTAGCCAATGATATCAAAAAGAGCAAATCACTAGCATTCCGGTATTTTATATTCCATTACCATACTTTCTATTTCATTCAAGTGATCATCGAGCTTTATTCTAAAACTCATTCTCTTCTAATCGAAGTGTAAGTCCTCTTATGAGTCTTTTTATTCTATTTTCTATTTGCTTCTTGAAAAATCCAATTATGAACCTATTTTCGTTTTCTATAAACATGTTATCGTAGAATATCGACTGCACTTTTGTTAACCATCGGATCTTCGAAACGAACTACGGAGCGAGAGATACCGTGTGTGTAGCAGCGAATTTAGGCTAGTATTGTACTTGGAAGAAAAGCGGCTAAGGTAAGGGCTTTTTCCCCATACACTCATACTCATGGGATTAATGTTATGAAATAGTGGTATAAACTCTTGTCATTTAGAAAGATAAGAAGGTAAAATATTATTTAAGGAGGTAAAGTTGGAATCTTTCAAACATTTTGTGTATGAGTATGTGATGTGGACGAAAAATAAAAAGGTTATGAAAGTCTTAATTTGATTGTGAATGGAAAGTTTGGTAAATAAAGTGTCGACCGTAATAATTTTGAAAATGAAAGAAAATGATTTTATAAAAGTTGTGGTTTATCATGTGTACATGATTGTGGTGTAATTATTTGACCCCTTTGTGGTGTGGTTGTGATTGGAATTTGTATGATATTGGTATATCATCATGACATGGCATTTTTGTATGTGGTGTGCTCCAGCCTTGTGCGTAAGGGGGTACGTGATTATCTTATTTTGTGGTGCTCCAACCTTGTGCATAAGGGGGTACGTGATTTTCCCCATTGGTATGGGTGACTATATCCGGATAATTTAGTTTTAGGAGCATGCATTTTTGCATTGTTTGTGCCTTAATATTTTTGAACTCTTTTATGGAAAAAGAATGGTCCAAAGGTGTCTTGTTAAAAATAATATATAATTTAATTACTTTTTATTCTTTTTGATTGAGAAGTTTTTATGCTATTTATTTTATGACATTTTTCTCTGCGTCAATATGAATCAATTTGGATAAGGAAATTGACCCTTACATGATTATTGTTGTAGGTACTAAAGATGATGTGTGAAGTTGATTTATGTTGCTTGTACGCGCGCGGGGATAAACTAATATGGGTTTTCTCAATATGTAATTTAAAAGAAACACTTTTCCATTGTAAAGTTATTATTTATAAGTTTAAATTATTATTATTATTCTTTAGAAGAGGAAAAAAAAAATAGTCCCACTTTTAGAGAAATAAAGTTTTTTTTTTTAAGTAATTTAATTGTTATAAATCCGGGATGTTACAATGTTCATGTGAAATTAGGTGTTCATGAGTTTTGAATGAAAAATATGAATAATCTTTGATTGATGATGATTTTGATGTTTTTAAGTGTTGAAAATTGTACTTCTATGCATGTTAGTATGTTTATAACTTAAATGAAACACCTTTTTAGAACTGGAACACGTTTTGGTGAATTTGTAGTGGAATACGAACGGACACCAAAATAGAGTGTGCATTCTGCGCACATCTCGCCAGGCGAGAACCAGCGAGGGTCAGCGACGGAGTTCGCTGTGAAGGTGCGTGGAGAAAACACAAGAAGGGGGGGTTGAATTGTGTTTTAGATATTTAAAAACTTTTCAAGATATTTTAAATCTATCAGAGTCTTTAAGCACAGCGGAATTGTTCACACAATTAACTTAATGCTAAGTAAATGATGAAGGAGTAAATGAGAGAGTGAGAGAGAGAAAGACACACAACAATTTATACTGGTTCCCCTCACAAATTGAGAGTACTCCAGTCCCCTTGCTTCCAAGGGAGTTCACTATAATCACTAAGATTACAATCAGATACTCAAGCACACAAGCATGAGACTTCCTTGCTCAAGTCACACAAGACTTAAGACTTCCTGCTCTAAGTCACACAAGACAGAGAGACTTCCTTGCTCTAATCACACAAGATCAGAGACTTCCTTGCTCAAGCACACAAGCTTGAGACTTCCTTGCTCAAGTCACACAAGACAAGAGACTTCCTTGCTTCTACACTCAGCAGAAGACTTCTTTGCTCTAATCACTAAGACTGAGACTTACTTGCTTCTACACTAAGCAGAAGACTTTCTTGCTTCTACACTAAGCAGAAGACTTACTTGCTTCTACACTAAGCAGAAGACTTACAATTACTCAAGCAGGAGTAATACTAACTTCTAAGCTTAAACTTATTACAAACATAATAACTTCAGAGGCTTAAGCTAGTTTCTATTCTCACTTCATTTTAGAGATGTTTTCTATTACAATTCAAGTTCTCACTTTATTCTAAGAGATGTTTTCTAATGAAGATCATTAGTCATCAATTCTTTCTTTTGCATATTTATATGAGTTAAGAAAGACATTGAGACGATGGAGAAATTCCTGTTGTAAAATAGACAGCTGTAGTCTTTGAATATCCGTTGAGTAAAGCCACGTCTTCTTTTGCAGTGAAGCTTCACCTTTACTGTTTGTCCAAAGTACAGTAATAAGGTACAACTAGCTCCTAGAGAGAGTAGGATCAAATCCTTTGTGACCGTTGTAATTAGTTGTCCTTAGAACAAATCATCAGACTGGATAAGAGTAGTTGATGTAGCCCTTCTGATGATTTGGGGAATTCCTTTGCTTCTGATGAACCTTTGATAACTTGGAGTCTGATTGGTCTTGAATGAATGGCCTCTGATAGTCCTTCGTACTCCAGCTTCTGAACCTCTTCATCTTCTGAATAACTCATGACTAGCAGATAGCTTCTGAACTCTTGTAGGCATCTGAACATCTTTGAGCTTCTGAACTTCTCTGAGCTTCTGAACTCTTGCAGATATTCTGATCCTCTTTGAGCTTCTAAACTTTGTTTAGCTTCTGACCACATTGTAGCTTCTGAACTCTTTCAGAGTGTTAAGACTCAGACTTCCTAGGTTTCATCAGAGTCTAAATTAAATGTGCTCTCGATATAACGTTGGATTCTCCTGCACACTTAATTTAAACATTAGTAACATCAATTGTCCATTTAATACTTTGTTATCATCAAAACTTAAGGGTGTGTACTTACACATATTTTGTTCCAACAATCTCCCCCTTTTTGATGATGACAAACATAAGTATTAAATACAATTGTTGTTGATAAAAATCAGCTATGTTGACATTAGGCTTCTGAGTTTCGCAAGCTCCCCCTAAGTCTGATATCCCATAGGGTTAGGTTTGTAAGCTCCCCCTACTTTGTAGCCATAGTTAATTTTAATCAGTTTCAGAATTACTTTATTATATGACTTAAATTATTCATATTTTACTATATAAAGAACAAGGTTTGCAAGCTTCTTCTTTTCATAGTGTGATAATCTTTGAATAAAGTTGCACCCTTACTCAAGAACTACCTATGAATAATAAACTTCAATTAATAAATGTATTCTCCTTGAAATTATGCTCTTAATGAAGATGCAAGATGAAGCAAATATTTAAATTAAATGACACTAGGATCAGAGGCACTAGAAACGTATACACACACACTTGGTTCTGATGGTTATCATTAACAGTTTCAGAGTTCAAAATATTTTCAAACAGTTCAGAGCTTAAAAAATCTTTTCAAAGAAAAATAGCTCAGAGCCTGAACCAAAAACTTGAAAACAGTTCAGAGCATAAAGCAAAACTTTTTGAAAATATTTCAGAGCTCTTTAGCACAATATTTTGAAATCCTCAAAGATCAGATTGTCATATCAAAGCATGTACCTCATGCTACTATTTTGACCACTCTCCTACGTTCTCTCTCTGAAGCACTACAAAGCTCTAAAAAGCTAAGTAAATTTCGCTTCTTCCAACAATTGATTTACCAATATTCTTTCTCCCCCCTTTGTCATTATCAAAAAGGTAGTATAAGCAATTAATAAAAATTTCAACTTTCAATGCCGTCAAATCAGGAGCGGTTGAACGCATTTAAGACTCGGCAATTGAAATATGCTTATAAAAGGAGAGAGATACCTAGTCATTTTATTCAAACAAAATAATCTTAGGTTATTGATAGATCTCTTGAGAGAGAAAATGAAACGCTCAGAGAAGAAGAAGGTAGTTTCAAAGAGAGTCAGTCAAGATAGGAGAAAACATAAGAAGAAACCAATAGAAACAAAGCCAGTGTCTATTACAGAAGAACTCAGTTCAGAGTCTGAAGAAAAATCTTTGGACTCTGACTGTTTTAAGTTCTGAAGACATATATTCCTGAAGAAAATCAAACTGACGTCCACAACCTAAAGAGGGCAGACTGACATTCCTGAAGGAAACCAAACTGATGCATGGTTTCTTCAAGAATATTCAGTCCCCTCTCCAAAGGTCATCCCTTGGAGGCTTCAATAAAATAGTCTTTAGGAATTTTATATGTAATCCAGAACTTAGGTTCTCAATGAAACCAAGTTCATTACTTTGGCTAGTTTAATTTTGAATTTCTCATTATGTTTATATTTCTTCTCTTGTTATGTAATTTGATTCTTTAAGAATACCCAAATATTGTACTCATTGAAAATCAAATTTTATAAATAAAAGCTCAAGGGTTTGACGTAGCAATTTTCAAGATTGTTTGTCTAAAGAAGAATGAAAGTTATTTCCAGAATTAAATCAAACATGGTGAATATATATGTCAGATAAGAAATTAATACATACAAAAATTGAACCTAATACTGTGCCTAACAAAATATTAAACTGCAGATAAACACATAAGCATTCGAAGAAATCCTAAGGGTTTATTGGGGTTGGTTATAGAGAGAAGCTAAGGTTTTCATAATTTCTGTTTGGTTTCCATTGACTTTCTCTATCATCCCAATATACTTATCCATCTGGGCTCTGATTTCTTTAATTTCAGCCTCATAAACTGGATTTCTTAGATGCTCTTGATTGCTCCTCAAATTTCCTTGGACAGGTTCATTCATATTACTGTGTCTTACAGTAGAGGATTCAGGGTGATTCCTCTCTGTGTCCTATTGATTCTGAAGGACCTCTTCAACCATTTTATTCTTTCCCTTGTCAAACCTCCTATGTGCTTCAATATCAGCCTCCTGAAGACTATGCAGCTTCTTTACCAATTCCTCAGTCAAGGTCACCCATTGTGCAACATATTCAGATGAAGATATGTCAGAATGTCTTAGCTCAGGAAGGCCATGTATTTGTCTAATCAAACTATTGAATTCACTCAAGATATCAATGTCGGTTGAGTTGGTTGGATGAGGTTCAGAGTTTGAGGGTGATGATTGTGGTTGTTGCTGTTGATCAAAGGCTTTAAGATGAAAATCATTGACATGAAGTTCTTCAACCATAGCATCAACAAGGTTTGTTGTTGGGAAATTTTGGATATCTTCTGAATCAACAAGTTCAGTATGTCTAGAAACATCAGAGTGAGGTTCAAGTTCCTTAGTACTTTGTTGTTCAGGTTGTGTTTGGTTATGTGATTGTGTTTGGTGATCAGAACCTTGATTCTCTGAGGGTTGGAGTTCAGGTGGTGTTTGAATAGGTTCTGATGAGGGGTGTGGTTCAATATGGATTATTTCTGGTATGAGAGGTTCTGAATGGACAGGTTCTGACATGAGTTGTTTTAACGTGAGGTGGTCTTCAGGTCTTATTTTGATGGATGGGTTCTGAACTAAATTTGTAGTTTTGGTTTGATTTGATAATTCACCACCTAAATGTTCCTCAAGGAAATGTAGAGGTGAATTTTTGGGTTGGGTTGATGATGATGTTGGTTGAGTCTCCTGAGTGTTTACAATATCAGGTGTAGACAAAGATACATTACCTGAGTTGTCCTTGATTGAGCCTTCAGCAGTTATCTTCCTTGGCTCCTTGGTAAGTTTCTTCAATCTGACACATAGTGGTTCATCATCATCTTCACTTACTTCATCGTCCACTACTATCACAGTTGAACTCTCAGCCTTGGACTTGATCTTCCCTTTGCTCTCTGCCCTTGCATCTTCATTCTTCTCCATCTTTATCTTCACCAGCCTCTTCCTCTTCTTCTTCTTCTTCAATTCTTCCTCTTCAATCTCAAGCCCTTCACCTTGACTTTCTAGCAATTGTATATATTGATCGACAATACCATTTGAGACAGGAGGTATGTCAATCTTAAATCTCTTCACCATTGAATCTTGTGAGTGAGGTAGAGGTTCAAATGGATCAGAGGGTTGTATTTCTTTTCCTGCTAGTAAGTTCATGTTAGAGAGAGTGTGAGCAGAGATTGTAGAGGCTCTGATTTCCCTAATCAGATTGTCATGACCAACAGCCTTGATTGCATCTTGTCATACCCCAATTTTTGACCTAAGATCCCGCCTCATGTCCATGTGTCATGCATTTTTGTCCGAGATTTTACTTCGCTTTTCAAACGAAATTTCGGCAGAGAGGTATTTTAAAATACCTCATTTTGTGTTCATTTATTATTTATATATTTATATTATTATTATTATTTTGTTTTTTCAATTTTTATTATTTTTATTTTTATTTTATTATTCAGTTTTATTATTATTATTATTTATCTATTTGTTTTTTTATTTATTTCTTTAGTCCATTTTTCTTTTTTTTCAATTAATTAAAAAAATCAAAAAGGTCAAAGTCATGTTTTTTTTTTAATCTTTGGGTCACGGTTCCAGCAGTGTCAAATGTGTCTTCTTCCCCAAAAAGGGAGATTCCATTTCAACTAGCAAAGCACTTCTCTGTCATTCCTCAATCAACCAAAACCCTAATATTTTTGGGGTTATAAAACAGGACAAATTTTTCAGAGAAAAGGGGGGGAGAAAAAGGAAGTCAGCCGCAGTATCCAAGACAGATCCAAAAATTTCATCTTCTTTTTGAATCATCAAAAAAACATAAACAAAAAATACAGAAAAATCAAAATCAATATCCATCTTCATCACCGATCATCATTCATAATCAAACAAACCCAGAAGCATTCAGACCCAGAATCATTCAAACCAGAAAATCAAAAAAAACAGAGAACTCAAATTATCATCACCACCTTCGTTCATCAAATCCAAAACCAAAATCAGAAATCAAAACAAACACGAATCCAAACTCATAATCAAAATACAAACCGAAACAAAATTCCAACAACAAAGCCAATCGTTCAAACGAAACCCAGAAACGGATCCAAATCAAAAACCATAAATAAACCCAAACCCGCAAAACCCAGAATCAAAAGCGAATAGGAAGAAAGAGGATCCAGAAACCAGAAAATAAAAAACAGAGAAGAAGAAGAAGCTAGAATCGAAGAAAAAATAGATCAAGGTTGTTTTTTTCTCCACTTTCTTTTTTCCGATCTAGAGACTTTGGTTAGGATTTAGAGGTTTTTGGGTTTAGATTCGGGTTTAGAATAATGGATAGAAGGGTTTGGTTGAAAAAAAATTTGATTTTGGAAAATTTTTTAGGTTTTGGCCGGCGGAGCCGCCGCCGGAATCGCTCCGGCGCGGCGGGCACTCGCCGGAATCTTCATCGTGTTCTTCAGTATGAAGAGCAAGGTTTGAAGATGAGAGAGAACGCAGAAAGAGAGAGGAGCGGCGGTGAGGAAGAGAAGAGAAAATGAAAATTGAAGTTTTTTTAGGTTTTTGGGTATATATACCCTGGGCCAATCTGGTGTGCGCTGGTGCAGGGTCTTACGGTGCACCAGCGCACCTATAACCGTCTGATCTGATCAAACGCTCAGGACCACTCCATCACAATTTCTTCTTGATCAGATCAGGGTCGTCTGATCAATCAGACGGCCCAGATCTCTTGTTCTTTCCCTGTTTGGCGGATTGCTGCGCCTATGGGCCTTGTTGGACTTGGCCTAGTCCAGTTTGCTATCTACACCCCCCTGTCTTGCTGTTTACACCCCCTGCTCTATTTTATTTATTTTTTTATTTATTTCATTTTATTTTTATTATTTTATTTATTTGTTCTATTATATTTGAATGTCATTTAATTTATTTATTTCGTACATTATTTACATGTTGTATGTTATGTTTAAATATCAAAAACGTAAAAAAATATGTCATGTTATTTGTTTCGTTTATTATTGCTTAAATATCAAAAATGCAAAAAATATTATTGTGTGATTTATTTTGTGTAAGTCCAAAGGGAAAAGGGAAATGTTTCGTTAACCCCGTGTTACGATGTTTTTTTTTTTTGCGCTTTTGCTTGTTCGCTATTTTTGACCTTTGAATAAAAATCATTTTTGTTTAAATCAAAAAGGAATGAAAAAAGGAGTGGTTTGGCGGATGACTTTTCACTCTCCGGTGACTTCGGATTTCCTGCCGGATGGCTTGCGGTCCGAATAACCGACGTTCTAAAAAATACAAATTTTTCTTAAAATAATAAAAAGCAAAAACATTCAAATATTTTTTCAAAAAAAAAGAAATCCTTTTATAATAATCCTCGACTTTCATCGAGAAACCTTTTTTCAAACTTTTTTTTCAATAAATGCTCTAATACACTTAAGCATATTTAAATATTTTCACAAAGACTAAAAAATACAAAAACAATCCAAATCTTTTGCCGCTTGGCTTTTTCAAATTCAAACTTTTTCTCAAGAGAGTTTAGACATGAGTCATCTCTAGTTGAAATTCATTCCCCACGACATATGGCAGGAAAAGATATAAACTTTTCAGTATGTTCGTAGCGGATTAAAAAGGAGTTTAAACTTAAGATGACGACTCGTCTTTTCTCCTAAAATCAATCAAACAAATCATTTTACAAATTTTACCCCGAACTACGAGATTTTGATCCCTTACGGGTACGTAGTGCAAAAGACCTTGTGTCTTCCCAATTCAAAATTAATAAAACTTTTTTTTTCTTCTTTTCTTTTGAATATCCCAAAATTAATAAAAAAAAATTCTCTCATCGTTACCCAATCATTTATAAGCAAATTTTACAAGCAAAACATTTTAGCACAAAAATACATATTTCAAGAGGTTCCCGTAGAGTACTACGGATACATAGGATGCTAATACCTTCCCTTTTTATAACTAACCCCCGAACCTTAAATCTCTAAAAATTTATTATGGGTTTATTCGATATTTTCCCCTTCCCTTGGATAAATTAAAGTTCGGTGGTGAATCATAATTTTTGAGAACCAAAGCTAACCAATAGCTTGGCGTCCGAAAATCACCGCGACACATCTATCACTCCACACTGATAGAATTTCTCACTAAGGATTCTAGGATAGATGACATGAACATTTGGCTTAGATTGCTTCTGAGTAGCGCTCACAGCCTTGCAGAGGTGATTGAAGATGTATTTTGCCCAGTTCAAATTAATTTTTCTTGTGAGAAAATAGACGAAGTGCCTACGATCCCATGAAAGTTGATCAGAACTTCCACTTCTTGGAAATATTGATCCTAGAACTATTCTGGCTAAAACTTTCTGAGTGGGCTTCAAATCACTTACTTTGTTGCTCTCACAACTCCCTTTAGAGTAGCACAGCTTGGTCATGTTCACTAAAAACTCTGAATTCCTTGCTTCGCTTTGGCTAAAGGTATGGTAGGTGCCTTCATTGGGGATAGATAATACCTTAGCCAGATTTGAAGCAGTGAGAATTACTTCAAATCCACAAACCACAGAATGCACTTCAGTCTCTTCAACTATCCTCAATCCCAATTCTTGAGGAGTCTTATCCTTATTCTCCAACTTCTCCTTCTTCTTTGCATCCAGCTCCCTGTTATAATCTTCAATCGTCTTGACTTTGCTCCTAATCCAGAAATCCTTTACCAAAGTGGGATAGATGGGTCCATTTAGTAGTTTCATGTAGGTAAAGCTCCCAGTATGATCGACGAAATACTTTAGGACATCAAAGTGATTCTTCTCCAAGCTATCAAAGTCCACTGGTTGTTCCATAACCAGATTTAGAGATTTTCCCTCCATCTTAAGAGACAAATCTGTAGAAAACATCTCTTCGCAAGCAGTAGTGTTGATAGGGAAGTTCTTGGGAAACGCAAATAGAGAATCTGAAGACGATGTGGATGCTGCCATTTCTAAAGTTAGGCTTTTGCTAATTTGTGGAAGAAAGAAGGTTTTTCTGAGGTTTAAGAAAAATGAAAGTGTAGGTTGTGAAGATGTAGTGTGTGCAAGTGATTTAGTGATTTTGATTAAAGGCAAATTAAAGC
The DNA here is from genome assembly GCA_951799995.1 of Trifolium subterraneum. Lineage (NCBI taxonomy): Eukaryota > Viridiplantae > Streptophyta > Magnoliopsida > Fabales > Fabaceae > Trifolium > Trifolium subterraneum. The sequence continues at coordinate 30,645,057 of OX637463.1, forward strand.
ACACATAGAAAATAAATTAAAAAGAAAAGAACTAATCATTAACTGTTTTAAACCAATCAGAACGTGTGTACGTGTTGTTCTTTTAGCGCCAAAATGTTTCAGTAAAGAAAATACCTAAACGTTTCTAATTCAATTCCTATTCAGAGGCTTAATCTTCAGAGGTTAAAAAGTTTCTCAGAGTCTGGACTACTTCAGATGCTGAGATCCAAAGTACTTCAGAGTCTGAAAATGTGTCTTTCAGGATATTTAAAAAATATGTTCAGACATGATTTTTCAAAGTTTTTTTTTAAATTCTGAACATTTTTGAGAAAAAAATCAAGTATCCTAAGAGACCTTTTTAACTTTGAATGTTATTCCTTTGACTTGTCATTTAGGAGTTGAGAGTTACTTACCTGATTTTGAAGCTTTGTTGTTTTGATGACATTTTGTTCAAGATCAATCTCTCTCCAGGTCAAATTCTAAACATTCATCCCACCAAAGAGAGTTGCTATCATCAAAGTCTTTTTCAAAACTGTTGGTGTTTTGTATGTTGGCCTCATTTTGCAAAAACAAGTTCAAGCAAGATGTTGGACCAGATGCCGTAGCATGTGGGTACAACATCTGTCATGCCGGTAATTAATGTTCTATATTGCGCGCCATATCTTTGAAGATTCTCTGAAGCAATATTTTCGCCTTACTGCTTATCAAGACGCACGTTTTTAAACAAGGGTTTATAAGGCGGCTGCACCAAGAGATACTTTCCAGAAGATGCTACGCCATTTATGGAAACAAGTGATTCTTTCCATTTCATGTGTGCTGGACTTTGCAAAAGGACAGCTGAAGATTAAAGCCCAAGATGAAGACCTAGCCCATGCTAACTCAGGTCATATAAATATGTGAAGACTAAAACCTAAATGACTACTAAAGCCGTATTTTGAGAACATAGTTTTAGGGTTTGAGTCTTGTTGATTGTAAGTCTTTCTTGTGGATTCTATAACACAAGCTTAGGCCTGTTTTGGTTTGTACTTTGAAAAACATCTCCCAAGCTTTTAAGCACGGAGACTGTTTGTTGTTTGGTTAGTGAAACCGCACTGTTTGTCCAACTGTTATAATCACAAGGTTTGTGATAGAAAGGAAGTGAGACGGGGTCTCAAACTTAGGAGTTCCTAGGTTGAGTTAGCACGAGTAGAGTCTAGGTGATAAGTCGTAAACTTGTATGTTTGCTGTGGGCTTAGAACTAGATCTATTATAGTGGATTCCTTCCTGGCTTGGTAGCCCCCAGAGTAGGTCGTTGTTTACGCCGAATTGGGTTAATAATTCTCTGTGTTATTTACTTCATTGTCTGTTGCTTTTACTTGTTGATTATATTCTACTGTGGACATACGCTAGAGCATTTGTCTTAGCTTTACAATTGATTACGTACGACAATTGCTATAGCTTCTGTCTTAACATCTGTCCCCAGTAGGTGCCAGAATTTCAATTGGCATCAGAGCAGGCACCCTGTTCTGTGTGGGTGAGGACCAGGGAAGTTACTTTCTGGCATAATGAACAAGGATGGTGGCTATGTCAACAGACCTCCACTTCTGGATGGATCAAACTATGAGTACTGGAAAGCCAAAATGGTGGCGTTTATCAAATCACTTGATAGCAAATCTTGGAAGGCTATCCTAACGGCATGGGAACATCCAGTGATACGTGACAAAGATGGTAAAACTACAGGTGAACTGAAACCAGAAGCGGAGTGGACCAAGGAAGAGGATGAGCTTGCACATGGTAACTCCAAGGCGCTAAATGCCTTATTCAATGCTGTGGATAATAACATTTTCAGGATGATCAAACAGTGCTCAGTGGCTAAGGAAGCATGGGATATTCTAATGACTACACATGAAGGCACCGCTAAGGTGAAGAATTCAAGGCTACAACTTCTGACCGTAAAGTTTGAGAATCTAATGATGGGTGAAGATCAATCTGTTCATGACTTCCACATGACCATTCTAGACTTTGCAAACAACTTTGATGCTCTAGGTGAAAAGCTAAGCGAGGAAAGAATGGTAAGAAAAATGCTTAGATCTCTTCCTAAGATGTTTGATATGAAAGTTACTACCATAGAAGAAGTACATGATATAGGAGTGATGAAACTTGAAAACTTGGTGGGTTCATTACTAACCTATGAGCTGGCTGCTAAAGAGAAAACCGAGAAGAGGAAGAAGAGTATAGCTCTTGTTACCAACACCACTGAAAGTGAGGAAGTAGAAAATGGTTTTGAAACTGATGAAAATTTATCTGAAACTGTGGCACATCTAGGTAGGCAGTTCAACAGAATATTAAAGAAGATGGATGAAAGAGGCAGGACAAATGCTAAAGGCAATTTCTCTGATAATAACAGAAAGTTTAATGGTGTAAGAAAATACAGACCTGAGGAAAAGGCCAGTACTGGAAAAGGTGTTCAATGTCATGAATGTGAAGGCCATGGACACATTAGGGCTGAATGTCCAACATTCCTGAAGAAACAGAAGAAGGTTATGGCTGTCACTTGGTCTGATGAAGATGACTCTGAGGATGACGACTACTCTGAGTCTGCAAATCACATTACTGCACTTACTGGAATTGTTGAATCTGAATCAGATGATGAAGAATTGACCTTTGATGAGCTAGCTGCGTCTTATAAAGCACTGAGTTAGAAGAGTGAAAAGGTGTGTCAGCAGCAACAAAACACTATAAATAAATTGCAAGCTGAGAAGCTAAAGCATCAGACTGAAATATCTCAACTCACAAAGCAGCTACAATCTGAGAAGGCAAAGCATCTGTCCGAGGCTTCTATTCTTAGAGATGAGGTAACCACATTAAACTATCAGCTGACTAGTTTAAATAAATAGCTTAGACTGCTAAATAATGGAACTGAAAGATTAGATATACTGGTTGAGGGTCAAGTTGTTGGAAAACCTAAGGGTATTGGAGTAGAATATAATTATCCTAAAAAGAAAAATGCTACTTCCACTAGTAAATTTGTTCCTGCTAAAGACACTTATGATGCTACTAAAACTAGACATATGCCACAGCATGTTCAACAACATCAGCCTGCCAAAATCATTCCTAAACCTAAGGGATGGATCTGCCATTATTATGGTAGAAGAGGTCACATCAGACCTTTCTGTTTTAGATTATATGGGTTTCCAAGATGGTATAGTAATCCCAGGTACGAATCTGATTCAAGCAATACAAAGAAAGAATGGAAACCAAAGGCAAATGATGTTGCTCATATAGCTCATACATCTCTAAGAGTTTCGTCCAGAAATGATTGGTATTTTGATAGTGGTTGCTCAAGACATATGACTGGTGTTCAAAGTTATCTAACCAATGTTAAAGCTTACACTACTAGTTATGTTACTTTTGGTGATGGAGCCAAAGTTCAGATCAAAGGCATTGGAAGTCTCATTGTAAATAGTTTGCCTAAGCTTGAGAATGTTCTTTTGGTGGAAGGATTGACTGCAAATCTCATAAGCATCAGTCAATTGTGTGATCAAGGAATGAAGGTGAACTTCACGAAATCTGAATGCACTGTCTCAACTGAAGATGGTGAATCTGTTATGAAAGGAGTCAGGTCTAAAGACAACTGCTATTTATGGATTTCTGAAGAAAGTGCCCAAATTTCCTCCTGTCTCATCACTAGAGAAGATGAAGTTAAGTTATGGCATCAAAAGATGGGTCATCTTAATCTAAGGAGTATGAAGAAAGTCATAGCTGAAGGTGCAGTAAAAGGAGTACCTAAACTGAAGATTGAAGAAGGAAACATATGTGGTGAATGTCAAATTGGGAAGCAGACAAAGATGCCACACCCGAAGCTGCAGCATCTGACTACTTCAAAGGTGCTTGAATTACTTCATATGGACTTGATGGGGCCTACGCAGGTTGAAAGTCTAGGAGGAAAGAGATATGCTTTTGTTGTTGTAGATGACTACTCAAGATTCACTTGGATCAACTTTCTCAGAGAAAAGTCAGATACCTTTTGTGCTTTCAAGGACTTGTGTAAACAACTCCAAAGAGAAAAAGATAGTGTCATTGTCAGAATAAGGAGTGACCATGGTAGAGAATTTGAAAACTCAAGGTTCTCTGAGTTTTGCACTGCTGAAGGAATAGGACATGAATTTTCTTCACCTATTACACCTCAACAAAACGGTGTAGTTGAAAGAAAGAACAGAACTATACAAGAATGTGCTCGTGTCATGCTACACTCAAAGAAACTGCCTCAACACTTTTGGGCTGAAGCTATGAATACCGCATGTTACATTCTCAATCGTGTCACTTTAAGAGCTGGAACAACTAACACCTTATATGAATTGTGGAAAGGAAGAAAACCTACCATCAAGCACTTTCATGTATTTGGAAGTAAATGTTACATTCTGATAGATAGAGAACAAAGGAGGAAGATGGATCCAAAGAGTGGTGAAGGTATATTCTTGGGATACTCAACTAACAACAGAGCCTACAGAGTGTATAACTCCAAAACTCAAGTGATGATGGAATCAGTGAATGTTGTGATAGATGATGTACCATCTGACGCTAAGACAGTTGAAAGTCCAGATGCTGAAGCATTTGAGTTCGAGCCTGAAGAAACTGCTAGTATAGAAGAGTTTGAGGTAACGCTTGATAGTCCTATCACTGATGATACTATTGCTCCAGTTAGTAAAGGACCATCTATCAGAGTCCAGAAAAATCATCCCAAGGACCTGATCATAGGCAATCCAGATGAAGGTATCACCACAAGAAGAAATCAAGATATAATTTCTAACTCTTGCTTTGTGTCAAAAATAGAACCAAAGAATGTCAAAGAGGCGCTCACGGACAATTATTGGATCACTGCCATGCAAGAAGAGTTGAATCAGTTTGAAAGAAGTGAGGTTTGGGATCTAGTTCCTAGACCAAAAGGGGTGAATGTAATAGGCACTAAATGGGTTTATAAAAATAAATCTGATGAAAATGGAACTATTACAATAAACAAGGCAAGGCTTGTGGCACAGGGATACACTCAGGTGGAAGGTTTAGACTTTGATGAGACCTTCGCCCCAGTTGCTAGATTAGAATCTATACGGCTGTTACTTGGTGTTGCATGTATTCTGAAATTTAAACTTTTCCAGATGGATGTTAAGAGTGCTTTTCTCAATGGGTACTTAAATGAAGAAGTTTACGTGGAACAACCAAAAGGCTTTGTGAATCCAGATCTTCCTGATCATGTCTACAAGTTGAAGAAAGCTTTATATGGGTTGAAACAAGCTCCTAGGGCTTGGTATGAGAGATTGACTGAATTTCTTGTCAATCATGGATACAGGAAAGGAGGACATGATAAAACTCTGTTTGTAAAAGAAGAACATGGTAAACTAATGATAGCACAAATTTATGTTGATGACATAGTGTTTGGTGGGATGTCAAGTCAGATGGTGGAGCATTTTATCAAACAGATGCAGTCAGAGTTTGAGATGAGTTTAGTTGGGGAATTAACATTTTTCCTTGGACTACAAGTGAAGCAAATGGATGAGACAATATTTATCTCTCAGAGTAAGTATACAAAAAATATTGTCAAGAAGTTTGGAATGGATACCGCTACTCACAAAAGGACTCCAGCACCTACTCATTTAAAGTTGACAAAAGATGAGAAGGGTGTTAGTGTTGATCAAAGTCTCTACAGAAGTATGATAGGGAGTCTTCTATATCTTACAGCTAGTAGACCTGATATTAGCTTTGCAGTAGGTGTGTGTGCAAGATATCAAGCTGATCCAAAGATGAGTCACTTAACTCAGGTGAAAAGAATCCTCAAGTATGTTAGCGGCACATGTGACTACGGCATGATGTACTCACAAAGTGACAATTCTCAGCTCATTGGGTATTGTGATGCAGATTGGGCTGGCAGTGCTGATGACAGAAAAAGCACTTCTGGTGGTTGTTTCTTCTTGGGAGAGAATTTGATATCATGGTTTAGTAAGAAACAGAACTGTGTGTCTCTTTCAACTGCTGAAGCTGAATACATTGCAGCTGGGATTAGTTGTTCACAACTTGTCATGATGAGACAGATGCTGAGGGAGTATAATGTTGAGCAAGATGTTATGGCTTTGTATTGTGATAATCTGAGTGCAATCAATATTTCAAAAAATCCTATACAACATAGTAGGACAAAGCACATAGACATCCGTCACCATTTTATCAGAGATTTAGTAGAAGAGAATGTGGTGGTTTTGAAACATGTTGCTACTGAAGAACAGCTCGCTGATATATTCACAAAAGCTCTAGATGCTAACCAATTTGAGAAGCTAAGGGGTAAATTGGGAATATGTCTATATGAATTGTAGCAATTAGTGAGGTGGCGTGCGCTGAAGTGTTTCTCTTCCCTCCATTCAGTGGTGCACGCGAATTTAGGAAGGCAAATACAAACTTCCCATAACTACTCACACTATCAACTCCCTACTTCACGCTACATTCATTCTAAAATCAAAAACCTTTCCTATTCAAATTCTAAACCTCTTCTCTCACTCGCAACCTATAAACCGTCTACCTTCTCCAAAAACCTCAATCTCACCATGTCTACACCAACCAAAATTCCTACTCAAGAAGACTCTATCACCTCTACTCCTTCGAAATCTACCCGCTCCAAGACCAAGGAACAATCAATTGCTGTAATTGTTCAAGCTACTCCTCTCGATTCTGTACATCGGAAGTAGAATCGCGAATGACTCGATCAAAGACTGTGATCAAGAAGGAAAAGGTCTCCAAATCCCCTGGTGCATCAAAGAAAAGTACAAAATCAAAGCCAAGGAAGAAGCGAGGTGAATCAACGGCGACAATCGGTCTCTCTATGTCAGACCTCTACCATTCTGACAATCCTTTCAAATCGCGCGATGTCGCGACTGATGTTGGCGCTTCTGGCCATGATACAAAAGGTAACCCTGCTATTCTCTCTGATTCTGGTGTTAATGAAACCAATATTGTTGAGAAACCTGTTGAATCGGAAGATCTAGGTGGTATTAGAAAATCTGAGACCCTAGGTCAAACTGAGTTAGAAACTGAGAAGAATATTGATGTTGTTACTGAGGATGTTGATTCTATTGCAAAGAAAAATCCAAATGCTGTGAGTAGTGAAACTTGTGTAGCATCTGAAAATTTAGGGAAGACTGATCAGGTTGAAACCCTAAAAACTACTGATGAGAATACTGTGTTGAATTCGGAAGTTATTCCTGATGCTGATAATACTGTTGTTGAGAAAAACCCTAGTGTTGTGCTTGATGAAACTAGGAAGCTTGTTGAAGAAGTGGTGACATGTGTTAATGAATCTGACCCTATAGCCCAGTCTGATGTTGTGCCAGAAGCTGAAGCTTCTTTGGACCAACAGGTTCCAAATCCTGATAATATTGCAGAAGTTTGTTCTGACTCTGGTTTTAGTAGTGGTAAGGCTGATGAAACAGGTACTGGTAGTAAGAAAAGTGATCAGGATAGTGAGGTTAACAAAGCTGTTCAAACATCTAAGTCTGACAAGAGTGAAGAAACAAGAAGTGGTGAGGATGATGGAGGTGTTGCTGGATCTGGTGATAAAGAGAAGTCTGTTAGTGAACGAAAAGACTCCTCTACTGAGTCCTCAGCAGAAGAGAGTGGTTCCACTGAAGAAGCCGAGTCTGATGTGAATAAGGTGATTGATGTTGATGAAGAGAGGTCTAAGTCTCCTCCTCTGGTGAACACTTTTGGTGCTGGTGTAGCAAAAAGGCTAAGGAGCAATTATGGTAAAGCTATACCATCTGTCTCCAAGTCCCCTGCTGTAGAGTCTGTCAAGAAAATTGTTAAGAAACCAATGTATGCACCTCCTAGACCTAGGAGTAAATTTGAAACACCTGTTGTCCAGAAGAAACAATTAAAAAGAAAAGCTGTTGACAATGATTCTGATTATGAAGTTGAGAAGTCTGTGACTAAAGGTGAACCATCTGGTGGAGCCTCAGTTGGTAGGAAAAGTATGGGTGGCAGAAAGGTACCAGCTAATGTACCTGAAGTTCCTATTGATAACATTTCTTTTCATCTTGCTAGCTGTGTAGGGAAATGGAAGTATGTTGTTCAGAGAAGGGTTGCTTTGGAGAGAGAGCTTGGCAAAGAAGCTCTGGAGTGTACTGTTATTGTAAGCTTGATTGAGGAAGCTGGTTTAATGAAGACGGTGTGGGGATTGGGAGATTGTTATGAACAGTTGGTCCGAGAATTCATTGTGAATGTCCCTGAGGATTGTGATAACCCCCAAAGTCCTGAGTATCATAAGGTTTTTGTTCGTGGTCTGCTAGTTAATTTTTCTCCTTCAATCATTAATGAATTTCTGGGAAGGGATGATTCTAGAACTCCTGAAGTGGAGTTGACTGATGGTGAATTGGCCAAGGCCATTACAAATGGTCATGTGAAGCAATGGCCCAAGGGAAAGAAGGTGTCTTCCAGCAAACTGTCTGTGAAGTTTGCATGTTTGAACAAAATTGGTACTGTGAATTGGGTGCCCACTGTGCACACTTCTGACATTTCTACTGACTTGGCACGTCTAATTTACACTATTGGCTCCAAAGTCAAGTATGATTATGGCACATATATTTTTAATCAAACCTTGAAGCATGCTGACAGTATGGCTATCAAAAAGCCCATTGCTTTTCCAACTCTGTTGTGTGGTATTATTTTGAGTCAGCAACCAGGTATTCTGAGGAGTTCTGATTTTCCAATGAAGAGGAAAGCTCCTTTGATTCTGCACAGTAAGTTGTTTGAAGGGACACATGCTCCAGACATTGCTACAGCATCTGTCCAGAGGTCATCTGCTGCCCTGACTAGGAAAGATATGATTGCAGAGCTGAAAGCTACCTGCAAAGGGTTAGAGGACCAGAAGTTGAAGTTGGAAGCTGTTATCCAGGCCCTGGAGCTTGAAGAAGCTGGTGCTGGAAATAATGATGTTGATGATGGTGGTGAACCTGTGATAGAGGGCTCTGATGAAAGCCTCTCTGAATGATGTCGCTGATCCTGTGTTTTTCTGCTCTTATTGTTTTTCTTCTTTTCTGTCTGTACTTTGAGGGCTCTGCCCAGGATGTTTTGTGCACTTACATGTGCTGCTACTCTGATGGTCTGTAATAATGTACCTCTGATATGTTGCTACTTCTATTTTCTTCCATCTATGCATGAAGTATTATGTTTGTCAAAATTATGGCTAAAAAGGGGGAGTAGTAGTAAGTATTTGTTCTGTTCGTGATAATGCTGTGACACATGATACAACATCTGTCTGTCTGTGTGTGTGCTATGATTGAGGGGGAGCAAGAATGCTATATATGTATGTGTATGTATGTTCTGTTGAGGGGGAGTATTCTCTACTGTGATATATGCATGAACTCAGGGGGAGTAATCTACTTTTGTTGTGATACATGTTGTGTGTGACAGATGCCATTCCAAATGCTAAGGTGTCGCAGTGATTTTTGGATATCGAGTTATTAATTAACTTCGAATCGCAAATTAATATTCCGCCACCGATCTTTAATTTATCCGAGGGAAAGGGAAAAAGTCCGAAAAACCCTATTTTTTAAGAGAACAAGGTTCGGGGGTTGGTTATACGAAGGGAAGGTATTAGCACCCTAAGTATCTATAGTACTCTATAGGAACCTCTTGTTTTTATTCTATCTATGCGCTTTATTTTATTCGCTTGTAAAAATGTATAAGTGTGAGAACTAAAGTGATGATAAAAAAAGAAGTTTAAAGTGATGGAAAAGGAAAAATGTTTTTGTTGATTTTATTGATTGGAGAGACAAGTCTCATGCCTACGTACCCGAGGGATCAAACCACCGTAGTTCGGGGTAAAAAGCCGAGTAAATTTGTTTGTTTGATTTTAAAGTTTTGAAAAAGGTTTTAAAGACCGAAAAGCCAAAAGTGGCAAAATGTGAGTTTGATTGATGTTAATTTGTGAAGAAAGTCTATATAGTTAAATTGATTAAAATTTGATTATGAAATGAGACGCGGACGCTTGGTTTAAAATCCAAGGTTTATTGAGAAAATGTTTTGAGTGATAAAAGACACTTGGTTTAAAATCCAAGGTTTATGCATGATTAAAATGTTTGAATGTAGAGAATGCACTTGGTTTAAAATCCAAGATTTTAGGCGAGAAAAAGGACACTTGGGTTAAAATCCAAGGTTTTAGCGATAAAAGAAGCCGTTGGTTTAAAGTCCAAGGCACTTTGTTTAAAATCCAAGTTCGCGGTAAAAAGACACTTGGGTTAAAATCCAAGGTTTTCACGATAAAAAACGCCGTTGGTTTAAAGTCCAAGGCACTTGGTTTAAAATCCAAGTTCGCGGTAAAAAAGCACTCGGGTTAAAATCCGAGGTTTTCGCGGTAAAAAGAAACGTTTGGTTTAAAGTCCAAAGTTGGAAAATGTTTGAAGACAGGATATTTTTGATGCTTGATGATATGTGAAAATGAATTGTGTTGACTATTTTGAAAGAGGTTTTGACCTCATTTTTGATAATAAAATGACTAATTATTTCAAAGGGTTCCAAAATGAAAAAAAAAGTAGCGCTAAAAGAATAATAACGTCGCAATAGGCAAATTAAGCGCGAAGACAATCCGTAATGATATTTTGATCAAAACGGTGTCTTTTCCCTCGGAATGAATATGCTAACGTTTTTGCGGAAAGCGATAAATAAATATGCATGAGATGCGATTTTTTCATTTATAGTGTACATTTGTTCCTAATTACATTCTAAAGTATTTGCAATTAAAATAAATATGAAATGAATGCAAGGGATGCTATGCAATTTAATTTAAATTTACATCAAGTCCTAAAAAATACAATCTAATGTCTTTACAATGCAATAAATAAATAGTTAATTATGCAAAAATAAAATAAAAACAGAAGGGGGTGCAAATAACAATTAAAACTGAAAAGGGGGTGCAAAAAGCAACTCTGGGCCCAAGCCCAGCTGGGGGGCGTGGCCCAGAGGGAGGTGTGTGAAGTAAAGTGATCAAACAGAATCAGAGCCGTCTGATTGATCAGACAGCTCTGATTTAATCAAGAGCAAATTAAATCATGAACGCTCAAATAATATCAGATGGACACAAGCGCGCAGGTGCACAGCCTTCAGAGGAGAGGGTATAAAAGAGAAAAACCCTAAAAACATCACAAAATTCATCTTCTTCTCCTTCTCTTCTTCTCCGCCGCGGCCATTCTTTTTTCATCTCTCTCTGCTTAATTTTTCTCACTGTAAATCCATTCTTCTCAAACAAACTCAAACATCAAATATACATAAAAATGACTCCTAAAACCGAATCAAAGCTCGAAATAACCAAAACAAAAGAAACTAATCCGGATCGAAGAAATAAAAGAGGAAATGGAAAAAACTTCTTCAACCTTTGGTGTTTTAATCGGATCTTCTTCTTCTTCTTCTTCTTCTCTGTTCGATTTGTTTTTCAAGTTCGTTTTGGGTTCGATCTGGTTTTGAAAGAAGGATTTGTTGGTTTCGATCTGCGGTTTTGAATTGATGAAGATGGGAGATTCTGTTTGGTATGGATTTGCCGTGAAGGTTTTTTCGTTTTCTGGGTTTTTTAGTTGATGATGGATTATGTTCAATGGTTTCGGTTTCTGGGTTTGTGAGGATTTGTGATTCTGTTTTGTGAAGGTTTGATGAGGATGATGATGAACGATGAGTTTTTTATTTTTCTGGATTCTGGTTTCTGCTTTTTTATGATCTTTTATTCTATTTTTTTTTATTTTGATTTTTTGTGATTTGATTTGGAAAGAAAGAAGCTGCGGCTGACCTGATGAATTTTTCTCCCCTTGGAAACTGTGCACAGTACAGTATAAATACTGTGTCAGATGTTTAGGGTTTGCAGATAAAATTTTCCCATTTGGACAAAATTGCCCCTTTGGGCTTGGACAAAAACACCTGATCTGGACCTCTTTTAAAAATTGGCAAAAAAATCAAAATGGAAAAATACACAATTAAACATTAAAATTAAAATAATAATATATATAATAATAATAATAATAAAAACGAAAATAAATAATAATCATAAAATAAAATCAATAAATAAAAATAATAATAATAAAAGGAAAATAAAAAGTAACCAAATGAGGTATTTTAAAATACCTCTCTGTCGAAATTTCGTCAGAAATGAACAAAGAAAAATCTGTCGTAAAAAGACACATAAAAGCGACTGGTCAAAAAATGGGGTATGACATAAGGCATCTTGTCTGTCTCAAAGGAATCCACTTTTACTTGATACCTGAGAATTTATTTTTCTCAGTGCTGTAGGAATTTATTTTTCCTATGGTGATTCATATCTGTGGGAATTTATTTTTCCCTGGTTAAACTGTATGGCGCTTATGTGTGAGAGTTTATTTCTCTCCTAAGTTGTATCCTTATGAGGCTAAGTTGTGTATTTCCGCTGTTGCATGCCTCTGATGCTGCTTGTTCATTATTTCTCACTTGAAGATCTCTTTTGAAAATAATGAGACAATGTATTATCTTCTTTCTTAGCTGTGTGTTTGCGTTGACTTGAAGGAAGGTATGTACTGCATCTCTCCAGAACTGGTCTTAGTTTGTTTTAGCCAAAATTTGCCAAAGGGGGAGATTGTTGGTGTTTTGTATGTTGGCCTCATTTTGCAAAAACAAGTTCAAGCAAGATGTTGGACCAGATGTCGTAGCATGTGGGTACAACATCTGTCATGCCGGTAATTAATGTTCTATATTGCGCGCCATATCTTTGAAGATTCTCTGAAGCAATATTTTCGCCTTACTGCTTATCAAGACGCACGTTTTTAAACAAGGGTTTATAAGGCGGCTGCACCAAGAGATACTTTCCAGAAGATGCTACGCCATTTATGGAAACAAGTGATTCTTTCCATTTCATGTGTGCTGCTGGACTTTGCAAAAGGACAGCTGAAGATTAAAGCCCAAGATGAAGACCTAGCCCATGCTAACTCAGGTCATATAAATATGTGAAGACTAAAACCTAAATGACTACTGAAGCCGTATTTTGAGAACATAGTTTTAGGGTTTGAGTCTTGTTGATTGTAAGCCTTTCTTGTGGATTCTATAACACAAGCTTAGGCCTGTTTTGGTTTGTACTTTGAAAAACATCTCCCAAGCTTTTAAGCACGGAGACTGTTTGTTGTTTGGTTAGTGAAACCGCACTGTTTGTCCAGCTGTTATAATCACAAGGTTTGTGATAGAAAGGAAGTGAGACGGGGTCTCAAACTTAGGAGTTCCTAGGTTGAGTTAGCACGGGTAGAGTCTAGGTGATAAGTCGTAAACTTGTATGTTTGCTGTGGGCTTAGAACTAGATCTATTATAGTGGATTCCTTCCTGGCTTGGTAGCCCCCAGGGTAGGTCGTTGTTTACGCCGAACTGGGTTAACAATTCTCTGTGTTATTTACTTCATTGTCTGTTTCTTTTACTTGTTAATTATATTTTACTGTGGACATACGCTAGAGCATTTGTCTTAGCTTTACAATTGATTACGTACGACAATTGCTATAGCTTCTGTCTTAACATCTGTCCCCAGTAGGTGCCAGAATTTCAAAAACAATCTTCAAATTCTTCATACTCCCTTCTGTTGCTTATGTACTTCATTTCATCTTCTTCTCCATCTGACTCTTCAAAAAAGTGCCTTCTATGCACAATTGCTCTTCTTCCATTCACATTCACATGCATCCATGTGATTGGAAGGTTCAGAGTCTTTGTTTCACCTGCAATCAAGTAAACTATTTTGTCTCTTGGTACCCACTTGCTTGAGGGTCCTAGACTGTTAGTTGCCAAATCTTTATCCTTCATTTGTTTCCTCTGAATGCTATCAGATACAAATGTTGTGTAAAGATTAGGGAGTGAGAAGCTTCCATCAATAACTGATAAGTTTGGTTCCTCTAGTGTTTTATTACTGGAGTATCCAATCCCATTAGTATTGTTGGTCTTAAAGTTGCAAAGCATGGAAACAATTTTATTTTGATCAGCATTAGTGTTGCAATACTCTATGAGGGCAAGAGAGTGCTCAATGGGTTTGTAACATACAGCATAATCATTCTCAAGATCTTTTGTTTTGATAAAATCTTTTTGTACAAGATCTTCAGAGTGATTTGCTTGCTTACTTAAATTCTCATAGTCTGCTTTAAGCTTTTTATACTTCTGCTGACTATTAGAGAGTTTAAGTAAAGTCTTCTCAAGATGCTCGATCAATTTTGCTTTGGAAAGATGAGAATATACCTGATTCATTCTTCTCTGGATATTGTCTATGTTCTCAGGTTCTGACTTTCCATCAGAACTTGAATCTTCAGAGTCTGAACCATCTTCAGAACTTGATCCTTCAGCTCCTGGTGCTCTATCAGATTCATCTTCAGAGAAGTTGTCTAGTACATCCCAGGTTGTCATTCCTTTAGCCAGTTTTCCTCCATTCTTCTTGAAGTTGTACCATCTTTGAATTTTTCTTGAAAACCTTTCAAGATACTCTTCATAGGTTCTTCAACAAGACCTTCATGTTCCAATGCTTGCTTTCCTTTCCTTGCTGTTTTTGCTTCTTCACTTCTCAAGTCTTCTTTTTCTTTCAGAGCCATTTCATGGACTCTGAGTAAATCAATCAATGATTCAGGACTCATTGAGTTGATGTCTTCAGTTTCCTCTATAGTATTTGAAATTACATTCCAATTCAGAGGCAAACTTCTCAGCAACTTGCTTACAAGCTCTTTGTTGCTGAGTTTGTTGTTGAAGTCTTCAAGCTTGCTTGTGATGGCTTGAAATCTTAAGCTCATTTCTCCAATACTCTCATTTTCCTCCATTCTAAACTCCTCATATTGATCTAACAAACCGTTTACTGTTGCTTTCTGAATGCTTTCATTATCATCACTAATGAAGCAAACATTTGTGGTTGTAGATTCAATATTAGCAGTATGTTCAGCCCCTGATGTGGAAGGATTTTGATTGTTGCTCAGATCTTCATTTAATTTCAGTCCATCTTCAATTTTCTTGATAAGATCAGCAACTTGTTGATATAGCTTCTGCTTCCAATCATTCATTTGTTGAGCCATGGTGTTTTTCTCCTTTGGATCTTGACTGTCTCACGGTTAAGTGATTTAGCAACAGAACCGGAGCTCTGATACCAATTGAAGGTGCGTGGAGAAAACACAAGAAGGGGGGTTGAATTGTGTTTTAGATATTTAAAAACTTTTCAAGATATTTTAAATCTATCAGAGTCTTTAAGCACAACGGAATTATTCACACAATTAACTTAAGGCTAAGTAAATGATGAAGGAGTAAATAAGAGAGTGAGAGAGAGAAAGACACACAACAATTTATACTGGTTCCCCTCACAAATTGAGAGTACTCCAGTCCCCTTGCTTCCAAGGGAGTTCACTATAATCACTAAGATTACAATCAGATGCTAAAGCACACAAGCATGAGACTTCCTTGCTCAAGTCACACAAGACTTAAGACTTCCTGCTCTAAGTCACACAAGACAGAGAGACTTCCTTGCTCTAATCACACAAGATCAGAGACTTCCTTGCTCAAGCACACAAGCTTGAGACTTCCTTGCTCAAGTCACACAAGACAAGAGACTTCCTTGCTTCTACGCTCAGCAGAAGACTTCTTTGCTCTAATCACTAAGACTGAGACTTACTTGCTTCTACACTAAGCAGAAGACTTTCTTGCTTCTACACTAAGCAGAAGACTTACTTGCTTCTACACTAAGCAGAATACTTACAATTACTCACGCAGGAGTAATACTAACTTCTAAGCTTAAACTTATTACAAACATAATAACTTCAGAGGCTTAAGCTAGTTTCTATTCTCACTTCATTTGAGAGATGTTTTCTATTACAATTCAAATTCTCACTTTATTCTGAGAGATGTTTTCTAATGAAGATCGTTAGTCATCAATTCTTTCTTTTGCATATTTATATGAGTTGAGAAAGACATTGAGACGTTGGAGAAATTCCCGTTGTAAAATGGACAGCTGTAGTCTTTGAATATCCGTTGAGTAAAGCCACGTCTTCTTTTGCAGCGAAGCTTCACCTTTATTGTTTGTCCAAAGTACAGTAATAAGGTACAACTAGCTCCTAGAGAGAGTAGGATCACATCCTTTGTGACCGTTGTAATTAGTTGTCCTTAGAACAAATCATCAGGCTTGATAAGAGTAGTTGATGTAGCCCTTCTGATGATTTGGGGAATTCCTTTGCTTCTGATGAACCTTTGATAACTTAGAGTCTGATTGGTCTTGAATGAATGGCCTCTGATAGTCCTTCGTACTTCAGCTTCTGAACGTCTTCATCTTCTGAATAACTCATGACTAGCAGATAGCTTCTGAACTCTTGTAGGCATCTGAACATCTTTGAGCTTCTGAACTTCTCTGAGCTTTTGAACTCTTGCAGACATTCTGATCCTCTTTGAGCTTCTGAACTTTGTTTAGCTTCTGACTACATTGTAGCTTCTGAACTCTTTCAGAGTGTTAAGATTCAGACTTCCTAGGTTTCATCAGAGTCTAAATTAAATGTGCTCTCGATATAACGTTGGATTCTCCTGCACACTTAATTTAAACATTAGTAACATCAATTGTCCATTTAATACTTTGTTATCATCAAAACTTAAGGGTGTGTACTAACACATATTTTGTTCCAACACGCTGAGGCTTGCCGGTACTCGCCAGAAAACCTGAAATGTTCTGTTTTTGTCGCTGAGACACTTGCTGGGCTTCGCCGGGCGAGATTGGTCTGATTTGGAGAGTATTCTATAACTATTTTGATGTTGATGATGGCTTAATGCATAAGTTGTTAGTTCCTTATAAATGAGTATGAGTGATGATGATGTTTTCATATACTTGTTAGATATGTATGATGATATTGATGGTGAATTGGAATGAATATATGTAATGTGTATATATATGAATGTGCTTACATGTATATGAAATAATAGATGGTGAGTTGGGGATATCATGTGTTAATACATGAAGTGTTGGTGAATATATAAATGAATTTATATTGATGAAATGTCGTGACACATCATCCATGCATAAGCTGTGTCTAATAGATGGTGATGATAGATGGTGAAAGGATTCTTGTATCCGATATAGATGGTGATTTGGTACCATATGTAAATATGTCTAGGAACATACATGAAGGTGACATTAGATGCATTAGGAAGGTGAATCTTGATTGTGTCAATGTGTTGATGATGTGATAATTGGATAATTGTGTGCTAATTGAATGTGCATATATTTTTGTTGATCATTGATGGTGCGAATAAGATTATGTATATCGAATGATTAAATGTACACGTCTTGTTGTTAGGGTTAAATTGCTATTATATACATGCTAGAGAAATTGCTATAATAGCCTTACTTTCATTTGTTTGTATGTCGATTTTATGTAACTAACTCTCTATTTTTGTGTTTGATGGATCGTTGGGCGATTCAGATTCTCAGGCTTGAGGATTTGCCTTGCTTTAGGAGGAGTACCCGACATTTGTTGCTAGTATTCAGGGTGAGGAGATTAGCTACTACTCTTAGTTTATTATTGGGTTTATGCCTAGTGTCGTTTTAGACTTTGCCTATTTGTGATGATGTAAGGCTTTTTGCCAAATACTTATTTATTCTAATACCTTGATGTTGAGACTTATGTTGATGATTATTTAGTTGATGAATTGTTTATTATTTCTAAATTTAAATCATAATATGGATGAGGATGTTTTAGTTATTTTGCTGCAATAAATGTGATAAGCATGAATTATAAATGAATTATATGCTATTGTTGGATGTTATTTTGACATGTAACGCTCTACTTGTTTCTACTTGCATTTTATTGTTTATTTGGTCGAAATATTTGGGTAGATTTAAGTAGGGTGTTACAGAATCCCACGTGACGCGCATTAGGGCAAGATTTGGCCAGTTTGATTTTGGTTCAAGGATTGGCGCGCAACATGTGGTTTTGATGAAGAGTGGCGCACAAGAATTATCTTGTGGTGCGTAGCAGGTTGATGTTGGAAAAGCGCGTCACGGCCACAAAATTTTTTTTGAAACGACCAAATTTAATAATTAGTTAGTAGTATTAGTATCTTTCACTTTACCCAAGACTTGAACCCTAGATTTTTAACTCTTTAACTTCTTCCGCATATTTATTCATGTTTATAAATTTATACATCTTTAAATTGTGCTTAAACTAAGCATCTTATTTTTATATATATCCAAAAGAGTGATTTTGATTGAGACTTTAAAACACCATTTTAGGTGACTTATGAGATTTTTTAAATAATTTTAAGTTTTTAAGACATTTATATCATAACTAAGCATTTGTAGAGTAAACGTTGCTATAAATTTTATCCGAAGACAAACAATACTTTAACACATGTGTTTAACTTACACGCTAATCATCATATATTTTTTATTGGCTTTCACCACCAATTTAATCTGGTTTGGGGTTCAATTCTAGCATCAAGTGGTTCTGACCCCATCCCGATCAGTTCGGGTGTCACCATCATTTTAACTTACACGCATCATATCTCATATCTTTGATCCTACCGCAACTTATTGTATTTTTGTTATCGAATAACATTAGTTAAGTTTATTACAAGAGTTGATAAGAAAATGATAAAATTCGTAAACAAAAAAGTAAAATCAATAAAAAAAAAGAAATTTAGAAACGGATAAGCAAATTTGAAAACCAAATTTAATCTCTTTTTCTTTTGGCGTGAACTTAAATGAGATTTGACTTGTATAAACTATTTTGATTGGAAAAATAAAATAAAAAATTATACAAATTTTAAAAAAGGATGTTAACCCAATCTATTCTAATTCTAAACTAATATAATAAAATTGATTACCAACAAATTTACTAAGTTATCCTTTTTAGTTTCAACCACATTCCAAATTTAATATCCTTCATTGTCATTTCAATAAAAAGTATAAAAAAAATATTGAAATGATATAAGATAAATACAATAAAAAAGAGGATATGATTAAAAATAGGAATAAAAAAAATCATAGATTGGAACAAAATAGAATAATCTATATGCCTAAAAAATAGCAACAAAAAAAATTATATATAACGACAAACTTTTTTTTTTTAAACAAACAAACTTATTGCATTTCATTAACTATTAAATGTTCAATACAGAGGGGAATAATCTCAAATATATGGAAACTAGCCCAAGAATTGGCCGCCCTAGCAAGAGTATGAGCAACCGAATTCGCTTGCCTCCTAATAAACTTAACCTCAAAGTTTACATAAGATGACATAAACAGAATAATGTCATTAACAATTAAACTAAATTTTGAATTGCCCGATCTTCTCAAATATATAACGACAAACTTAGACGCACAAGAATTATCTCGTGGTGCGTAGCAGGTTGATGTTGGTAAAGCGTGTCACGGCCAAAAAAAAAAATTGGAAACGACCAAATTTAATAATTAGTTGTTAGTATTATGAGATAAAATGTACTTTTTTTTATACGGCAAAATTTAATAATTAGTTGTTAGTATTAGTATTTTTCACTTTCGCCAAGACTTGAACCCTAGATTTTTAACTCTTTAACTTCTTTCACCCTTAACTCAAATCAGTTGAGCTACCCACCACTCCCCTCATGTACCATTCTTAATTCCGCATATTTATTCATGTTTATAAATTTATATATCTTTAAATTGTGCTTAAACTAAGCATTTTATATATGCTTAAAAAGTACTAGTGTATTAGATATGTATCCAAAAGAGTGATATTGATTGAGATTTTAAAACACCATTTTAGGTGACTTATGTGATTTTTAAAAAAAATTTAAGTTTTTAAAACATTTATATCATAACTAAGGATTTGTAGAGTAAACGTTGCTATAAATTTTATCCGAAGACAAACAATACTTTAACACATGCGTTTAACTTACACGCTAATCATCATATATTTTTTTATTGGCTTTCACCACCAATTTAATCTGATTCGGGGTTCAGTTCTAGCAAGTGGTTCCGACCCCCTCCCGATCAGTTCGGGGGTAACCACCAATTTAACTTACACGCTAGTAATCATATATCTTTGTTCCTACCACAAGTTGTTTTGAAGACCAAATTTAATCTCAGTTTTTCTTTTTGTTAGAACTTAAAAAATTTAACTTGTAAAAACTATTTTGATTGGAAAGATAAAATAAAAAATTATACAAATTTTTAGAAAAGGATGTTAACCCAATTATATATTGAAAAAATTAATCAAGCCCAAGTACTAAAACTAAATATCTCTCACAGTTCAAAAATTCCCACTATGAATTTGAGTCAAAGCACCCACCCGCCAAAGTTAAACTAACTAACTAACGGTTGTAGTCTTTATTAACTTCCATCAACAACCAAATCATGTTTATTTTACTTCTCTCTCTTGTACCTTCTTCGCAAGTCTCCAAAGAAAACAAAAACTTGTGTCACAAGCCACCATTTTCTTGTTCTTCTTGATTGAAAGAAAAACAAGATAACCTTGCTGCTGTAATTATTAACTCTAAAATGGCTGATAAAGATTATATGCCTCCTGAAGATGATGTAACTGAAGTAATTATCAATCAATTCTTCATTTCTTTGTTTGTATTTTTCACTGTATTATTATTATATGGATGATTCATTAATAATTTCTTTGTTTCATGCAGTTAGGTAAAATCTTCGCTTCACAGTATTACGGACTTCTTTGCTGAGAACGAGATCAGATGTACCGCTTCTACGTGGAACACAGCACCATGATTCATGTAGTCGACGGCAATGAGCCCACCATAAGCACGTCCAATCTCGACGAAATTGATGAGCATCTAAAAAACTTCAATGTCGATACAGTAGAGATGAAATCAATAAATTCGCTCAAATTTTTAGATCATGGTGTTCTTTTAGTCGTCATGGGATCAGTAAAACTGAAAGACTTTGCCATATGTCGCAATTTTGTTCACATCATGTATCTTGCTCCTCATTGGAAGAAGAATGCTGAAAAGAGAGGTTACTTTATATTCAATGATATTCTTCATATCATTACTCATCATTATGATGTAAGACATCATAAAAACCCGGTGAAGCCATTGAAATCTGAAGTAGTAACTGAAGTAAGTATCGATTAATTCTTCATTTCTTTGTCTTTATTTTTCACTGTATGTATTATTATATGGATGATTCATTAGTAATTTCTATGTTTCGCACAGATAGGTGAATTCTTCGCTTCACAGTATTACGTACTTCTTTGCAGAGAACCAGATCAAATGCAGCGTTTCTACTCGCAAGACAGCACCATGATTCATGTAATCGACGGCGATGATACCACCAGGACCATAGTCACAACCAATCTCTACAAAATTGATAAGCATATTATAAAGGAACTCAATGTCGATACAGTAGAGATCAAATCAACCAATTCCCTCAATTGTTGGGGTCTTGGTGTTCTTTTAGTCGTCATGGGATCAGTAAAACTGAAAGAAAAAAAAAGCCATATGTCGCGATTTTGTTCAAACCATGTATCTTGCTCCTCATGCTGAAAATAGAGGTTACTTTATATTCAAAGATATTCTTCATATCATTACTCATCATCATGATGTAAGACATCATGAAAAACCAGTGGTGCCACTGAAATCTGAAGATATGGATCGCCGATTTCTTTCCGAATTCAAGCATCCACCACCCCATTGCCACCAGGTAATTAGTGATTTTGTTCTTATATTAAAAATCAGATATTGAAGTGTAGATGTATCCATTTTTAAAATTCTTTGGGTTTTGAATTATGTGTTATTTTTATTTTTATTTTTATTTTTCCATCAGCTATGGTTACGGACAATGGTAATTTGGATGAAGCGAAAGTGGAAAAACCTGATGATTTAATGTCTACTATGGAGAACCGCATTGAGTTTCCACCGCTGCCACAGAAACAACCACTGTGTCAACGAGGTTTTGGTCCTTCGGTCTGGAAAACACCTCTTGCACAGGTTGAGGCATCTCCATCAAATTAACTAACTGTTGCTAAGGCTGATGATACGATCCATGAAAACATCGGTGCTCCTAAATTCAAAGAACCATTGATTGTTCAAGAGGAGCCTTCTAAGAATTCTGATAAGCCTGATGATGTAAGTATCTCTTAATTTCAGAATTTAATGTTTGACTTTGACATAATGTTTTCCTTTGGACTTTAAGTTTTATGATGATTTTAGCCTATAAATAACTTCTAATTGAATATAATCCGCTGATGTGTGACACTATTTAAATGCATTGGATGCGAGACACGCCTTAAATTAGAAGTGCTACATAGATTTTGTCCAACTTGAATAAACAAGGTCCACATTGGAGTAACTAAATTTTAAACACAAAAGTTATATGCTTTATTAATGATCAGTTCAAAAGCCTTAAATCAAATGCTATATATGTTCTCTCTTAATTATGTGATATGAATGTTAATGTTGCAGTCAGCTTTGCCATCATCAACATCAACATCGAGAGGCCGAGGCCGAGGCCACAATAATGCAAGTGAGCGTGGTTCTCGTGACAGGAACAAAGGAAAGGAAAACCAGAATACTGATTAGTTCACAATTAAGATTCTAGCTGATATGCAATTTACTGGCATCAGTCTTGTTATGTATAGTTGTCTTCATTTATATGTTAGGCATTGAGAATTTGAGACCTTGTTTTCAAGCATAGATCAATTTGTTCTCCTTGAATGGTTTGGTTTCTAATTTCTATTATACCATTCTGGTTGAAAATTTTGTGCATATTTGTAGTCTTATATGTTAGGCATAGTGAGGCTGCTTTATTCAATGACATAGATGTTAGAAAAGGGAAAATTTGTTGGAACATAAATTGATGTAACTTTTGCTGAATTATTTGATATTCTATGCATCAAACTCAAAGTAATTTTGGCCCAATTCATGTTTACTTACAAGTATTGTAGTTGTAGTCCACTAAAAAGAAAGAGAGACTAGGATTGCATTGGTCTCAACCTGGGGGACCAGACCACCTTAACAAATCTGTGGTAGCTGCTATCTTCTATACTATCATGCATAATGTTTGTGGCTAATGAGACCAATCCCTATTGCCAGTTTGCTACAGCTACAAGTGGACAGAAACATAGTAATTTTTTTAAAAACTCAGTATCCGACTTTAGGACCGATTAATCCGAGGCACCAATCTCAAGAGGACAGAAATATTAGTATAACACATTACTTAGGATCTTAACCAAAAAGACAAGTTTATGAGATGGGGAACCCAAATCTTCATCAACAACAGTTCAAAACAAAAGAATCCTTTTCATATAGTAGTATTCTTTTTCGTTTATAATTTTGTTATCATCAAATGCTATGAAGCTCCGATACTTTAAAAATAACAAAGTATCGTATCCGATACGTGTCCGATACCGATACTCGTATCGGGGAGTATCAGACAATTAACATTATTTTTTATAAAAAAATTTTACCGATACGTGTCGGATACTTCTCCGATACGCGTATTAGAGAAGTATCGGAAAAATAATGTTCTATGATGATAGAATTGGAGGAGGTGAGACTGATATAATCTATATTTCCGCTTAAATAGTGAATGTTAGAGTATGATGTTCTTTGGGCAGTATCGATGATATTATATTTTTGGATGGTACTATAGTTATGTCATTTTTTGGTAGTACTTATTTAACTTAAGATATGTAATTGTCACTTGTTTGCTAAGTTGGAGTAACTTGAATGTTAATTTATTATCATTATCGATTTTTGTTATGTGTTTATATATTGTGCATTTATATATTTAATTTTAAATTTAATTTTTAAATAACGTATCGCGGCCGTATCGTATCGGAAATTTTGAAAATTTTCTCGTATCGCCATATCGGTATCGCGTCGGTATCGCGTCACGTATCCGGGCTTCATAGATTAAATGAATTTGATATTCATTCCATTTAGTTTAAGTTTCATTTTAAAGTTATTTAAACATTTTTAATTTTATAATATTGACTATTTATTTTATTACTATCTTATTTCACTTATTTCTTTATTTTCAATAAAATAGTTAAAGATATTTATAAAATCATTGTTAATACTGTCAAAATCATTGTTAAAGATATAGATAACTACGGAATAATTATAACGGATTTATAGATAAATAAATATGATTTATTTATAAGATAATATGTGGGACTTATCTTTCGTCTATCTATCAAAATAAAATAAAATAAAATAAGTGAGACTTACCAGTAGTTGGATAATTATGGAATAACTATAATGGACAATTCAAAGGTTCTACGCTAGGTTGCTTTGTTCATGATCAGAAATGGTTTCTATTTCAAAGGTTTTGCGCTATAAGAGGTATGATAATCTATCACTGATTAATGATCATTCATATTGATCCATGGAAGGAATATTTTTTTAAATTATGCTACTATTGCACTATATTTTCCTTCAGACCCTTCTACGAAGCTCTGGTCGCGGGGACCTTGATCGAGAGGGTGTGTAACCTCCTGGGCAACAAGCAAGATTCTTCGACTGCCCGAATCTGCAAGTTCAGGTCTTGGATTATCTGGCTTTGCCGATGAATAGCTTGGATTAATGTCATCAGTTGATTTACTCCGGGTAGTTGTTTCAAGGAGGATCACCAAAGTGTGAGGCTTTACAATTGTCTCGTCTCCCGTTGATGGCATAGATGTCCTTCTGTCTGAGGGTTTTTTTGCACTAACGGCATACCTAGACGGAGATCCTGGTTTTCGTCCGCCATTGGTTGTTTTGGGTGTTTTTGGTAGTTTTGGTCTTAAGCTTTGAGAAAAGACGGGGAAACTTGTGAGTTTCCACATATGGCCGACATCAGTGATCTTAGTTGACCAGAATGATAGTGGTCGGTGAACATCTCTTCAATATGTGGTTGTGAAGCGGGATGTACCTACAAGATACTATGACACTCAAGTTAGTGCTTAGTTGAAGTGAGAAGTTTTAGAGAGTAAAAGATAGATTATCGGACCCTTCGCAATGAGAAGTGTGTGTGTGTGTGTGTGTGTGTTTGACCCAATACCCCAACACGGAGACAATGTCATCAATGTGAGGGTGAATCTTTTGGTCATGAAATTGATGGCTGTCGAAATTACGGTTGAAAAATTATGATTAATAGTAAGTGTCAATTATTATGATTTTGATTGTTGTAAAAGTACAACATTTTCTAGTTGTTGGACTGAATTCGACGCTTAAATGGGCTGACGCCGAGATGAGCTTAAACTTAGTCCATAACTTATATATTAAATGCAATTTTTTTTAAACTTATCAAATACTACAAAATTTAAATACTGTATTTGAATTATGCTAGCAACACACCATTTAACACACTTTTTTTAATTTGTTGAATTTCAAATGGATCCCACCAAATTTATGTGGAGCCTACATGATTTTTGGGATCCATTTGAATTTCAACCAATTAGATAGAGTGTGTTAGAAGGTGTATTGTTAGCACTCCTCTACTGTATTTATACTGAGCTTTTACTAACATTTTCCAAATTTGAATTAGTTTCCCTATCACTCTTGTCTAGCCTTGTAGGGTTCCTATTTTATCTCCATGTCTAACAAAATAGTATATGGGTGTCATACCCCATTTTTTGACTAATCGCTTTTGTTCGGCGTGTAAAATTTTTTTTTTCCCTCTTTGTCATTTCTGACGAAATTTCGGCAGAGAGGTATTTTAAAATACCTCATTCATTGGTTTCTTTTTATTTTTATTTTATTCTATTATTCCTTTTATTTCATCATATATTTTGATTTATTTATTTATTTTATTATTATTTAATTTGGTTTTTTTATCTCATTTTATTTTTTTTAAGTCATTTTTATTATTATTTTCGTTTTTTCCTCAGGTGTTTTTTTTGTCATTTTGTCAAAGGTCCAAATCTGTGTTTTTGTCCTCATCCAAGCCCAAAAGGGAAATTTTGTCCAAAAGGGGAAAATTTCATCTGATCAAACCCTAATTTCTGACACTATAAGTACAGTATTAAATGCACAGTTCCCAAGGTCAGAACTTTTTTTTTTCATCAGCCGCAAGATCCTTCTTCCTTTTTCCAGATCAAAAAAATCACAAACAAAAAAAAAAAAAAATCATCATTAGACCTTCATCTTCATCAAAAAAATAGCAAACCGATTCATCAGTAGCAAACCGATTCATCCATACTCAAACCGAAACAACTCCATCAAAACCCACCAACCACCCAAATCGAAACGAAATCGAAAATTATAGTAGAAGACGGAACCAAAATAGAACACCAAAGGTTGATTGATTTTCCCTTTTTTACTCTTTATTTTCTTTCGATCCGGGCAATGAAGTGTTTGTTCGTTTATTTTGGATCTCATTTTGGGTCTAAGGGTTAATGTTTGATGTTATTTTGCTTTGTAAAAGTGGGTTTGAGAAAGGAAGAAAAACGTGAGAGATGAGAGAAAGAAGAAGGATGCGGCGGAGAAGAGAGAGAGGAGATGAGGGAAATGTTTTTTTCTAGGGTTTGGTGGTATTTATACCCCCAACCCGATCCGGTGTGCGCGTGTCTATCGCAACACACCGTGCACCCTCTCTTCTCAGCCACTAATCTCTATCATATGGCTTAAACCTCTCCGTTCCAATATTAGATCAGGGCCTTCTGATCCATCAGACGGTCAAGCTTAATCCTGTTTTTTTGGGCGTTTTTTGGCAGATTGGCCTCTTTTGGGACTAGGCCTTACTGCTTTATTACTTTTTGCACCCCCTTTTATTTTCGTATTACTATTTACACTCTTCTGTTTTATTTAATTTTATTTTATTTTTATTCCTTGACCTATGATAAAATTGTTTATGGAATGTGCTTCAATGAGCTATTAAATCCAAAATAAGCACTAATTTGAGGTTTTTTTTGTTTTTTTTATTTCATAAATTATTTGTGCTTATTTATTTTGCTTATTTCTTTATATATTTGTTCACTAATCTAACATTTATTTATGCTTATTATTATCGTTGCTAACCCACTAACTTAACAATATCAATTTTAATTCTTGTCATTAACTTATTAATTGTTCTCTAACTTAACATTTTCATTCATACATGTCAATATTATTTATTGTTAATAACTCATCTAATCTAATAATTTATTTATTGCCTTATTAATTAATTATTTATTTTATTGCAAGGACTTTAGTATGTATTTTAGGATTTGATGTAAATATAAATAAAAATTGCATAGCATCCTCTCTCTTGCATTCATTTCATATTTATTTTTTCTCGCAAATATTCTAGAATGTAATTAGGAACAAATGTACACCATAAATGAAAACTTGCATCTCATGCATATTTATTTTTATTGCTTTCCGCGAAAACGTTAGAATATTAAATTCCGAGGGAAAAGACATCGTTTCGATCAAAATATCATTATGAATTGTCTTCGCGCTTAATTATTCGTTATGACATTAGTATTATTTCTTTTCGCGCGCAACCATTATCCGATTCTTTTTTTATCAAAAAATGAGGTCAAAACCTCTTTCAAAAAATACGCAAACAATTTACTTTCAAACATCGAAAAACATCAAAAATATTTTGTCGTCAAACACTTTCAAAACCTTGGACTTCAAACCAAGTGTTCTTTTTTTCGCAAAAACCTTGGACTTCAAACCAAGTGACTTTTATCATTCAAACCCTTTTCTCAAATAAACCTTGGACTTCAAACCAAGCGATCGCGCCTCTTTTCTAAATCAAAAATCAATCAATCCTAATCATTTAGACTTTCTTTCACAAATAAAAATGAATCAATCTCACACTTTTCTTGTTATCTTTAAAACCTTTTTCAAAACTCTAAAAAATAAGCAAACAAATCACTCCGCTTTTTACCCCGAACTACGGTGGTTTGATCCCTCGGGTACGTAGGCATGAGACTTGTCTCTCCAATTAATAAAATCAACCAAAAACATTTTTTTTTCTTTTTTATCACTTTAAACTTTTTCTCAATCATCACTTTAATTCCTACACTTATACATTTTTACAAGCAATTAAAAATAAATCGCAAAGTTAGAAATAAAAACAAGAGGTTCCTATAGAGTACTATAGATATAGATACTTAGGGTGCTAGTATCTTCCCTTCGTATAACTAACCCCCGGACCTTGATCTCTAAAAATAGGGTTTTTTCGAACTTTTTCCCTTTACCTCAGATAAATTAAAGATCGATGGTATAACATTAAATTGCGATTCGAAGTTAATTAATAACTCGAAATCCAAAAATCACCGCGACAATGGGTACGGATGATTTTATAGGCAAAGAGGAATGGGTCACAACTCACAACCTGGTGGTATGGTGAGATGTCCCCACCACACAACACAATTGCTCGCTCGCTCACAGATTTTCTTTTCTTCAATTCATTGAGAGATAGAAAAACGACAGACTATGTTTCTTTTCCCGAGCCGTGTGATGTCTGGTCCCCTCTTTTGTCGGCTTGTCGTTTGGAACGCATGTAGGTTGGTCCCCTGGGTCCTACCACACTTGCATATCTTTCTCTTTTGATTCCACCTTATCCCATTTTCTCGCCAATTTCTCGTCTCTTATGTGCCAAAAATATTTCCATATTCACAAACTTATGCCATGTGTCTCTAAGTTAGAGGTAAAAACCACTACTAGTACTAGTTATTATCGGTATGAAAGTGAGTGACAAGAGTCTCAAAGAATTTTGGCTTAACACTCCCAAAATATAATAATACATAATTTTGATTACAAATACTTTAAGAATGTGTTTGGATGGGAGAATGTCTTGAAGTAATGTAATATTTTAAGGGAATTCAAATGATTTGAGGTAAATTTCATTGTTTTGATGATAATTTGAAAATTTTCCAAAATGATGCAATTTTATGAAGTATTGTTGGCAAATGAATTTAACTACCTTAACATAAGTGTGTTGTTATAAGGATACTATTAAATAATAGTATCACAAACAAACTTCTTTGTCACACAAATAAAACTCGCTGGAGTATTTGTTATTGTTGTATTGAATTTCACTTTCTTTCTGATGATATTTTCATTACAATTAATAATAAGTATTTATAACATTTGAAACAATACATATTTAGATTTTATTAAATAATTTATGGCTTCCTTAAAAACAGCAAATCAGTCTTGACTTTCTCTTTCTGACATTTTCAATGCCAAATTTATATTTCTAACATCCTCCCTTAAATTTGGCTTCATCATTCCCAGCAAATTCTTCATCTTCAAGAATAAATTGGTTTTTAGTGGCTTTGTAAAAATATCAGCAATCTGGTCTTCTGAAGCACAATACTCCACCACAATTTCCTTATCTCTTATCAAGTCTCGAATGTAGTGATGTTTAATGTCAATATGTTTGCTACGCCCATGAAACACTGGATTCTTTGTTAGAGCAATTGTTGATTTGTTGTCGCATAATACCTTCGTCGGACCATCTAGTTGATACTGCAATTCACTTAATATTGTCCGCAACCAAACTGCTTGAGTAGCACAATTTGTTGCTGCTATGTACTCTGCCTCTGCTGTTGACAAAGCAACTACTTGTTGTTTCTTAGAGGACCAAGAAAACACTCCTGTACCGAGATGAAAAACATAACCCGGAGTGCTTTTTCGAGTTTCAGTTTCACCTGCCCAATCATTGTCTGTGTATCCAATCAACTCCGGCTTCATAGAACTTGAATAAAAAATTCCTTCATCAATTGTTCCTTTAACATACCTCAAAATTCTCTTTGCAGCTTGCCAATGTGATTGTCTTGGCGAATCCATGAATCTACTTATAAGTCCAACTCCATAAACTATATCAGGTCTTGTTGCTGTCAAGTACCTGAGGCTTCCCACTAGTCTTCTAAAATTTGTTGAATTTACAAGACCACCGCCACTTTCTTTTTCTAATTTCAATCTTTCTTCCACTAGAGTCAACATTGGTTTACATGATTCCATCTTAAATTTCTTTAGAATATCTGCTGCATATTTCTTCTGTGAAATAAAAATGCCATCATTGGTCTGCTTCACTTCAATGCCTAGTAAATATGACATTAGACCCATATCTGTCATTTCAAACTGTGTGCACATATTCTCCTTGAATTCAGCTAATAATCTGGAATTGTTTTCAGTGAAGATTAGATCATCCACGTACAAGCAAACAATAACAACATCTCCATCCTTCTTTGCCTTGACGTATAAAGCATGTTCGTATGGACTTCTATGAAATCCATTGTTTATGAAGTATGTGTCGATACGTGTGTACCAAGCTCTTGGCGCCTGCTTTAATCCATATAGTGCTTTCTTCAACTTGTACACTTTATCTTCACTTCCTTGTTGTAAATAACATGGCGGCTGTTCTACGTAAACTTCTTCTTCGAGCACACCATTCAAGAAGGCGGACTTGAAATCCATCTGAAATATATTCCATTGGTTTTGGGTAGCAAGAGAAAGAATCATGCGTACCGTGTCCAATCTAGCAACTGGAGCAAATACTTCAAAATAATCAATGCCGGGTTTTTGTTTGTACCCTTTTGCTACTAATCGTGCTTTGAAGCGATCTACTTCTCCTTTTGGATTGTACTTTGTTTTGTACACCCACTTGACTCCAATTGGTTTCTTTCCTTCTGGAAGTGTAGTTAACTCCCATGTATTATTTTTCTCAATTGCATGAATTTCTTCATCCATTGCTTTCATCCAACAATCTTTATTTGCTGCTTCCTCGTATGTCACAGGATCACAATCAGCAAATAAAGCATAATAAGTAATTTCTTCCTCCGTATCATCAGGATCAAAATCTCATTCCCTTTGTGGATATCTACGAGGTGGATGACGTTCCCTTTGAGGATATCTACGAGGTGGTGAGTCTTGTGTTGGTTTAGTGGATGGTTCATCAACTTTCTCATCTACTTCTTCATTTATAGTAACTGGTACATGTAACAACTCTTTTTTCTTTTCTGACCAATCCCACGATCCATTTTCAACGAAGGTAACATCTCTGCTAGTGACAACCTTTTGAGTTTCTGGATTATACAATTTGTAAGCTTTTGTTTCTTCACTATATCCTACAAAGATGCACTTTTCTGCCTTGTCATCAAGCTTCTTCCTCAGTTGATCTGGAACATGTGCATAAGCAATACAACCAAAAACTTTCAAGTTACTCAAAATTGGCTTTTGCCCACTCCAAGCTTTCTTGTGGAGTTTTATCACGTATACTATTCACTTGACACCTATTTAAAAGGTATACTGCGCAAGTCACTACTTCGCCCCAAAACCTCTTCGGTAAATTCTTAGAATGCAACATGCTTCTCACATTGTCCATGATTGTTCTATTCTTTCTTTCTACCACTCCATTTTGTTGAGGAGTGTATCTTGCTGTCATTTGATGCTTAACTCCATGCTTTCTCAAGAAATCATCATAGACAATATACTTTGTTCCCCTGTCAGTTCTTAAGGTTTTTAGAGTATAACCACTTCGTCTTTCAACATACGCCATAAATCTTTTGAGTGCATCACAAGCATCCGATTTATTTTTCAAAACATAAACCCACGTCTTCCTACTAAAGTCATCAATGAAAGTAATAAAATATTTATTGCCTCCATTGGATGGTACTTCCATATTACATAAATCAGAGTGCACAAGCTCAAGTGGAATTGTAGCTCTCCATGCCTTCCCTTTAGGAAAAGGATCTCGATGTTTCTTTCCTACTACACAAGCTTCACATAGTTTATCAGGAACTTGGATAACAGGCAAGCCAGTCACCCATTTCTTATTTGCAAGAAACTTTATGCTTTCAAAGTTGAAGTGTCCAAGGCGCATGTGCCAAAGCCAATTATCATCAATAGTTATAGCTTTGCAACACATATCAGCATCATACTTAATGTTCATTGGAAATAGACGATTCCTTGACATGCTTGTCTTTGCTATAAGGCCCATCTCAGCATCATTGATAGTGCAACCACTTTTGTTAAAGTTTAAATCATAGCCTTTCTCAGCAAGTTGTCCAACACTTAAGAGATTCTGACATATACTAGGTACATAGAATACATCAGAAATATAATTCAAAGATCCATCCTTCAATCTGATGGCGATCTTTCCTTTTCCCAAAACTTGAAGTTGAATTATCACCAAGTTTTACTATGCTGCGGAAACTTTCATCTAAGTTGGAAAATAACTCCTTATTCCCACTTAGATGGTTACTGCAACCAGTATCTAGCAACCATTGATCATCATTTTTATCGGCTATAACATGACATGTTGTAAGCACCATTTTCATATCATCTTCAATTTATGCAACTCTAGCATGGCTATCTCTAATATTCAATGATTTAGCACGACATTCTCGAGCATAGTGACCATATTTTTTACAGTTAAGGCACTGGATATGTGATTTGCATTCTGATTGAAAATGTCCGTACTTTTGACATTTGTGACATTGAATATTAGATTTATTTTGAAAAGAGCCATTACCTCATGTGTTTTGGCTTAAGTCAGTTTGAGAATTCCTCCAAGTACCTTTGGAACTATGTCCTCTTTGAAAATAGTTTGACCTTTTTTGCACAGGTCCCTCATTTCTCACATTTGTTTGAGCTTTTAAAGCTTGCTCAAATGTACCATTTGATCTCTCATTCATCCGCATCTCACGTGACTCCAAAGATGCTTGCAAATCATTTAAAGTCATTGTAGTGACATTTTTTCCTTCTTCGATTGTTGCTACTACGTAATCAAAACGAGTTGAAAGAGTGCGCATAATTTTCTCCACAACATATTTTTCATTTATGTCATCACCGTTGGATTTCATTTCATTGACTAGTTTGTCCATTCGGGAAAAATAGTCATGAATGCTTTCATCTTTTCCTTGCTCCATTAGTTCAAACTGACGCTTTAATCCTTGCAACCTCGTTCGTTTAACCGGGTCAGCACCTTCATATGTTTTAAGTAAAATTTCCCAAGCCTCCTTAGCTGTTTTGGCATGGAAAATTTTCTCAAAAACAGATAGCTCCACAGATTGACATATCAAAAACAAAGCTTTTTCGTTGAGTTGACGATTTTTCTCAACTTCTTTCTCATCAGCTTTTCCTTTATCTTCTTCAGTTGGTTCAACAAAACCTTTCTTCATAATGTCTCCATACCCGTTAGTTGATAAACACAACTACATCAATCGTTTCCACATAGGAAAATTTGATTTACCATTGAATTTGAAAATGGTTGTTTGCACCGACAGAACTTGATTAGTACTTGAACTTGAAGCCATTTATTGTGACAAGCTCTGATGCCAAATGTTGGCAAATGAATTTAACTACCTTAATATAAGTGTGTTGCTATAAGGATACTATTAAATAATAGTATCACAAACAAACTTCTTTGTCACACAAATAAAATTCGCTGGAGTATTTGTTATTGTTGTATTGAATTTCACTTTCTTTCTGATGATATTTTCATTACAATTAATAATAAGCATTTATAACATTTGAAACAATACATATTTAGATTTTACTAAATAATTTATGGCTTCCTTAAAAACAACAAATCAGTCTTGACTTTCTCTTTCTGATATTTTCAATGCCAAATTTAAATTTCTAACAAGTATTTTGTTCAAGCCAAATTTATGAAATTTCAAATGAAACCTAAAAGCAAGGAATTTCAAATTCCTTCCTCTCTATAAACTTTAAAAAATTTCAAATTGATTGAAAAACCTAAAATCAGCCGAAAAATCTAAAATTGACTTTAAACACGACCTAAACCCTAAAATGGTTTACTTCAATTCATCGAAATCGATATTTCTCATGGTGTGTTGATTTTTATAAGCTTGACAATATTGATGATTTTGAAGAAGAATGGATTATAATTGTTTCCAAGTACAGTCTAGAAGCTAACAAGCACATAAAACGCTTGTATGAAGTTAAGCAGTATTAGGTTCTGGCTTATCTTCGTGGGCATTTCTTCGGGGGTATGACAACAACTAGAAGATTAGAGAGCATAAAAGGATTTCTAAAATGATTTACTTCATCTCGTTCATGTTTAACTCAACTTTACAAACAAGTAAGAATCTGTATGATAATTTAATTTAGTCATCTTGTTATTTTTTTACATGTAGATTTGATTATAAATAAATTCTGAATTTTAGATTGATCTTGCCATTGAGGACATATTGGGCAACAACAATTACATCATACCATGCTGGATACATATAGGGGATCTTCACTTCGATCTTTATCCCCTTTAGAAGAGCAAGTTTACAATACTTTCACAAGATGTGCGCTCAAGAAGGTTTTAG
Organism: Trifolium subterraneum; assembly: GCA_951799995.1. NCBI lineage: Eukaryota > Viridiplantae > Streptophyta > Magnoliopsida > Fabales > Fabaceae > Trifolium > Trifolium subterraneum. The sequence goes on from OX637463.1 coordinate 30,679,256, forward strand.
GAGTTTGAGAGGGCAACTCAATACAAGATTTGTGAAGAAAATCGTTTAGAATTTACAAGAGGGCAACACTCACAAAAACATAAAGTCTGTGGTTGGTTGCAGTTGTAAGCATTGAGTTTTGGGGTATTCTTTGTCATCATGTATTGAAAATATTCCTTCATAAAGATTGCTTTGAGATTCCAATGAGTTACTTGCCATTACATTGGTGTCGTGATGGATTTCAAAGACCTATTGAAATAAATATGATGCTTAGTGGAGGAGGACATATTTAGGATGTGGAGAATGCAGTAGACTTAATTAACCAAAGTCAAATTCAAAAGGTCGTCCTAAAACAAACGATCAAAAGGTGGAATGGAATTGTCAAAGAGAACAAGCTGTACTTTTTGTCAGAGAAGTGGCCGCAATGTTACAACTTGTCCGGACAAAGAAAGTTACGTTCAACCAACAATCACCAAGACAAGTAAGAATCAAGATCAAACACAACAAAATTTGAATCCTGTTTTTTATTTAAACATTCTTGGTTACACTTTTGGTATTATATCATGAAACTATAACAAAAAGGAATGAAATTTTGTAATTTGTAGAGACTTACAACTGATGTATGTGTTAAGTTTTGAAGATTGGCTTCATTTTTGGTAAAATAAGTCTAAGGCCAAATGTTGGTCCCAATGCAGTAACATTGGGAACCACGGCCTGATAGCGCGCCTTATCTATATCTTGATCTAGCGCGCGGATATGTTTGAAGGATTAAAGAAACAAACTCGCACTTCCTTATTCAACAAGGAACAAGTTTGTTAGCTGAAGATTGAAGATCTACAGCTGGAGCTTTAAAGGATAAAAACAAATCAAATATTATTTGTTTGTTAAAGGATAAAAACAAATCAAATATTATTTGTTTGGTCAAGAGGATCGAAGATCTACAGCGGGAGATTTAAAAAGATAAAACAAACAAATATTAATTGTTTGTATAACAAATTATCTTTTGAATTATTTGTTTGGTCAAACGGATTTGAATCGAAGATTCAATTTGCAACAAACGATCTTATCTTCCATGAAGCCAAAGAAGATTCAGAACTCTATATAAAGAGCAAGCTTCATTCGTTGAAGAGCACCTGAAACCATTGAAGATACAAACACTATAGAGCGATTGAGAAGTTTTAGGCCTAGGATTTAGTGTGATCCTAGTTATTCTTTCATGTGTCACGATTGATACTTGAGAAGAATTGTTGTAATCGCAAATCACTCTTAAGCTTGTAAGTACGGAGTTTGATTTGTTCATTAGGAACAGAATTAAAATCCACGCATGTTGTGTGGTTGAGGGAAGTGAGAGGGGTCTCATATCTAGGACACTCTTAAGCAGGCACCCTAGGTGATTGGGTGAGCTCCAGGGGAGATACTTTCTTTCAAGATGGACAGAGAAGGAGGACTCATGAACAGACCACCACTTCTAGACGGTTCAAACTTTGATTATTAGAAATGAAGGATGATTGCATTCCTAAAGTCCCTTGATAGCAGGACTTGGAAAGCAGTTCTCAAAGGATGGGAGCACTCCAAGGTCAAAGATGCAAACGGAGCCGATTCTTAGGAGCTGAAACCAGAAGAAGAATGGACAGCTGCAGAAGAAACACTAGCACTGGGAAATTCAAAAGTATTAAATGCTTTATTCAATGGAGTAGACAAAAATATGTTCAGGCTGATCAAACAATGCACAACAGCCAAAGAAGCTTGGGAAATCCTCATCACAACTCATGAAGGAACAAGCAAGGTAAAAATGTCTAGACTCCAAATCTTGACCACACAGTTTGAAAATCTGAGGATGAAAGAAGAAGAGACAGTGCATGACTTTCACATGAGTATACTTGACTATGCAAACACCTTTGACTCATTAGGTGAAAAACTACCTGATGAAAAACTAGTAAGGAAACTCCTCATATCCTTACCACCCAGGTTTGACATGAAAGTCACTGCCATTGAAGAATCCAGAGATATAGCAAGCATGAAGCTGGATGAACTAGTAGGTTCTCTTCAAACCTTTGAACTCTCAATAAAAGACAGAAATGAGAAGAAGAGCAAGAGCATTTCTTTTGTCTCAAATACTAAGGAAGAGTTGGAGAGTGACAAGGAAGCTGATGAAAGCATCTCGGATGCCCTAGTTCTTCTTGGAAGACAATTCAACAAAATTCTAAAGAAGGCAAAACTAAGGACCGATGTGAGGCACATTCAGTCCGACATCAGCAAACAGGGCAGTACATCAAGGAAGTCAAGAACTGAAGACAGATCCAATCAAGGCAAAGGAATTCAGTGCCATGAGTGTGAAGGCTATGGACATATAAGGCCAGAATGTCCAACCTATCTGAAGAAGCAGAAGAAAGGTCTAAATGTCATATCCTGGTCTGAAGAAGAAGACTCTGATAGTGACGATGAAGGAACCAAATCAGTCAATGTCATGACTGGAAGATGCTTGTCAGACTCAGATTCTGATGATGATGTCTCCTATAACAAACTTGTTGCAACCTACAAAGAGCTGTGCATCAAAAGTGGAGAACTGTGCAAGACAAATGAGGAACAGAGGAAGGCCATTCACATCTTGAAAAGGAAAAGCAAGTACACCTGTCTACCATAGCTAATCTTCAGAGTGACGCAAGCATGCTAAAGTCCCAGTTTGAAAGTGTGGACAAACAACTAAGATTGTTAAACAATGGCACAGTCATGTTAGATGGAATTCTGGAAGCAAATCAAAGGACCAAGCAAGGCAAAGGATTAGGCTATCAGTCTACAAAGAAACAATCCTCTGGTTCAGTCAAGAAGGTTGCTCCAGCCAACCTTTGGTTTGGAACTAGAAGGCAGGGACAAATGACTCAACATTCAACACCCCACCAGAGAAGGTCTAGAAAGTGCCAACATGCTGGACCACATCAGGGACCTCCAATGTATGAATCACGGAGATGTTATCATTGTGGTAAGTATGGACACATAAAAGCTTACTGCTATAAGCTTCATGGGTAACCATACAAAATGAAACAAGTCCGCCCAATTCCTAAAAAGGCCGATAACAAGAAGCTTTGGAAAACCAAATCCAATGTTGAAGTTAAATCTCTTATTGCTCACACATCCTTCAAAGTCTCATCAAAAGAAGATTGGTACTTTGATAGTGGTTGTTCTAGACACATGACTGGTGAAAAGAAATATCTCACTGATATTAATCCATACACCACCAGCTTTGTGACCTTTGGAGATGGTGTTAAAGGAGAAATCAAGGGGATTGGAAATCTGATCAACAAAGGATTACCAAAACTCAATGATGTGCTGTTGGTAAATGGACTGACTGCTAACTTGATAAGCATAAGTCAGTTACGTAACCAAGGGATGAAGGTGAACTTCCCCAAGAATGAATGCTTGATAACTAATGACAAAGATATAGTGATCATGAAGGGAGCAAGATCCAATGATAACTGCTATCTATGGATTCCTCAAGAGACAGCTCACTCATCCGTCACTAACTTAGTCAGCAAGGAAGATGAAGTAAGGCTATGACACCAGAAGCTTGGACATCTGCACCTCAAAGGAATGAAAAGGCTAATAGCTGAAGAAGCCATAAGAGAAATACCCAAGCTTAATATTGAAGAAGGAAACATATGTGGTGAATGTAAAGTAGGAAAGCAGACCAGAATGTCGCACCCAAAGTTGGAACATCAGGTCACAACTAAAACACTTGAATTACTCCATATGGATTTGATGGGACCAATGCAAGTTGAAAGTCTTGGAGGCAAGGGGTATGCTTTTGTGGTAGTAGATGATTTCTCAAGGTACACTTGGATAAACTTCATTAGAGAGAAGTCAGATACATTTGAAGTGCTTAAAGAGTTATGCCTAAAAATGCAAAGAGAAAAAGGAGTTGGAATTGTCAAAATCAGAAGTGATCATGGAAAGGAGTTTGAAAATTCCAAGTTCTCTGATTTCTACTCCTCTAAAGGAATCAATCATGAATTCTCAGCACCAATCACACCTCAACAAAATGGTGTGGTAGAAAGGATGAATAGAACCCTACAAGAATCTGCAAGGGTGATGTTGCATGCCAAGAAATTACCTCAACACTTTTGGGCAGAGGCAATGAATACGGCATGCTATGTTCACAACCGTGTCACTCTGAGAAAAGGTACCACTACCACACTCTATGAACTCTGGAAAGGAAGAAGGCCAACAGTCAAATACTTTCATGTCTTTGGAAGTAAATGTTATATACTAGTTGATAGAGAACAAAGAAGAAAGATGGATCCGAAGAGTGATGAAGGGATTTTCCTTGGCTACTCAATGAACAGTAGAGCATACAGAGTCTTTAACAACAGGATCAGAACCATGATGGAATCCATAAATGTTGTCATTGATGACTCTCCTGAAGGAAAAGTGTCGGATGTTGTTCCAAATGTTGACACATCCGTCCCCCTGACTGATAGTGCTGAAGATCAAGAAACTCAGGAAGAAACTAATTCAGGAAATGATTCAGAAACCGAAGGTCAACAACCAAGGAAAGGTCCATTTACCAGAGTACAGAAGAATCATCCAAATGAACTCATCATTGGAAATCCAGATCAAGGTGTCACCACAAGGAGATCTAATGAGCTAGTGACCAACTCATGCTCTGTATCCAAGATTGAACCAAAGAATGTGAAAGAAGCCCTTACTGATGAATTCCGGATCAATGCAATGCAAGAAGAATTGAATGAGTTCAAGAGGAATGAAGTTTGGGAATTAGTACCTAGGCCCAAAGATGTAAATGTCATTGGTACTAAGTGGGTCTACAAGAACAAGTCTGATGAAAAGGGAACCATCACCAAGAACAAAGCAAGACTAGTTGCTCAAGGCTACACTCAAATTGAAGGTGTAGACTTTGATGAGACATTTGCTCCATCTGCTCGCCTTGAAGCCATAAGACTATTGCTAGGAGTTGCTTGTATTATGATGTTCAAACTATTCCAGATGGATGTGAAGAGTGCATTCCTAAATGGCTATCTGAAGGAAGAAGTATATGTGGAGCAGTCTAAAGAGTTTGTAGATCCTAACTCACCAGATCATGTCTACAAACTAAAGAAGGCATTGTATGGTTTCAAGCAAGCTCCAAGGGCATGGTACGAAAGATTGACCAAGTTCTTGGTGAAGAATGGCTACAGGAAAGGAGAGACAGACAAAACCTTGTTTGTCAAACAAGAAAATGGCAAAGTCATGATTGCACAAATCTATGTGGATGATATTGTGTTTGGAGGAATGTCAGACCCAATGGTCAAACATTTTGTCCATCAGATGTAATCTGAATTTGAGATGAGTCTAGTAGGAGAGCTGACATACTTCCTTGGACTCCAAGTCAAGCAAAGGGAAGACACAATATTCATATCTCAAAGCAAGTATGCCAAGAATATTGTGACGAAATTTGGAATGGAGAATGCTAGCCACAAAAGAACTCCAGCAGCAACACACTTGAAGCTAACTAAGGATGAACAAGGTGTTGATGTAGATCAAAGTCAGTATAGAAGCATGATAGGAAGTCTTCTATATCTCACTGCTAGTAGGCCTGACATTGCCTTTGCAGTTGGAGTTTGTGCTAGATATCAAGCTGCACCAAAGATGAACCATCTCACACAAGTGAAAAGAATTCTCAAGTATGTGAATGGAACATGCAACTATGGCATCATGTATTCCCATGGGGAGGACTCAAAGTTGATTGGGTATCATATTGGGCAGGAAGTGCTGATGATAGGAAGAGTACCTCAGGTGGATATTTCTTTTTGGGAAATAACATAATTTATTGGTTCAGTAAGAAACAAAATAGGGTATCACTATCCACAGCTGAGGCAGAGTATATTGCAGCTGGAAGTAGTTGTTCTCAGATCCTATGGATGAAGCAAATGCTAAGTGAGTACAATGTAGGGCAAAATGTTATAACACTGTACTGCGACAAATAGCAACTATATAGCAACTACAGTTGGTGATGTGTGCAACAAATCCACTTTCCCTCCATCTATTGTTGCACGCAAATTCAATCCCACCATCATTAACTCCACTCCCCAAAACACGCCACCTACCAAATCCATCCACCTTCTATAAGGACTCTGAAGACACACCAAAGGTGAGTGACGATGCTGAACCGGAAAAGGTTGTGGACCAAGTGCTTGAAGATCTGAACAACCAAGCAACTGGGTCTGATGTGGAACCGGATGTTGGCACATCGGTTCTGGAAGAAGAACAGGTACATGACACTGTTCCAAATACACCTAAGAACACCACTGTGTCTGGTGATATGCAAATGGCTGCTGATGAAGGCTCAAAAGGTGACACTCAGTCTGAAGATAGTGGAGATCCTAAGGAAAGAGAAGTAGGAGAAGAAAATGTTAAAGACAAGGATATGGGTAACAACCCTAACCTTGTGGATGTGGATGGATATGCAGAGAATCCACCATCCGAAAAGACTGTTCCTCAGAGTGTAGCAAAGAGGACAAGGAGTGCTAGAGCTATGGTGACTACAAACACACTAAGCACAACAGAGACTCCTATGAAAAAGACTGTGAAGAAACCAGCGAGGTATGGTCCTACCAGGCCTAAGAGTACACCACAAAAAAAAAAGCCTACACTCAAGAGAAAGGCTCCCACATCTGAGTCTGATTCTGACTACAATATGGAGCACAATGTCACTGACATTGGTGACTCAGAAGAAGAGGCAAGTCCTAAAGTGAGTCAGAGTGTGCTTACCCTTGTAACCTCTGGAAGAAAGAAGTTCAAAGGTAAGAAGATACCTCATAATGTTGGTGAAGCACCAATGGACAACGTATCCTTTCACTCTGTCATTGGTGTGCAAAGATGACCTTATGTCTACAAGAGAAGACTAGGTCTTGAGAGAGTTGAGCAAGGATGCCTTGAAGAACAGGAATGTGATGAACCTGATCAAGAAGGCTGGACTGAGGAGGACTGTGTCTGAATTTGGAGACTGCTTTGAGAAGCTGGTTAACGAATTTTTCGCAAATATTCCTGAAGATTATGATGATCCTATGAGCAGGGAATATCAGAAGGTTTATGTCTGAGGCAAGTGTGTGAATTTCTCCCCCATTGTGATTAATAAGTACCTTGGCAGAAGTGAAGAATCTCAACCAGAATTGGAGGTGACTGACAATGAAGTGTGTAGGGCCATCACTGGTAATCAAGTGAAGATTTTTCCAAGGAAATTAACGGAAGTTGTCTGCCATAAAGCTAACACCCAAGTATGCCATCCTCAACAGAATTTGAGCTGCAAACTGGGTACCCACTTCCCACACTTCTGATGTGGCTACAAGTTTGGCTAGATTTATTTATGTCATTGGTAATGAATTAGCTTATGACTTTGGAACCTACATCTTTGAAAGAATTATGAAAGAAGCCAAGACCTTTACTGCCAAGTGGCCTATACCTTTTCCTAGTTTACTGTGTGGAATAATTTTGAACCAACACCCTGATGTCATTAGAGATGACATAGCCTGCAAGAGGAACTCTCCTCTCATCATCAGTGCTAAGATGCTGGAAGGGTTGAATGTGGGAACCAAGGTTGGAACATCCAGCACTGCTGCAACAGGGAAGATGACTAGGAAGCAGATGATTGCCCAGCTAAAGGAGAACAGGTCCAAGCTAGATGCTGTCATTGAGGCACTAGAACTTGAGGAAAGCCAAGTTGAGGAGGAGATTGAGGCTGATGTGAATGCTGGCAATGATAAAAATACAGACCATGAAGAAGGGAATGACACTGAGGATGTGGTGGAGTCTGAATCTGATGAGAGTGAAGACATATGAAGAATTTCCCTGTATCATTCAGATACTTTTGTGTATTTGTGGGGATTTTATGCACTATATGTGCCTGGTCTGTAACCTTAATATGCACTCTACTGCTATTATTTGGTTTTTCTACTATGCAGGTAATTTGACTTTATTTGTCAAAATTTTATGGCTAAAAAGGGGGAGTAAAATATACCCTTTGTTTTTTTTTTGTCTGAATGGTGGGCAAAATGTTTACACATATGAGCCAACTGCAGTATTGAATATTCCCTATCTGAGAAGACCAACCTATCCCTGATACATCTGGAGATAGGAGATGAAAGAAGCTCTGATACCACATGAAGACAAATATTGCTCTGACAAAGTAGTATATTTATGTGTGTAAGTGTCATGCCTAAAGATTACCATATCTAATACTTAGGGGGAGTGATATGAGGTTTAGGGGGAGTGAGATATATATGCATGACTGAGCTGCAACACATATGTGTGAGAAAATTATATCTAACTACTGTGTATGCATATGTGTGAGAATTTATTTTTCTCAAACTGTTTATGAAGATGCATACTGAAAGTGAAGTCAAATGTCACCACATCCTGCAACGTGACTTTGAACTTCAGTAGAGAATTTATTTTTCTCAACAGTTAAAGGAATTTATTTTTCCATGTATGATCTCTGAGAGAACTTATGTTCTCATCCTGAGGAAGTTTATTTCTTCCTAAGAGATTGATTTGTGAGAGTTTATTTCTCTCATGTGTGTGTGAGGCCAAGACTACAAGAATTCGCTGCAGGCCTTTGATGAGTTTATCTTCCCATAACAAGTGGCTAGGTGCTAGATTATTTTAGCCCAAAAATTTGCCAAATGGGGAGATTGTTGAGTTTTGAAGATTGGCTTCATTTTTGGTAAAATAAGCCTGAGGCCAAATGTTGGTCCCAATGCAGTAACATTGGGAACCATGGCCTGATAGCGAGTCTTATCTATATCTTGATCTAGCGCACGTATATGTTTGACGGATTCAAGAAACAAACTCGCACTTCCTTTTTCAACAAGGAACAAGTTTGTTAGCTGAAGATTGAAGATCTACAGCTGGAGCTTTAAAGGATAAAAACAAATCAAATATTATTTGTTTGTTAAAGGATAAAAACAAATCAATATTATTTGTTTGGTCAAGAGGATCGAAGATCTACAGCGGGAGATTTAAAAAGATAAAAACAAACAAATATTAATTGTTTGTATAACAAATTATCTTTTGAATTATTTGTTTGGTCAAATGGATTTGAATCAAAGATTCAATTTGCAACAAACGATCCTATCTTTCATGAAGCCAAAGAAGATTCAGAACTCTATATAAAGAGCAAGCTTCATTCGTTGAAGAACACCTGAAACCATTGAAGATACAAACGCTATAGAGCGATTGAGAAGTTTTAGGCCTAGGATTTAGTGTGATCCTAGTTATTCTTTCATGTATCACGATTGATACTTGAGAAGAATTGTTGTAATCGCAAATCACTCTTAAGCTTGTAAGCACGGAGTTTGAATTGTTCATTAGGAACAGAATTAAAATCCACGCATGTTGTGTGGTTAAGGGAAGTGAGAGGGGTCTCATATCTAGGACGTTCTTAGGTAGAAATCTACACGGGTAGTTGCTAGGTGATAAGCTGTAAACGGGGCGTTTGCGGAGAGCTTTTAACTACTTTACTAGAGTGGATTTCCTTCCTGGATTGGTATCCCCCAGAGTAGGTGAGTTGCACCGAACTGTTTTAACAATAACTTGTGTTATTTAAAATTCTGTCGTTTATATTTGTGTGTTCAGAAGGACCAGTGTTTCAATATCGTGCACCACATTGGACCCTCACGTGTCAGAATTTCAGTATGGAGTTTGTTTGCAGTGCTATGTTTTGTTATCTATAGTGCATTGGTTTGTAGTGTTTTTTTTCTTAGTCTTTTTTTTTTATTTCTACTGTAAATAGGAGGGAGGGAGGGAGGGAGGGAGGGAGAGAGAGAGAGAGAGAGAGAGAGAGAGAGAGTTCACTCATGAATGAAATTTGGAAAATTCACAAAATAGGGCATTAATTGCTCAAACTTATCTTGTGCATTCTTGCACAGGGTAGAAAAATCCATTTACTATCTCTTATATTATAAGGTCGGTCCGTTTTACTATTTATGAGACCTTAATTTTTTCCCTCTCATTTTACCATAAATTAATTCAAATAAAATGTTAACAAATCTCTTATATTATTAGATTGGTCCATTTTGCTATTCCTAACCCTAGTTGTTTCCCGCTCATTTTCCCTCTGATTTTACCCCAAATTAATTCAAATAAAATGTTAAAAAATATCTCACAAAGAATTGAACCATTAACAATCATACTTTAAGATCTATTTTGTGCATTTTGTCACTACACTAGATCAATCAATTTGATTTAAAGTGACAAAAATAAATCAATTTGATATAATTTTGATATAATATTTATTATTATTATTATTATTATATATATCGCACCAATATTGATTTCTGATAAACACAGTCCTAATTTGGACAGGTTAGCTAACAATGGTTACAAATCTCTCGCACCAATATTGATTTCTACGAGTGTTATTCTGTGAAATAACTCGAAATTTAAATCATTCACTTGCTTTAACTACTCATTCTAGTCCTAAAAAATATCTGACCCTAATTTTTTCATTCTAGATTTTTACTATAAATAGCAACCTTTATGTATCAAATATTCAAATTGAGAAATTGAGCATGAAGGTGAAAAACACAAGAAGGAGGGTTGAATTGTGTTTTGAAAAATTAACTCATTTCTTTGAGAGTGGATTGAAATGCAGCGGATATGAGAAGATGGACAAAACACAAAACGCAAATGAGACAATGAGAGAGAGAGAGAGAGAGAGAGAGAGAGAGAGAGAGAGAGAGAGAGAGAGAGAGAGAGAGAGAGAGAGAGAGAGAAGCACACACATAAATTTTATACTGGTTCCTCTCACAAAACGAGAGTAGTCCAGTCCCCTTGCACTTCCAAGGGATTTTACTATAATCACAAAGATTACACAACTAATGCTCAAGCACACAAGCAAGAGACTTCCTTGCTCTAGGTCACACAAGACAAAGAGACTTCCTTGCTCTAATCACACAAGATCAGAGACTTCCTTGCTTAAGCACACAAGCTTAAGACTTCCTTGCTCAAGTCACACAAGACTTAAGACTTCCTGCTCTAAGTCACACAAGACAGAGAGACTTTACAAACTAACTTAATACACAGATTAAGTAGAACTGAAAGTTCTAAGCAAGACTCTCTAAACACTAAGTTCAGAGTCTACAATATCAAAAGATATTTTACTTAGAATATTACACTAGAAAGAATAACAACAGTTCACAGCTTGAATACAATTTGAATCTTTCTGAGTTCAGATGATCTTCCAGTAATCTTCTCTCTATCAGGATGTCTTCTATTTATACTCTAGGTATAAAGACGTTGAGAAAAGAACTGTTGGTTGTACACTCTTCTTTTTGTTGACAAGACGGTTGTACTATTTGACAAGACCGTTGTACTATTGCGTTAGTTATGAGCTGTCTTCCTTCAGAGAGTGTTCTTCAGAATCTAATGATATAATTTCTTTGATCTTCTGAAGATGTACGCAAGCTTCAGACTGTGTTTCTTTCTTTGGCCTCCGAGGACTTCTTCAGAGGCTCTGAAGCTTCTAGCTTTTCAGAGCCTTAACACTTCAGACTGTGTCCTTCAGATGCTTAAATGATGATCTACGTGGATGACATTTTTACTTTGTTCCTGCACACTAGATCATTCATTAGTAATATCAATTGTCCATTTAATACATTGTTATCATCAAAACTTAGGGTGTTTTATAATTAAAACTCATTTTGTTCCAACAGAGCACCGTCTATTTGCTTTTGGACTACTATCTTTTATCATTCATGGCTGACATATATACTTCATTGGCTGCTCTCTCTTGAAAAAAAGGATTTGAAAGTGAACATTCGTGAGCAAATATGTGGAGCGTTCCTGATAAGCACAATCCTAATGTAATATTTATCTAAATTTATTGTTAAACTATTGTTTAATGTTACTCAATGTTTTTATATACCTTTCAATATTGCAATTTTTATATTTTATTCTTTATGTCAAAAAAAATATTTTATTTTATTGTTACATATTACGGCTTATTAGACCCGTGTGCCGCACGGGTCGAAGTTCTAGTACCTCACAAGAATCGAACTCACACACTTTAAGATCTAATTTGTGCATTTTGTCACTATACTTGATCAATCAATTTGATATAGTTTTGTAATCAACAACTAATAAATATGAAATTCTATATATCTCTCTCACTATGTTAACTATTTATTATTATTATATTATTATTATTATTATTAGCTTCCTATTATTATTATTATTATTATTATTATTATTATATATATATCACACCAATTGTTAAATATGTTTTTAGTCCCTACATTTTGTGAAATTGTTAAGAATGGTCCCTACATTTTAAAAATGGTAAAAAAAAACCTATAAAATTTTCCGCTATCAAGATTAGTCCCTGCGTTTATCCTTTAGGGACCATTTTTGACAATTTCGCAAAATGTAGGGGACTAAAAACATTATAAGGTAGGGACTATTCTTGACAATTTTGTAAAATGTAGGGACTAAAAATATTAAAAGGTATCGCAAAATGTAGGACTAAAATAACCCAATTGAAAATTAACAAAGCGATAATAAGGAGGAGAAATTGAAAAAAGTTTATGCAGAGAGAGAGAGAGAGAGAGAGAGAGAGAGAGAGAGAGAGAGAGAGAGAGAGAGAGAGAGAGAGAGAGAGAGAGAGAGAGAGAGAGAGAGAGAGAGAGAGAGAGAGAGAGAGAGAGAGAGAGAGAGAGAGAGAGAGAGAGAGAGAGAGAGAGAGAGAGAGAGAGAGAGAGAGAGAGAGAGAGAGAGAGAGAGAGAGAGAGAGAGAGAGAGAGAGAGAGAGAGAGAGAGAGAGAGAGAGAGAGAGAGAGAGAGAGAGAGAGAGAGAGAGAGAGAGAGCTATGAAACCCGGATACGTGACACGATACCGATACGACGATACGGGAAAATTTTCAAAATCCCCGATACGATACTGCAGCGATACGTTATTTAAAAATTAAATTTAAAATTAAATATATAAATATGCATAATATATAACATAACAAGAGGCTATAATAATAAATTAACATTCAAATTACTCAAATTGGACAAACAAGTGACGATTACATATTTTAAGTTAAGAAAGTACTACCCAAAGATAACATAACTAGTACTATAAAAAAAATATCATAAGTACCACACAAAGAACATCATCCCTTGACATTCAATATTTAAGAGGAAACACAAATTGTATTAGTATGATGTCCTCCAATTCTATCCTCATAGAACATTAGTTGTCCAAGGAGAAGTATCCAACACGTATCGATAATTTTTTCTTTAAAAAAATAATATTAATTGTTTGATACTCTCCGATATGAATATCAAAAAATGTCGAACGAGTATCGATATCGAATACGTATTGAACACGATACTTTGCTATTTTTGGAGTATCAGAACTTCATAGCGTCAGGGAGCGTTAGGGTTAGAGTATAGACAAAGAAAAAGACGATAGAGAATCTAGAAGAAAGATAGAAAAAGTATTAGTATTACTAGACCAGACCAGTACACCAATTTAGTAAAGCATTGATGGACGCACAAACTAGACCAGACATGTGGGGTCCACCCTTGTCCCCACCACTACCACCCTCTTTCTCTTTCTCTTCTCCCTTCTTCTTCAAACTTCATATTCCATCATTCATCACTATTCTTCTCACCTAACCATTTATTACTCTCTCTATCTTCTCTTCTCTTCAAATTCATCTACCACCCTTTTGCTTCTCTTCTTCAATTTCTTCATAAAAATCAAATTTTTTCACTACCCAGTTGCTTTAATTTTGGTGGGTCATGTCAAGTGTGTCTAAAGATGAAAACTTGGCACTTTCTTCTGAGGATTCTTCTAGCCCAGATGAGTCTGAGCTTGAATTGGGTCTTGGTTTAAGCCTTTCTCACCCTACAAAATCTCACCACTACCATCAGAATGGTTCTTATGCTAGAATTTTCACTGCTAAGGATTTTTCTTCTTCACCTTCTTCTTCTATTGGAACCAAAAGACCTGCTGATTCTCTTGATGCTACCAACCGTCCCAGGTTTATTACCATCTTTATTTTGTTTCATTTTCTGTTTTCTTGTCTTGTTTATTTTGTTTTACTAGATTATTATTTTACATTTGGTCTTTATGTGTTGTTGTATTGTATCATGTTCATAGACATAGAGTCTTGTACGGCTAACCCAAATTTAGTTTTAATGGTGTTTGTTTGTTAATTTATGAAATTATGGATCATATGGTGTTACTTTCCTTAAGAAATTTAATTCAATAGGCTTAGAATAGGTTTGGAAAGTTCAAAGAGTAAACGAGTTAAGGGTTTAAGTTAATATATAGAAATATTAGAAACCAAATTGTTTTTACTTGATTGTCTTTGAGAACTGGTTTTGTTTCTTTATTGCTGCAATCTGCAAGAGGGTTTAGTTGATAGTAACTGTGAAGGGTTTAGAACTGATTAAACTTAAATATACAATCTAATGCACAATTAAGAGTTTCCTTATAATTAGATTCTGCTACTAAAAAATGGAAATTTATCTTAAATCAGTGGCAGATATAGAATCAATATGCAGAGGAGAAGAGAGTATGTGTGATATCATGCTGCCACCATCATATAGTGTGATGTAGAAACAAAATTAATCAAGTACTAGTATTTTTTATTTTTTCCTCTCATTTCTTCGCTGAGGGTTTTGTCATTTCTTGTGATTTAATTTGTCAAACAGTCAAGTAGTTGGATGGCCTCCACTTCGAACATATCGAGTGAATAGCTTTAATGCCAACACTAAATCAACTGAAGCATTCGACTCTGTGGCCGAGAAGAGCAAGAACAATAATACTGCGGTAAGGAAGAGTGCTGACAATGGAAATGATGATAACATCGTTAATATCAAAGAAAAAAGACACCTCAGGAATTCCCCGTTTGTCAAAGTAAAAATGGATGGAATACCGATTGGAAGAAAGATTGATTTGAGTGCTCACAGTTCCTATGAAACATTGGCACAAACATTGGAGGACATGTTTGACGAATCAACTACAAATGTCACTTGTAAAGGTATATTGAACTCTCGTTTCTATACTCGTTAATTGAACTCTCGTTTTCAAAATCACTAAGAATGAACTACATGGCAAATAATTTATTGATTTTATACATTTTTTATGTTACTGTTTTTTTTTTTGTTACTGTTTTAAATATAGCTTGATATTAGTAACTTAATGTTGCATTTGTTTATGAAGCAACTTTTCTTTTTTACTTTTCCAAAACGTGCAATGGAATTGGGAAAAATGTAAACAAACATACATACCACAACACGACATTTTCTATCACTAACAAAAATTCTCACATGCCTCGCTTTCTATTGAAGTCTATATCGTTTAAATTTATGTTTTCGTCTTGTATGCGTTGTATTACTTTTTCCCCTAATGGTATTGCCATCACGGTCAATAGGATCAAATGGGGAGGACCACAACATGACTATCAGAAGAAAAAGGCATTCAATACTGTTGGATGGATCTTCCAAGTTTGTACTCACTTATGAAGACAAGGAAGGAGATTGGATGCTTGTTGGAGATGTCCCTTGGGGGTAAGTAAACAAGTTTCTATTGCATTTAATTAAAGTAACACACACACAAGGGCATATCAAGTCAGAAAGGGGATTCTTATGTGAGAGTGAGAGGGACACTGTTGGCTATTGGATCAAAATAAACAGCTCAAATTCAGATATTGGATCTAAATGAACAGTTCAGATTAAGACCTTAAGTTAAAATCTCACGTGACTCCTTGTATGCGTTATCTCCAAAATTTAAAACTTTTGTCACTATTATACAACTTTATTCTTCCACAGCTTCTATCTCTGCACCGTCGCTTTTTTCAACCATCACCGCTCCAGTGTCTTCTTTTCTTTCCTTTTTTCTTTTATTTTTTATCATACCTAATTTTGGACCCTTAAATTGTTGATATGGTGTTGGTAATAATTTGTCTTACATTAGAAGGAAAAAAAAAAAATACTCTGTCAGGCATTGATACAGTTTCGGTGTTTGAGTATTTGATACAAAGATTTCAACTTTATGCATACTTTTAGCCATTGTTACAGTTTTGGCGTTTGAGTATACAATGATTTCAATTTTAGTCATACTTTTAGCCACTGGTTGCATAGTAATAATAAATATCCTGTTCATATGTTTAACAGAAAACACGTGGCACAGTGTTAAAGCTTGATTACTGGACTGATTCTATTTGTTAATATTTGAATTATTAGTTTCATAGGCTTGATCAGTCTGGTTTGACTGGTTTTCAAGTAGAGAAAACCCTTCCATTGGTTTTTCCCTCCGTGGAGACTGATCTTCTAGTTGATAAGTGACTTTTTTTTCCTGTCACTGGGAGTGTTAGATATCTAGTTTGGGCCTAAGCCCAACAAGTAAGCTGGATAGGGGGACTTGTTTACATTAGCTGATCTGGCCAGCTTATTAGGGATGAACAGTAGACTTACGGAGAGGGCATTGTTACGGCAATGCGAATAATTTTCAGTTAGAACTAAGGGTTTAGTCAGAGAGGAAATTATCTCTTCCTTGAAGAGCTGTAATTTGGGGTTACACGGAGTTTTCCTTTCTGTAATATATCGTCTTTTCCATCAACAATACAGTTTTTTCTTTCATTTCATTTGGGTTCCTACCAGAGAATGCCTTAATGGCTTAATGGATGGTTATATGTGTGAGTATCCATATGTACTGTACTCATGCTTAATGCGCAAGGACACTCATTCTGTTGGTTCTGTAATCGCAACACACCCTTTGTTAGCTATAGCCTACGCCTATCGTTTCATAGCCTATACGAATATTCCTAAACTCAATCCTTCATTTGGTGTGCAACACTCAAGCCTATTAGGAGTCCACAAAAATCTTGGATTGTCTATATTACTCATTTGTAGCTTCATGTTAGTTTGCCTTTTTGTGATTTAATACTGAAGGGATATCTTGTTTTTTATGCTTTGATATTTATTAATATCCCTCTTTCAAATAACATTCAGGATGTTCCTTAATTCGGTGAGGAGGCTAAGAATCATGAGGACATCTGAGGCTAATGGACTTGGTATGTAGATGCATTACTATACCTAACACAACTTAACTTACCATATACATTTTTATTTTGCTAATTTGATTACTGTTTTTGCAGCACCGAGATTGGAAGAAAAGAATAGCAGACAGAAAAGCAAGCCGGTATAAATATTGTTTTCATGGCTAAGGATAAGAGGAACTTACTTATCCACCTTACTATATGTAATAACACTAATAGAAGAAGGAGGAAAAACAGAAAGAAGAAAAAGTAAAGTACAGCAAGTAAATGGATTTTGAGATAAATGATCAAATCTTGTGGTTTTTTTTTTGGCTTTCCTGATTCAGTTTTTGTTTGTTTAACTTGGTATATCTATCATTGCCTCTATACATCATCACTTGGATGATGCAAGCATCATAAATTTTAATGCAATACTACTAATCATACAAGTCAGTCTATGTCTTAATGCTATGTAAATTTGAGGTTCTTACTAACTTCCTCAGCCATCTAGTTCTTATTCAACATTTTTTCCTTGCTTTTGTAATTCATAATTTCCTTTGAAAGAACATCTAGTTTCAGAAGGATCATTTGGTCATATTGACTATTGGTCCCTTACTTTAAAATAGCACTCATTAACCATTGAGGCTAATAATGCTTTATTGCAAACACACTCAAGTTATTCATGGTTGTAGCCTTCTGACAAAGCTACGTCTTGGGATATGTTTGTCCTCAATCTTGTGGTTACTTATAGTAACACACACACATATATGGATGAAAATTTGTTAGTGTTATTCAAATGATGGTATAAGTACAATTGTTTTATTTAGTTTTCTGGCTTAAATATATGCAGCTGCACCAAAATCATGATACACCAAATCATTATTTGAAAAAATGAATCCATCTTGATATACATAGTTTAAGAGCAAATGTAAGCCACTAATTGATTACAACAAAATTACAGGAAATTAACATCTAAGTACAATGGAAGATTTGGTTGCTGGCTTGGAAAACCTAAATTTTTAGTTTCTAAAGAAGGCCATTAACTGTTGATGTGCTAATTACTGACATCTCTTTGTTCCTAACACCTTTTCTCCGAGGCTTTGCCTCTCCTAGCATCATTATAACATCCCTCATGGAGGGTCTGTCCTTAGGTAGCTTGGCCGTGCAAAGGAGTGCTATTCTGAGAACTAAAAGCATCTCCTCTTGAACATGTTTACAGTTTCCTACACTTGGGTCTAATGCCTCTTCTGGGGAATTTTTGTCTATCTTCCTTCTAATCCACCCTACAATGTCTATAGATTCTCCAAACTCCGGATCTATCGGCCGCTTTCCTGTTATAAGCTCCAACAGAACTATTCCAAAGCTGTAAATGTCAATCTTTTCATCTACCTTCAAGGAGTATCCATATTCTGCCAAATAAGAAAGCATTGAAATAGTTAGAAATGAAGAAACATTGCTTACCCTACAAAAATGAATTATGCGGTATTAGTATTCTGTTCTAATCTATTTTGAAAGATATGTTCTTTGAGGTTTTAACTGACCTAAAACCATATTAGTCATTAGCTTTATAAAGCATGTATGAATTAGTAACTCACCTGGGGCAATGTATCCGTAGGATCCAGCAATCATGGAGACCGTTTCATCCTTACGGATCATCATCTTGGCTAATCCGAAATCTGCTATCCTTGCGTCAAGGTTTGCATCAAGCAGTATATTATTTGACTTGATGTCTCGATGGATAACAGGTGGATGACAGTCGTGATGAAGATAAGCGAGTCCTTGTGCGACTCCTAGAGCTATGTTATACCGTGAAACCCAGTCTACAAGCAATCTCTCTGATTGTTTACCATGCAAGGCATCTCCAAGGTTTCCATTGAGCATAAATTCGTACACTATCATCACATCAGTGTCATTATAGAGAAACCCTAGTAGTTTAACAATGTTCCTATGCCTTAGCCTCCCTAAAAGATTCACCTCTCCAACAAGATCATCACTACTTCCTACTTCAACATCAGATCCTGATTTCCACAATTTTTTGACTGCCACAACTGTACTTGATTGTGGTACCTCGGCCTTATAAACGACCCCAGTCCCTCCCATGCCTATGACATTTGTTTCTTTGATGCAGGATAAGATATCAGTACTGGTAAAATCGAGTCTCTGGAATGCCATCAATCTCCAAGGCCATCCCTTGCTACCTCCATAAAATCTTCCTCGGAAGCATAATCCTTCTGTGTACCACTTCATGTATATAGATCTAGCTACCAAAACAGCGACTCCAATGGCTAAGATTGATGATAGTCCAATTATCCATCCTACAATTACGTGCTTTCCATGTGAGCTTCCGTGCCTTAATGAATATGCCGAGGTTTTTCCACATGGAGAAAAGAAACCACCACATAGGCCCATGTTTCCCACAAGATCGTTTGGATTTAACGTTCTTAGCATGCCATTTTCCGGAACAGGACCTGCTAGCTTGTTGTATGAGACATTGAATGTTTCCAGAGCCGGAGACATACCAAAGTTATCAGGTATCTGACCAGTTAAAGAGTTGTTAGAAAGATCAAGAATGGACAATGTAGGCATGCTTGTTATTGCTTTTGGGATGCCACCAGTCAATTGGTTGTTCTGTAGGCTCAATTTTACCAATTTCTGACACGAAGCAATGCTTGCTGGAATGATTCCAGAGAAAAAGTTTGACGAGAGATCCAGGACTCCGAGTGATGGACAGTCCTGGAATTGGTCAGGAATATCACCTTCAAGGTTGTTTTCAGAGACCATGAATGTTTGCAGATTTGGAATAGAAATAATAGTGGAAGGAATATAAGAGTAGAGTTTGTTTCTGGAGAAATCAATGAATGAAAGAGATGTGGAGGAAGCAATGTCGTCCGGAATTCCACCGGTGAGACTATTGTTAGCCAATTCTAGCCTCTGAAGCTTCTCAAGCTTACCAAAACCAACAGGAATTGTACCAGAAAGAACATTGTTTTGAATCCGAACGCGAACGAGTGAAGGACATTTTGATAGGCCTGTTGGAATTGGACCCTTGAAGGCATTGTTGAAAAGTATAAGCTTGGTGAGATTGCCCTTAGTGCAAAGTGTTTCTGGAATCTCGCCAGAGAGTGAATTGGATGATACATCCAACCACTGCAATGGCGAATTCTTGCCGAGGTCACTAGGCAATGGCCCTGACAAGGAATTGTTCCATAGCTCAAGAACCTCCAGTTGATGCAATTCTCCAAGGCCAGAAGGCACAGGACCAGATAGCTTGTTCCTCATGAAGTTCAGAAGCTGCAAATTCTTCAGCTGACTTATTTCGGCCGGAATATTTCCCGATAACATGTTGTCTGACAGATCAAGCAACACCAATGAAGTCATGTTGCCAATAGTTGGTGGAATTTTCCCTTCAAAACTGTTCTTGTATAAGAAAACTGTGTTCAATAACTTAAGTTTTCCCAACTCATCAGGAATTTCACCACCAAAATTGCCTTCTGCTAAATCAAGATACTTCAGCTTGGTTAAATTCCCAAACTCTTTTGGAATGCCACCTTCAAATTCGTTATAACCGATGATCATAGACTCCAGTGACGAAAGTTTTCCAATCTCAACCGGGATCTTCCCGGTGAGATTATTCCCAGATAGACCAAGGAATTTCAACTTACTCAAGTTACTGACGGATTTCGGAATAGAACCTTCAAAGAAGCTGCCTCTAAGATCAAGTATCTCTAAGGAAGAGATATTTCCAAGGTCCTCAGGAAGAAAACCTGAGAAATTGTTGCTTGATGCATTCAAGGTAACAAGTTCTGATGCCGCCTTTCCAAGGCCTAATGGAAATTCGCCGGTGAAGAAATTCTGGCTTACATCGAGGCTCTTTAGCGACGCAAGATTGGTTATGTTCTTTGAAAGTGATGACTCAAATCCATTGCAGCACAAGTTTAAAAAAGTTAAACTTTTTAAACTTTGTATCTCATTTGAGACACTTCCACTCAGATTCATGTGTGAGATATCAAGCTTCTCAACAGCTCCAGCTGAATTGCACTTGACACCAGTCCAGTTACAATGAGCTCGAGCGGCATCTACATCTGCATCCTTCCAATCATGTAGGCTATTCAACGGATCAATGAGACCGGCTTTTATAGCAAGTAAAGCAGACACTTCATTATTTTCTGCAGCATAAAAGCTAAAAGGGAAAGAGCAAATACAACAGAAGAAGAAAAACTGAGTTTTGAGTTGCATCTTGTTGTAATTCTTCTTCTGTTTGATCAGTGTTTCAGTTTTACACCATCTGCACACTCTCTAATGAAAGACAATGGTGTTGTAAGCAATTGACATGACACTGACAGATAGTGATATCTCCTGTTTTTGATAAGGAAATGATTGGAAGGATAATGATATGGTTAATGTAAATAGGATTTGATATATAATAAGGATAGGTTTAGTTATAAACCATTCATTAGTTTTGTGGTTTTTTTAAGGTTTGTCAGGTTTTATGGATTGGTATTTGATAGCAGATAATAATGTTAGCATAGTGATGGTGAAGGTTTGGAGTTATTGGAAGTTTCTCCGACATAAAACATGGGAGAGAATGTGACCATTCATGCCATTTATTTAGTTCTTACTTCTTCCTTTATGTTTTATCATTGTCAACTTGAATGAGAGGAATAGAGATGTACTTCTTTTTATCTTTTATTATAACCAATTGTTTCTCTCCTATTTGTTTATTTGAATCCCTTTTTACAGCACTTGTAAAGATATCAAGAACAAAGAAAAGAAAGGGTCGTATTCGTTTTAGCACCGATACTTTAGAATGAAGACGTGTATAGTGTCCGACACATATCAGCTCAAAATATATTGAAACATTTGATTACATTCAATTTATTCGTTTTCTCAAATTATTATCTATATTGATGTGTTTGCGTAAGTGTTTCATGGACATATGAAAGGATAACAAAGGAGTTGCAACAAATGTAAATACTACACTACTAATAAGTAGTTAAGGAAACTTTGTAATCTCATTTAACTTTTCGTTTTTCAACCACCAGTATCCGGTTCACTGGACCGTCTAATTTGGTTCGGATTGGTGTCAACCTCCTCTCGATTGTAGTTGCAGGGGATCGAACTGTGGTCATTCCTACCAAATTCAGTGTTAATTACCACTAGACCAACCAACGATTGATAATCTCATTTAACTTTTATGAATGAATGTTTTGAGATAAAAATATTCAATAAAAATACCAATCATTTTGGGAAGTTAATAAACAATATCTAAACTAAAAGCTTCTTGTCATGGTCCATGACAGTACATTCAATAAAAATATTCATTAAGCTACTTCAACTTCAAGTGTGTTTCATGATTATATAAGTTGAATTTTCTAGTAGACTTGAAGGGTAAATTCTAACTATGACAAAGATTTAGTAATGATGCATAAGTGGCCCAAATTTAACATAAGGTTAATTAAATGTAGGATCTACCAGAACATTTATGTACTTGTGATTATCTTAATATTAAATCTAAACCAAATGAAATATTAGAATTTAGAACCATTGAACCATTATCGTCCATCCCCCACTTGATGATTTATCATTATAAATTAAATGTTAATTATCCATAATGGTTTAAAGAAGGGAATCTTTCCATGTTAGAAGAAGAAAGAAACATGAAGAAAAAAAAACAAACAAATTCTACCGTTCACTAATTGCTTTCCAAGAAATGAAAATGATTGTGGGGTAGGGGTATACTTCAAGATTAGTGCATTAGTTACATTTGAATTTAATTTATATATACGGATGTTAGTGTAAAGTTATTTTACACATGTATCTCTTATATTATAAGTTTGTTCCGTTTTGCTATTATTAACCCTAATTTTTTTTTCCGCTCATTCTTCCTCTCATTTTACCATAACATTAATTCAAATAAAACTAGAACTTCAACCCGTGCGGTATACGATTCTAATTAGCCGTAATATAAAAAAATACGATATAATTTTTTTAACACTAAATCGTATATAAAAAAATCGAGTACCATTAAATATTAGTTCGACAATAAATTTGAATAAATGTTCATACAACAAAAATTATGATATATTACGAAATACTTCTTTATAGACTACATTGGAAGTTTTATTCGTATTTTCACCGTCTTTGTCGATAATCAATATTTTTAATCATTCTCTTTAAATAACTCTTGAAGTTGCAACGTACAACTAATTAACCATGTAAAAACACTGTCGATAAAAGATATATCTCAATATGTTTAAGAGATTGTTCGTGACTCTTATTAATATAGTCCTCGCAAAAGAAAAAATTAAAGGGGTGCGGATTCGATTCCAATGCTAGACAAAAATAAATTTTATAATGGACCACATGAAAAAGAGAGGAAAATGAGAGGAAAAAAATAGGTTTAAAGTTAGCATTTCGGAGTAAATTTAGAATATAAGAGATATAATAATAATAATAATAATAATAAATATTAAACATGGTGAGTTAAAGATTGTGTGTTCGATTCTTGGTGAGGTACTTTTTAACATTTTATTTGAATTAATGATAGGGTAAAATGAGTCGGAAAAAAATTAGGGTTAAAAAAATAGCAAAACGGAACAACCTTATAATATAAGGGATGTTAAAAAATACCTCATCAAGAATCGAACCAACAACCTTTAACTCACCATGTTAAATATTTATTATTATTATTAGCTTCCTATTATTATTATTATTATTATTATTATTATTAATTCAAATAAAATGTTAAAAAATATCTCACCAAGAATCAAACCCATAACCTTTAACTCACCATGTTAAAGATTTATTATTATTAGCTTCATATTATTATTATTATTATAAACTTGCTCGAAATGTTAACCCTAAACCTTTTTTTTCTCTCTCATTTTTTCCCTCTTTTCATGTGGTCCATTATATTAAAAAAATATAATAAGAGCCAGAGACATGAAAAGAGGGGAAAAATGTCGACGATGTTTTTACATGGTCAGAGGTCAGTTGTATGTTGCAACTTCAAGAGTTATTTAAAGAGAATTGTTGGATATTTGAATTGGCCGCATTTTGCTAAAACAAATATACAAGCAAGATGTTGGACCAAATGTTTCAACATTGGTACAACCAGTGTCCAAATGATTTGCGCGCGTGTTTTATATAAGGAAAGCGCATTTTTAAAGGAAACCACGTTTTTACTCTTGTGTACCAAGGAGTATATTTTTATACAGAATCAGCGATGAGATATTTTCCTGAAGATGTTCTGACATTTTAGGAAACTTTATGTATAGTTCTGATTCTTGATTAATGTGTGTTCTAAGCCCAAAGTGAACTTCAGCCCGTGTTGCTTGGAGTATATATATGAAGAACGAAAAACCCAGTAGGGTTATCAAAGCCGTCACTGAAGAATAGTATTCTAGGGTTTTGAGTTTTGTGTTATTTTGTGAGCCTTTCTTGTGGATTCTATAACACAAGCTAAGGACTGATTTTGTTGTGTGTGTTAGTTACTCTTAAGCTTTTAAGCACAGAGTTAACTTGTGTTTTTGAAGTGTGTCTTCGCAATCATCATTGTGCTACTGTGATCACTGTGCGTGATAAGTTGGAGGTGAGATGGGATCTCATACTTAGGAGTTCTTAAGTAGAAGTTGCACAAGTAGGTGTCTAGGATATAAGTTGTAAACGGGGCGTTTACTGAGGGCTTAGATCTAGCACTACATTAGTGGATTTCCTTCCTGGATTGGTATCCCCCAGAGTAGGTTCGTTTATGCCGAACTGGGTTAACAAATCATTTGTGTTTTTATTGTTTTCTGTCATTTAGATTATATTTACTGCTGCTTCGTATAAGGTTGGAACATTGGTTACAACACTGTGTTCACCGAAGTGTTGGAACATTGTATTCAACATTAGTTCCTGGGCGTGCCAGATTTCAATTGGCATCAGAGCAGGCACCCTGTTCTGGATTGGGTGAGATTCAGGGCGTATACATCTGGTAGAAATGGAGAAAGAAGGAGGGTTCGTGAATAGACCTCCTCTGTTGGATGGAACTAATTATGACTACTGGAAGTCCCGTATGGAAGCTTTTCTAAAGTCTATTGACAGCAAAACATGGAAGGCAGTCTTAATTGGATGGGAAGCACCAGTATTGCAGGACAAAGATGGAAAGAAACTGGAAGAGCTGAAGCCTGAAAGTGAGTGGTCTAAAGAGGAAGATGAATTGGCTCTTGGAAATTCAAAAGCGTTGAATGCATTGTTTAATGGAGTTGATAAAAATATGTTCAGACTAATTAAACGTTGCAAAGTTGCTAAAGAGGCTTGGGAAATCCTGATAACCACTCAAGAGGGAACATCGAAAGTAAAGAATTCTAGACTACAGATGTTCACTACAAAGTTTGAAGAACTCAGGATGAAGGAGGATGAAAGTGTGCATGAATTTCATATGACTATTCTAGACTATGCCAACACGTTTGATGCTTTAGGTGAGAAGCTTTCAGAAGAGAAAATGGTGAGGAAAATGCTGAGATCTTTACCAAAGAAGTTTGATATGAAAGTCACATGCATTGAAGAATTTAGAGAACTTGACACTATTAAGCTTGATGACTTGGTAGGATCGCTTCAAACATTTGAAATGTCAGCTAATGAGCGGTCTGGAAGTAGTGGTAGCAAGAATAAGAGCATAGCACTTGTGTCAAATACTGATAATGAAGACCATCAAGATGACATTGACACTGATGAAAGTATCTCAGATGCCATGGTACTGCTAGGAAGACAGTTCAACAAGGTTATGAGACGCATGGATAGAAAGACAAAAGGAAATGTTCCAAACATCAGATTCGACATCAGCAAACCTGGAAACAATTTCAGAAGGACAAAAACTGATGACAAGGTGGGACAATCCAAGGGTGTAAAGTGTCATGAATGTGAAGGTTTTGGGCACATTAGAGCTGAGTGTGGCACGTTTCTCAAAAGACAGAAAAAGAGCATGACTGCTACATGGTCTGAAGAGGATGAATCTGAAGAAGAAGCTGAGAATGAAGCAGCCAGACATGTAACTGCCTTAACTGGAGTGGTTGAATCTGATACTGATTCAATTGATGAGGAAGTGTCATATGATGAGTTAGCTGTAACTTTTAAGTCTCTGTGCATCAGAAGTGAGGAAGTATGTGAGCAACTTGAAGCTGAAAGGAAATTGGTTACTCAACTAAAGACTGAAAGGAAGAATCATCTTGCCAAAATAGAAACTTTGAATGATGAGGTAACTCAATTAAACTCTCAACTTGAACACTTAAAGAAGCAAGTTGTAATGATGCACCATAGTACACATGCTTTAGATGAGATTCTGGAAAAACAGGTTGTTAAGCCACAACCCATTGGGCTTGACTATGAAGCTCTCAACAAAAAGCAGATGTATGATCCAGATACGAAGTTTATGACTGCTGAAGGTAATCATCACTTCACAGTGCCCAGGCAGATGTTTCAACATCCTAAGCGACATCAGAAGACTCACATGAACAGATCACGTTCATGGATATGTCATCACTGTGGTAAGAAGGGACATATCAGACCTTACTGTTACAAACTCTATGGGTATCCCAAACACTTCAGGGAGTCTCCTCCTGAACCTCCTATTTTGAAAACTAAAAGTGAATGGAAACCTAAAGGAGAAAGTGTTGCTCTCATTGCTCATACTTCATTTAGAGCTTCATCTAGGGAAGACTGGTATTTTGATAGTGGATGCTCACGTCACATGACAGGAATTAGCAGGTTCCTTGAAAATATTGAACCTTATGCCACCAGCTTTGTTACGTTTGGAGATGGAGCTAAAGGTGAAATCATGGGTATAGGGAAGCTAGTTAACCATGGCTTACCAAAGCTTGATAATGTTCTATTGGTCAAAGGTCTTACAGCTAATCTGATCAGTATTAGTCAACTCTGCGATCAAGGATACAGAGTAAATTTCACACAAGCTGAATGTATTGTCACAAATGAAGAGGGAGTGGTGATAATGAAGGGGGAAAGGTCCAAAGACAACTGCTACTTATGGACATCTCAAAAGGAAGCTAACTCTTTCACATGTTTATTAAGCAAGGAAGAAGAAGTAAAGATGTGGCACCAGAAACTTGGTCATCTCCATCTCAGAGGAATGAAGAAAGCCATCTCTGAAGAAGCTATCAGGGGATTACCTAAGTTACATATTGAAGAGAAACATATTTGTGGTGAATGTCAGATTGGTAAGCAAATCAAGATGTCGCATCCAAGGCGCCAACATTCTGTTACTTCCTGTGTACTCGAATTATTGCACATGGATTTAATGGGACCTATGCAAGTAGAAAGTCTTGGCGGAAAAAGGTACGTCTTTGTAATGGTTGATGATTATTCAAGGTTTACTTGGGTGAGCTTTATTAGAGAAAAGTCTGATACCTTTGAAGTATTTCAAGAATTGTGTAAACAATTACAAAGGGAGAAAAGTAGTGGAATCATAAGGATTAGGAGTGATCATGGAAGAGAATTTGAGAATGCTAAGTTTCTTGAATTCTGTTCATCAGAAGGTATTAAGCATGAGTTTTCTTCTCCCATCACACCTCAACAAAATGGTGTTGTTGAGAGAAAGAATAGAACATTGCAAGAATCTGCTAGAGTGATGATTCATGCAAAGAATTTGCCCTTGAATTTCTGGGCTGAGGCAATCAACACTGCTTGCTATATTCATAATAGAGTCACACTAAAAACAGGAACCATCATGACTCTTTATGAATTGTGGAAAGGAAGAAAGCCCACAGTAAAACACTTTCATGTGTTTGGAAGCAAGTGTTATATTCTGGCTGATAGAGAACAGAGAAGAAAGCTTGACCCTAAAAGTGATGAAGGAATATTCCTTGGTTACTCAACCAACAGCAGGGCCTACAGGGTCTTTAATTCAAGAACCAAAGTTATGATGGAATCAATCAATGTGGTAGTGGATGACTCACCATCAGAAAAGGCAAAGGATGTTGAACAAGGTGCTGCAACATTTGAACCATCAGAAGAAGCTGACAGCAGCGATAAACAATCAAATGAACAGGCTGATGAATTCATAGGTGGTTCTCAGAATGATCCAACTAACAAGGGACCATCTGTAAGGGTTCAGAAAAATCATCCAAAGGAGCTCATCATAGGTAATCCTGAACAGGGAATTGCCACAAGAAGAACGATTGATGTGGTCTCTAATTCATGTTTTGTCTCAAAATTTGAACCTAAGAACATAAAGGAAGCTCTTACTGATGAATTCTGGATATGTGCTATGCAAGATGAGTTGAATCAGTTCAAGCGCAGTGAGGTATGGGATCTTGTGCCTAGACCTAGTGGTTTGAATGTGATTGGTACAAAGTGGGTGTACAAGAATAAATCTGATGAGAATGGAGTTGTAACTAGAAACAAAGCAAGGTTAGTTGCACAAGGATACACGCAAGTGGAAGGTCTTGACTTTGATGAAACCTTTGCTCCTGTGGCTAGGTTAGAATCTATAAGATTACTCTTGGGAGTAGCTTGCATCCTCAAGTTTAAGCTATTCCAAATGGATGTGAAAAGTGTCTTCCTTAATGGGTACTTACATGAAGAAGTCTATGTTGAACAACCCAAGGGGTTTATTGATCCAACTCATCCAGATCACGTTTACAAATTAAAGAAAGCTCTATATGGATTAAAGCAAGCTCCAAGGGCTTGGTATGAACGACTCACTGATTTTCTTATTAGTCAAGGATACAGAAAAGGAGGGAATGACAAAACTCTGTTTGTTAAGGAAGAAAGGGGTAATTTGATGATAGCACAAATTTATGTGGATGACATTGTTTTTGGTGGAATGTCGGATCAGATGGTTCAACATTTCATTATGCAGATGCAATCTGAATTTGAGATGAGTCTTGTAGGTGAACTAACTTACTTTCTGGGTCTTCAAGTGAAGCAAATGGAAGAAACCATCTTCATCTCTCAAAGCAAGTATGCCAAGAACATTGTGAAGAAATTTGGAATGGAAAATGCTCCACACAAAAGGACACCTGCACCTACACATCTAAAGCTTACTAAGGATGAAAGTGGTACAAGTGTTGATCAAAGTCTCTATAGGAGTATGATTGGCAGTTTGTTGTATCTTACTGCAAGCAGGCCTGACATCACGTTTGTTGTAGGAGTCTGTGCAAGATACCAAGCAGAGCCCAAGATTAGTCATATTACTCAAGTCAAGAGGATTCTGAAATATGTGAATGGAACAAGTGACTATGGTATTCTGTTCTCACATGGTAATGATTCTAGACTAATTGGCTATTGTGATGCTGATTGGGCTGGAAGTGCTGATGATAGGAAAAGTACATCAGGTGCTTGTTTCTTTCTTGGAAGTAATTTGATCTCATGGTTCAGTAAAAAGCAAAACAGTGTCTCTCTATCAACTGCTGAAGCTGAATACATAGCAGCTGGAAGTAGCTGCTCTCAATTGTTGTGGATGAAGCAAATGCTGAAAGAATATAATGTTGAGCAGGATGTTCTAACATTGTACTGTGACAATTTGAGCACCATAAATATTTCAAAAAATCCAGTTCAACACAGTAGAACCAAACACATTGATATTCGTCATCACTTCATCAGAGATTTAGTTGAAGACAAAGTGGTTACTCTAGAACATGTGTCTACAGAGGAACAGTTGGCAGACATTTTTACTAAGGCATTGGATGCAAATCAGTTTGAGAAATTAAGGGGCAAGTTAGGAATTTGCCTATGTGAAGAGCTGTAGCAATTACAGTTATGTGGGGGTGCAGCAGTTATAACCAACTCCCTTACTTTAGCGCTGCACGAAAATCAAGGAAATCAAATATACACTTTCCTAAACCTTTTCATATTTTCCTTTTCTGTCTCCACATACAATCTCTCCAACTTCTCAAACCTTCTTCTCTCTGCAAACCGTAAAATCACAAAAACTTTTCTTCACCAAAACCCTCATTCCGCCATGTCTACTTCACAAAAATCCTCCTCTGCAAAAGACCAAACTACTGCTTCACCTACAAAGAGTTCTTCCGATCACTCCAAACCAAAGGTTGAAACATCCTCTTTGATCGCCCTCGTTGACCCATTGACGTCGGTACATGCAAGTGAAGTGGAAGAAAAATCAACTCCCTCAACTCGAAGTAAATCTGTTGCAAAGAAAGACAAGGCAAAGAAAACGTGTAAGTCTCCAATCTCTGTTCCTAGTAAAACTAAGGGTAGTAACAAAAAGAGTACTAAATCTGCGGCTAAGCGTGCTTTTACCATGTCGGATTTATATTTAAATCCAAATCCCTTTGCATCCGATAATGTTGATGTTGCGGTTGATTCTGGAAAATCAAATGTTGAAACATCTCGAACTGTTGATAAATTTGTAACCCTAGATCCCAAAACCCTAGGCTCTGTTGATCCCAAATCTGATGATCTTTTAGGGAAGTCTGTTGAGAATATTGTTATTTCTACTGTTGATGCAAATGTTGCTGAGAAACCTACGATTGTTGATGATGAAACTGCTGGTGTTGTTGATGCTGAGTTGGAGTCACAAAAACCAACTGGTGATGTTACTGATGTGGTGAAGGATGTTGGAACATCCAGTGTTCCTCCACCTAACGATGTTGCGCCGGATGTTGAAACATCCTTGGCTCAACCTGATACAAATTTTGCTTCTCATGCCACTACTGAGAAAACTGTGACAGCTGACAAAGAACAATCTGAAAGCATTGAGAAGACTGTTGAAGTCAATCCTAAGGATTCTTCTGAGGATACTGTTAATAATGATCATGTGTTTATTGATGTGGATGCTGTAACCTACCCTACTGAGCCCCTTGCCCAAGTCATGAAGAACACTATCAAGACTAGGTTGAGAGGGAGTACAAGGAAGACAGCTACTGTCACAAAGACTGTCCCTGCTGCAAAGAAGAAGGACTCATCTTGTAAGTCTGTGCTGTTTGGACCAGGACGTGGGTGGAGCAAAGGCACCCCTGTTAAATCCAGTAAGAACAAGCCCCAGAAGAGACGGCTTGCTTATTCTGATGATTCTGAATACAATGTTGAAGAGGATGTTGAAGCTATTCCTCCTCCTGCTAAGAAGAGTAAGCAAAGTGCCAAGAAGGCTTCTCTAGCTGTTGAAGATGCCCCTATGGATAATGTGTCCTTTCATTCCATTGCCAGTGCTCAGAGATGGAATTCTGTTTACCATAGGAGGATGGCCCTGGAGAGAGAGTTAGGTAAGGAAGCTCTCAAACGTGAAGATGTGATGGAGCTTATTGAAGCTGCTGGTTTGATGAGAACAGTCACTGCCTTTGGAGACTGTTTTGAACGCTTAGTCAAGGAATTTCTGGTTAATATTCCTGAAGGTTGCAATGATCCCCTGAGTAAAGATTTTCAGAAGGTGCATGTTAGAGGCAAGGTGGTAAATTTTTCCCCTAAGGTGATCAACAAATATTTGGGCAGAGATGAAAAACCTCACGCTGAAGTGGAAGTCACTGATAATGCCTTATGCAAGGCTCTTACTGGTGGACTGGTCAAGGCGTGGCCCATTAGAGCAAAGGTCCCTGCTGGGAAACTCACTGTGAAGTATGCCTTATTGAACAGAATTGGTTCAGTGAACTGGGTTCCAACCCTTCACACCTCTGATATCTCAACAGGTTTGGCAAAGTTCATTTACATTGTTGCAAACAAAATTCCATATGATTTTGGACAGTACATTTTTTATCAAACCTTGAGGCATGGTAAGTCTGGTGCTGTGAGTCTACCTATTGCATTTCCCACTCTTTTGTGTGGCATTATTATCAGTCAACATCCAGGTATTGTGTCTTCTGATGATGTGGCTAAGAAGAGGGAATCTCCTCTGATTTTCCACTATAAGTTGTTTAGTAATCAGCATGTTCCTGATATTGTTGGAACATCCTCCCAAGCTGCCCCTGTGCAAATGACAAGGAAGGATGTTATAGCTGGGTTGAAGGATGTCTGCAAGGAATTTGATGAAAAGAAAGAGGAGCTGGACAGGATGTTTGATGCTAAGAAGAAGATCTTTGAGGATATGATTGTTGCTCTGGAGCGTGAGGAAGATTCTGTGGCTATAGATGATGATAATTTGCAAGGTAATGTTGGAGTTGCTGCTGAGGAAGGAACTGGTGAAGGTGCTGACAAAGGTGGTGATGATGTTGAGACCAGTGCTGGAACATCTGGTGGTGATACAGATGAGGAAGAAGCTACTGCTAGCAGCTCTGAAGATTGATTCTCCTGCTTTGTTTTTTGTTTTATGTTGTTATGTTTCTATTATGACTTTCTTATCATGGGCGCTGCCCTGAATATTTGAGCACCCTTGTGCTATGCTGGTCTGTAATAATCTACACTTATGTCCTTATGGTACTGTTAGTTATTCTGCCTGAAGATAATTTGTCAACTTTTGTGGCTAAAAAGGGGGAGAAAAATGTTAGTATGTGCATGTTCCCTGTTGTGCGATGTGGAATCAGATGTTGAAGCATTCTGCTAGTATGTGTAGTAGTAGTTTATTATGCATGTATGAGTAGCTATGTATGTGATGCATGTTTGAGGGGGAGCAGTATGACAACATGTTCAGGGGGAGAAAATTTTCTTTTGAAAAAGATCTTGTTCATGTTTGCTCTGATTCTGATGTTGAGGGGGAGCAAGTTTGCTGTGATTTATGCATGTGCTTGTGTTCTGATAAATGTTGAAACATCCAGTTACTGGGAATTTATTTTTCCCAAGTGGCTGAGTTTGTGTGAGAGACCATTTCTCTCGGTTGGCTTATCCTGTGAGGCTAGTTGTGTTCACTATTCCGCTGTTGTATGCCTCTGATATTTCTGAGTGATACTATTTTTTTCTGATCTGCAATTTATCTTGAGGAGCTCAAATGACTAATTTGCTTTGAAGAAATGATGTTCTGTTTCATATGTTGTGTGTTCATGTTGATCTGTGGAAATTACATCTCTGTGTATCTCTCTGAAATGGTTGAAGTAATCTCAGATTGTTTTAGCCAAAAATTTGCCAAAGGGGGAGATTGTTGGATATTTGAATTGGCCGCATTTTGCTAAAACAAATATACAAGCAAGATGTTGGACCAAATGTTTCAACATTGGTACAACCAGTGTCCAAATGATTTGCGCGCGTGTTTTATATAAGGAAAGCGCGTTTTTAAAGGAAACCACGTTTTTACTCTTGTGTACCAAGGAGTATATTTTTATACAGAATCAGCGATGAGATATTTTCCTGAAGATGTTCTGACATTTTAGGAAACTTTATTTATAGTTCTGATTCTTGATTAATGTGTGTTCTAAGCCCAAAGTGAACTTCAGCCCGTGTTGCTTGGAGTATATATATGAAGAACGAAAAACCCAGTAGGGTTATCAAAGCCGTCACTGAAGAATAGTATTCTAGGGTTTTGAGTTTTGTGTTATTTTGTGAGCCTTTCTTGTGGATTCTATAACACAAGCTAAGGACTGATTTTGTTGTGTGTGTTAGTTACTCTTAAGCTTTTAAGCACGGAGTTAACTTGTGTTTTTGAAGTGTGTCTTCGCAATCATCATTGTGCTACTGTGATCACTGTGCGTGATAAGTTGGAGGTGAGATGGGATCTCATACTTAGGAGTTCTTAAGTAGAAGTTGCACAAGTAGGTGTCTAGGATATAAGTTGTAAACGGGGCGTTTACTGAGGGCTTAGATCTAGCACTACATTAGTGGATTTCCTTCCTGGATTGGTATCCCCCAGAGTAGGTTCGTTTATGCCGAACTGGGTTAACAAATCATTTGTGTTTTTATTGTTTTCTGTCATTTAGATTATATTTACTGCTGCTTCGTATAAGGTTGGAACATTGGTTACAACACTGTGTTCACCGAAGTGTTGGAACATTGTATTCAACATTAGTTCCTGGGCGTGCCAGATTTCAAGAATGATTAAAAATATTGATTATCGACGAAGACGGTGGAAATACGAATAAAACTTCTAATGTATAGTCTATAATGAAGTATTTCGTAATATACCATAATTTCTGTTGTATGAACATTTATCCAATTTTATTGTCCAACTAATTTAATGGTACTCAACTTTTTTATATACATTTTAGTGTTAAAAAATTTATATCTTTTTTTTCTTCATACGGTTAATTAGACTCGTGCACCGCATATGTCGAAGTTCTAGTTCAATAATATATCAACATATATTGTATTTAAAAACACATGACGTGTCACATTCATTAAATGATGTGGCAACACACATCATTGATGCATTTGTAAAAAAAAATAATTTGCACTGGCGGTGCACAAGAATTAAACTCTTTACTATAAGAACTATCTTGAAGGACTAAAAGTGTACAAGGACTGTTTTCGTCTATCCGATCAAAATCAACTGTCAAAATTATTTGTGAATATTTAATTTAAACTGTTCAATTTTAAATCAACGGTTATTATATATTACTGCGTGTAACTGTGGTATTTCCCTACCACAGGATCCAATGACAAAGTTTTTTCTCTAGATCTAACCGTCTCAACAGTTGTTGCACTGTGCGGCTTATGTAGGGTATGCAAATGCTATACTATATTGGTATTAAGAGAGAATGGATGATAAAGTATTAAAGGAATTAGCAAACATAAGGAAATGGGGGAATAGTGGTGAACTTAATCAATCATGTCATGATGAGATTATGAGCCCACCAACTGCAACTTCTTTCATATCAATATTCATTATTTTTTGTTTTTACACTTTTTCTCTCTTACAATATTCACATGCAACCATGTGGGGTGTTGGATTTAGGTCAGTGATAAATATTACTACTGCCGTTTCAATCACCCTATAACACATTTGCCACCTATACTAAATCATATGGAAGGCATGTGAAATAGCAGCTTCCTAGTCAAGTAGTAGGGATTCGAACTTGCTACCGTTGAAAAACCACGCAGTTACAACATGTAATTGATCTCAATCATTAATTTTATATCAAACGGTTTATATTCAATATGTACATAAATAATCCTAACCATCCATTATAATCCAACCGTTACAACAAGAAATATATTCCAAGTAGTAGTACATTTTCTTTTTTCCATTATTATTGGAGAGATAGTGAGGATTCTTATTTTTTATTTTTAGATAATGAATTTGGTCATGATACTGAATTATTTGGTGGCTGTAATGTTCTTTCTTATAGTTAAACCATTTTTTTTTTGTTTATGGGGTATCCAAGGGGTAGTAGATTGGAGAAATGTTGAAAAATTAAAACTTAGCTTATGTGTCCACATGGGTTACATGCGAAGCATTCATCATTTTAAAAAAAAAAATCCATATTATTACTACATTACATTACACACATTACACATACAGCACAGAGATGCTAAAACGGGATCAAGGTGCTCCTAATTGCACATGTACGTACATGTATGTAATGCAATGCATATTGGTTTTCCAATAATCATTTTCCTTTCATCTTTTCATTTTTTTTTTCCTCATTTTACTTCCCTTTCATTAGAACCTCAATCTAGTTGGCCTTGGCCATCTGTTTTGACTACCACTCTTCTCCCTATGATTCACTCATAAATTCTCTCATTTGAATTGACAATAAACTGAACCAATTCGAACATAATTTAATACTTGATTTGACAATTAATCTGTTGAACACGGTTTATAAATCAAATGCGTCGAATTTGAGCTGAAAGTTAAGTTTGTTTATTCAAAATAAGTTAAACTTAAATTATATATAGTTTGAATTGTTTGATTCACAGGCTGACTCGATTACAAACACTTAATAATAATAGAATAAAAAGGAGACACATTAAAATTGATAGACAACATCATGCAAATTGCTATAGTTTTTAAGGATTTGAAAAATTAATGGTTCCACATCGGAGTGTATAGGAAAAATACTCCCTCCATTTTTTTATAAGTGTCCATTTAGAATAGTAACTAACAACAAATTTAAAAAGTGTATTTTTGCATCTTATCTTCCTATTAAACCCTAGTTTTAATTCACCAATAAATTAGTATTTTTTTGCACACACTTTTCTTTCCAATAAATTTAAATATTTAATATATTATGTAAAAAAAAAAAATTAATATGTTATGTACCAAAAAAAATTTTTTAAAAAAACCTTAGTTTTCCAAATATATAGCATTAATTAGTTTTATTGAAAAAGATAAGAGTAATTGACAAAGGGTAAAATTGACAAATCGTATCATTAAAATATTAAATGAACAATTAATTAGAAACGCTAAATCTGACCGAACTAAACGATTAAAAAACAAACAGAGGAGTAGAAAATAAGATAATTTATAGTAAGAGCAACATATGATGGAGAAAGTAAAATTGAACTTGGAGGTTGCATATAGAGGTGAAAATAGGTTAGATCGGCCTGCAGGAGCTTACGGCTTAGTCTACATAGGCTCAGGTCAAGGTCAGCCTATTTTTTTAAATAAAGCAGGCCAAAACTTTTTTATAAGTCTATTTAACTAAAAAGGTCAGACTCCAAGCAAGAAAAAAAAACCTTTTAAGCCTACTAGGTCGGCCTATCTAAGTAAATATTAATAATATTTTTAAATCTATTGTTATTATAGATTAAAAATTTTACTTTGATTAAATTATAAATCTATTAACTTTTTCAGTAATTCAAGTTTGCACGTTAATTTTTCACATATGTAAATGTATTATTATAAACAAAAATCGAAATATGATGTCATATATATTCAAATTCTCTAAAATATCATGTTAAATATCAAAAGGAAGTTTAATCTCATTGATTTATTTGTTCATTAGTATATTTAAAAATAAATATAATTATTTATTTAAATATATTCATGTGAAATAGGCTTTTAAACATGCTAATAAGTCATGTCAAGCTTTCAAAAGGTCAAACTCAAGCCTAAAATATAAGTTTATGATAGGCCACATGTCAGTCTCAGACCTTCAATTTTTTACAGACTCAAGCTTGGCAAAATCTAACTAAGTCTGGCCTATTTTCCTCTAGTTACATAACATTAATTATTATGCGCAATATCCTTATACATATTTGAAAGATACCCAAAAAATCTCCCGCTAGTATATTTTTGTGTGCGAGAAATATGAGGGGGAAAAAACAATTTTTCATGTGTCTAATTTTGTCCAATCTCATTTTTCAGTTTACCACCACCACACACTTGTATGTATATATATATAGGCAAATTTTTATATGGGCCACTGCTTCAATATTTATGGTGAATCAGTCATGAGTAATATTATAATGAATACGAATATCACAAAATTTATCGTTGAATTGAAAGTTTTATATCATAGATCATCCATAAAAAGTTTTAGAAAAATCGAAAATCATTTGATATGTTATTGAGACCCATTAAAATTAACAGTTTATGAATTTTTCTTAAATACCATTAATTTTTATATGTCTCAATAATATATCAAATGATTTTCAATTTTTCTAAATTTTTTTATGAATGATATACACGGTATAAATTTTTAATCTAACGATAAATTTTGTAAAATTTGTATTCGTTATAATAATATTGATCACTTGTCCGTAACATCATCCTATATTATTACCACTCTTCCATTACTGAAAACTACCTTGTTTTTTCTGAGATTTGAAAAAAAAATTCAAAACTAAAATCGAGTAAGGAGAATTAAAACACTTAAAAATAGTTTTTTAAAATAATTTTTGAATGGAGGGTTTCAAAACATATTTCTTCTTTTTTTCATTTTTGAAAACTATAAAAAAAGTATTTGAAAAGTGTTTCAAACACCGGTGTCCACTTTAAAATTTTAGAAATTCGGGATTTTTAAGACTTGAAATGGGATATTTCAAATTCTAGAATCCAAATTAATGCTCTACAAGAAGCAAAATTATAATTTAATACATAAGTATATTGTAACAGAAAGTAAAATTACATCAAACATTAGACAAAAATTACATAAATTGGGAATGTATCATATTTGCCGTTAGATCTTTACATGGGTTGGGTTGGACAAGTTTTGGTCGAAAATGTAAATCGGACCATGTAGAGAACTCGGACAAGGATTGCATGACTTTAACCCGGGAAAGTCATGCTGACTTTGGGCAAATCCTGTCCTTTGGATCCATCGAATGAACAAAAGCATGGCACGTGTCCTGTTTAATTTTTACTAAAATTGAGATCAAACATATTATTCACTGAAGCGTTAAGTTCATGCTTTGACACACCTCTGCTCCACCGCCGTCCGCCGTCGACCATTCAACCACCATCATCAACCGCCGCCATTGACATACCTTCACTGGAACATGTATTTTTTTTCTATATAAATCTTTCAAGAACAGTGGAATTTGAGATCTGGGTTTTGGATTTTTTGTTGCTGGTGTTTCTTCTATAATTCATGTAACAATTTTTGAAAGAAAAGTAAGGTCTTGTGTGAAAGAGCAACATCCATGATTTGTGCGTGAACGGGAAAGAGCCATGGCTTTGATGGAGAAGATGTTAGTCGGTGTCAGTGAGGCGAATCAGAGACAGAGGTGATCGGAACGGCGGTGATGGTAGGAGGTGCGGCCAATAAGCACATCGATTTTCTTATGTTCAGTTTCTCTAAAAAAAAAAACTTAAACAACTTTTCTCCAACAAATAAAAAGAGAAGGAAGAAGATGGACACATGGCATATTTTGGTTAACTTGATTGATCAAAAGGACAAGATTTGTCCAAAGGCAGCATGACTTTGGCGGGTTAAAGTCATGCAATCCTTGTCCTAGAGAACTCATATTTGAAAATCTTGTTACAATATTGGGTCGGGTCAAGCTGACAATATTCGGGCTGAGTGGAGTATTTGGTTATTTGATTTTTTTTATTATTTATGAAAGGGTTAATTATATTTTTAGTCACTATAAATATCTCGAATTTTGTTTTTAGTTCATATAAAAAAATTTCAATAACTTTTGGTCCGTCAAATATTTTCTGTCACAGCATTTGGTCTCTACTTTTAATCAAACTCTTGTATAGTTTCACATTTTTAAATAATTTCTTCTATTCCTGTTTATAATATTATAAGAACTTCTCCCGC
The DNA here is from genome assembly GCA_951799995.1 of Trifolium subterraneum. Classification (NCBI taxonomy): domain Eukaryota; kingdom Viridiplantae; phylum Streptophyta; class Magnoliopsida; order Fabales; family Fabaceae; genus Trifolium; species Trifolium subterraneum. Next base: position 30,718,278 of record OX637463.1, read on the forward strand.
AAAAATTTAGAATTTTTTAACGTAAGATGAATTATTATTTATGAATTGTTATGCACAAAAAATTAAAAAATTCATCCCTTGTTAAAAAAGTTTAAAATTTTGCAAGAGAAATTCCTATAATGTACTAAACATGACCGCAGGAAAAAATATTAAAATTTCAAATGATATACACAAGTTGACTGAAAAACAATAACTAAAAATCATGATAGAAAATATTTAAGGGACCAAAAGTTACTATTTTTTATAAGGACTAAAAACAAAATAAAAAATATTTATAAGAATAAAAAACATATTTAACCTTTTATTAAAAAAAGATGATTGCTCTTCTTCTCAATTCTCATGATTGCTCATATATTTTCTGGTATTTACGCTACTGAATGATATTTCTGTATTTTTTTAGGGTGAGCAATATACTGGGAGAAGGAACACCATATTGTTAAAAAATATGAATGTAATTTTCTAAATTATGGCCTTTATATATATTTTTTAAAAAAAATTACCCAACCTTTTTTGAACAAGAAAAATTACCCAACCTTATCTTTTATTCTTAAAACATGGTGTAGTTTATTTTCACTATATATATATATATATATATATATATATATAGGGTTAGGATCAAATGACACCAAGGTGTCAAAGTTAATTTGACACCAAATCTCATCCCTTTATTTTATCTAATCCAAAGGTTAAAAACAATCATTAGAACAATTAACATGATCAAATATCATGTAATATATTTCACAAATATTTCCATCGATAGAAGATTTTATTATATCTCATCATGACATTATGTCACCTAAATAGAAAGAAACATTTCTTTACCAAAAAAAAAAAAAGAAAGAAACATTTTTCAATTTTGTTTTGTTGTCTCATTAAACTTTTTGGACACATGACACAACCATGGCTGCAACGACAATAGTTTTTTTCCGGTAGTTCTCCATACTAATAGTATTTGAAACAACATGTGGATTTAAAAAAAATTCAAGGAAAGACGTTTTATAGTTGATGTTCATACCTATGATATTTATAATTCTTAATAAAGGATATTGATCATTATAATTATTTTCTTGAATTTTTTTGAATCCTTAATCGGATAGAATTTGTACACAAATCGGATAGAAGAATTTTTTTTGAATCCAATATAAAGTGTATGTCCTAGAACTAGGTCTAAAAATACATAAAATTTCATCCATAATAGTGATAACACTTTTTGCGTTGTTGACTTGTTGCTAAACTAAGAGAACTGAGGAAAATTATGACAATAAATATTGATTTCTAATTAGGAAATATAAAATCTTCTATTGATGGAAAGATTTGTGAAATATATTTTATGATATTTGATCATGTTAATTATTCTAGGGATTGTTTTTAACCTTTGGATTAAATAAAATAAATGGATGAGATTTGGTGTCAAGTTAACTTTGACACCTTGGTGTCATTTGATCCTATCCCTATATATATATATATATATATATATATATATATATATATATATATATATATGTGATTTAATTGATATGCACCGACGGTGTAAAATAATTTTACACTGTCAACCAATACCAACCATGTTTTCCGCCACATCACCCCACTTTACCCCACTTTCATGACATGACATGGCAAAATAATAGTTATTTATTGGACGATGAGAACGAATATTTTACCGGGAATCTAAAAGGGGAAAAAGAAAGTTACAATAAGGCGCATATGGCACGAAAAGGAAATCCGATTTCGGTAAGACTCGATTAGTTTTACACCGTCGGTGCATATCAATTAAACTCATATATATATATATATATCAAAATCATAAAATATTTAAAACCAACTTTGCAAGCATCAAAATAACCAGAGTATCATAGTCTAAAATTGCATAAAATGTTTGCAAACATCAAAACAAAGTAACCAAGTGTAAGGCCCTAAATTAAACAAAGTTATGACTCATAATAACAAGGTTCAAGATTGAGATATGTTAAGGTAAGTGGACATGCTTAACATAGAAGAAGGAGTTTGGTGAGTGGACATGCTTTACTGTCATTTTTTTTTATTCAGGTTGAATTAATGTTTTATGTGAGTTGAACTCGGATAAACCTGTTATCTGGATTTGATCACCAATTTTGCAAACCAATTGCATCACCCATCTCAGAGAAAGCCTCATATGTGTTGTGATTTTAAAACAACGGAGGAGCTCTCGTTTGATCGATCATAATGTTCTTAATCATCATGGCCCAACAGTCTCCTGTTGATCAACATAACATTTTCACACCTCGCCATCAAAGAACGATTAGAACATTATGATCAATCAATGACGAACTGTGCAGTCATTTACCCATAAACTTTTAAAAAGAACTGATATGAAGATATAAACAAATGATAAAATTTAGTTGAGAGATAAGAATGAATGATGCAAATTAGACAGAGAATGAAAGGAAACATTTATAAACTTGACAAATACAACCAATTCGCTGGATAAGAGACAACACCTTTTCAATAATCAATCAAAGAAGACCACCAGCCAAGACTAATTAACCACCAGCCACATCACCCCACTTTACTCCACTTTAAAATTTAGGGGGACTCGAGAGGCTTAGAGGCCTATTTTTGCCGTCTTATTGGTTACTCGCGCTACGTCTTTTTCATTTTACCTTTCTGCTACTTAAGTAGTAGATGTTATAAAAATAAGATTTTTAAAAAAATATCTAACGAACTCTATATAGGTAGGATGTTTTTCAGGGGTGTCCGCTACTTAAGTAGCGGATGGAGATATTTTAATAAATTCGTAAGACGCGCGAGAGAAGTAAGGTGACAAAATTAAATCTCATTTAATAAAGTTATACAGGCCTATTGGGCTGAAAGTGTACTGTTATCGTTTATCATCATTGGATCCAAAAGATGTACTTGTGTTCAAACATATGCTAGTGACTAGTGAGACAGACATTAGTGAAAGAAAACGTTTCATGCCACGTCTATCATTGGAGGATTACCAGTGCCATGTCAGCAACACCAATGGTTTGTCACAAATCATGTGGACTGTCATCCTCTGCAAATTGCAAAAAGCAAAGAATTATCATCACAATTGAATGGCTGTGTTTGTGACACACTAGACATTTTGTGGACCACAATTTTACTTACTCTATCTTGTGATTTTATGACAACTAGAGAGACAAGTGTTGAGAAGAACTACTTCTCTCTTTTTTCCTGGCAATGGCAACTTTGCACTCTCTTGCATTCTCCTCTCCGGTCTACAACTCAGTACAGAAGCCACGCTCATACTCAGGTACAATCCCCCTCTTCAAAAATTTCTCCCCCAACATCACTTTCTTTCTTTGTTCTTGATTTGGAGTTCCTGTGAAATGTGTTGATAACTTATGTTGTTGGACATTGTTTGGACTCCTATTGAATTTTATAATGTTTGTCGGATTTTTTAAAAAAAATTATTGTATTTTTCTCTCATCAGCAAGCTTGGGGATTTTAACTTGCATGGTTTCAGTGATGGTTAGTGACTTAGTTCATATATGAAGTTTTACACCTGAAATTCCATAATTTCAGTAGGTTAACTTGTTTAGGATTAAGCCAGATTTGCTCCATTAAATTTACAATTTAATGACAGAATTGTCCTTTTGCAACCTTTGTTAAGAATATGAAGTAATCCTAGAAGTCCAATTAGTTTGAAGTTACATTTCAGTATTTTCTATACATGTAGAGAAGCAATTTCTAGTATCATCTTCCCTTGACCCCTAACATTGAACATGTGATTTCTTTGAAGATTATAGCAATTAAAAAGTGATGCATATGATCTCATGTGAAATTTGTTTATGCAGTCCCTTCAATTGTCCATGGAAGCTTGAACTTAAACACCTCATTCAATGGTCAATATTTACATGTGCCAAGTTTAAGGTCACCAATGACAACTCAAAAAACTCCACTGCACATGCCGGTTATCATGATGGCGGGGAAACCCAAAATACAGTTCATTCAAGGAACTGATGAATTGACAATACCAGATGTGAAACTGACAAAATCAAAAGATGGATCAAATGGCATGGCTATCTTCAGGTTTGATCAACCTTCAGTTTTTGATTCTTCTGGAGAAGTAGGTGACATTACTGGTTTTTACATGATTGATGAGGAAGGAGTACTTCAATCCGTTGATGTAAATGCTAAATTTGTCAATGGAAAACCCTCTGGAATTGAAGCCAAGTATATAATGCGGACTCCACGGGACTGGGATAGGTTCATGCGATTCATGGAGCGATACTCTAATGCTAATGGTTTGTCATTCATTAAATATTGAGTTAATGTACTAACTTTTCCCTTCTATTCTTTTGTCCTCTATCAAGAAGTTTGTTTTCTATAATAACTTAGTTACCAGTATGTAACTGATTTCCTATAGATCTCAAAGCTCATTGTCCTACGGATTTCAATTATTATGTTTAAAAAAAGGCAACAAATTTTGTTAGTAAATATTGTAATTCCAGCATGCAGCTGCATTGCAATTCTATAAGCATGTTTTGTCTCTTGTTTTTTCTACTTAGCTTATCTGTGGTGTCTATTTATCTGTTATCATAGTAGAATGTCTCCCTAACTAAAGGAGAGGGAAATATCTGGTCTGGTTATATTGGTCGGATTTTATCAAATTGAAACGATACAACTTATACGTTTATTTAGTACTAGACTCTGCTAGGATTCAAAAGGGAAGTCACCACTAGGGAGATAGGGGGGAAGGAAAGGGAAAGGGATATTGTATGATTGTATCAAAGGATGTTGAGTTTTATTTTTCACATACAGCATCACTGATCTCACCAGTGTCATTTATAATTAATGACAATGGGAAATATATATATATATATGGGGCATATCTAGTGAGAATGCATTTCTTATATGAGAATAATTGTTGGCCCTTAGATAAAAAATAGATGGATGAGATTGAAAAATTTCACATGTACCTCCCCACTATATTATTATTATTTCACACCCTTCCATCTTCTTCAGTATTCCACCGACCACCATTATCGGTATCTCCCTTTACACCCACCACCATTTTTTTCCTTATTGTTAAATCAAACCAAATGCAATTAAGAGATATTTATATTAATACCATTCCCAAATCTCATAATACATATTCTCAAAATCAAATTAATATGCAGATTGAAATTAACAACAATGAAGCCTTCAAGATCCGTTAGATTAACAATCAAACAAATTAACAAATGGAACACATTAATAAACTAAGCAAATTAACAATCTGACAAACTAAAACCAAAGCAGATTCAAGCACACCGGTTAACAGGGTCGTTCGTTGTTGCCGGCGAATGACACGAGAAGAGAGAGAGAGAGAAGCTGTAAATGAAGGGGCAAGGGCGGTTGCGTCGCCGTGAGGATAGATATGCGGCGGAAGGCTGAGGGACGCAGAGAAGAAGAAGCAAGCTAACTACAGGAAGAAGAAAGGGATGCAAGTGATAGTGTGAAATTGAGCACATGAGAGATGTTTTAATCTGAGCCTATATACCATTCTCATATGATATGTTCCCTATATATATATATATATATATGAGGAGGGATCTGTTGACTCCAGGAGTAAGTCTCCATTGACTTACTCCGCTTAATAACTCGATATCGGCATTATATGTCTTCAATCCAACCGTTGAATTCAAAGATCTCATTGAGTATATCAACTCCACAAATTTTTATAAAAAATCAAAATTGTTTGATACTTTTTCTAATAACTTCAATTGAATGTACGAAAAACTTTTTAAAAAACCGTTGAATTTCAATAGTCTGAATACATAACTACATTTTTTGAATTTTTATAAAAATTTGTAGAGTTGATCTACTCAATGAGATCTTTGAATTCAACGGTTGGATTGAAGAAATATAATGCCGATATCGAGTTATTAAGCGGAGTAAGTCAATGGAGACTTACTCCTCCTGGAGTCAACGGATCCCTCCTCCAGTATGAAATAAAGGTTAAACAGAGGTTATCAATGTCAGTTTTCTACCCTTCTTTCATTCATCTAATGGTTTTCGTTTCTTCTGTGTCACCAGTATGAAAAATGACCTCAGATAAGAGATTCATCTAATGGTTTTCGTTTCTTCTGTGTCACCAGTATGAAAAATGACCTCAGATAAGAGAAGTATATGCATATATGCAGCACTTTCTTTGTCAATTACATACTATATGGTTGTGGATGCTTCTAGACAGTAAAAAAAAAAAAATCAAAACCATGTACAGCAACTTACTGGCCTGGACTTTGTCGTCCAATATTGAATTGATTTTCTACGCTTAAGGATTGAGCAGACAATGGTTTTGATTATACCTAACCATAGTTTTTGCATAATAATTTTAGTTGAATGAATCAAACTAATGGAATTTAGAATAGTCAAATGGTGCTTTTAAGGAGAAAATTGCACAATAAAATAATCATATTGAGCAGGAAGAAAAGTTCACCAAACCTGGTAGTTACTAGCATTGGCCCCGCAGCAGAGCCATGCATGCATTTCCTCCATTTGCCAGTGTCATATCATACCAAAAAAATAATGCTATAAGATTTGTCGGTGAAGAAACTTCTTGGATCTATTATACCATGTGATGAATCATTTCACAAACGTGAATCTCAACATCAATAAGGAGTCTATTTCATGCATAATTGCACAGCAAAGAAATGAACCTTGCATACTTTGGAAGAGAATGTCATTGCAATTTCTTTTCTACCATTGATTGTTTAACAACAATTTAACAATCATTATTCAATAATATCAACTGGTTAGAGTTTTAACAATGACTACAGAAAAGTTTAATTAATCAAGTGGCAGATTTCACTCTACTGACTAATTTTTTGACCAAAACAAAGTGGCAGAAACGTTAATTATGCAAACTAGAAGCAGGGTCGAGGAAAGAAATAGCTCACAATTTTCTGTAGTTGCGCCCATTGTAAAGTAGCTAGACAATTATAACACATTCACGCAGGTGTGTATACAGAAAATGAAGTGCCAAATATACTAAAATGAATGCGCCATTATCGACAGATAGCAATCTATCCATACTTCAATGATTAAACTCGTTCAAGTTTACTGTTTACACTCAACCATGATAAAAATTTGTTTATTTTTCCTATATGAATCAAATGAACAAAAATATTACATAAAATAAATTATTAAAACTCCTAAAACGAATTCTAGGAACCACTAAGTAGAATACATGAAGCAGAAAGCAAGAAAACCTATAAAAGAAAACTGTGTAAAGCAAAAGAATAAGTACTCAATATTCTTGGATACATGTTCAACAGTAAGTTCACAGCAAGATCCCATAAAAAATTTGCAACTCTTCCTAAATTCAGGGGAAGCATGTCTCAGTCTGTATAAAACCTCACTGCAGCCAGTGTATAGTATCATTTACCTCTTTGCTCATTCTTCCAAGAATTTTTTGCAGCTTCAGCAGATGAATCAGTGGACTCTCCACTACCATCCTTTTTTGGTTTTGAGAAGAAAGGATCCCATTCATGAGCTCCTACCTCATGCTTTCCCTCATCCAACAAAGCATATTTCCAACTGTTCTCCTCAATGAAGTTTTTATCGATATGATCATCAATAATATCCTTCCTCAAATTTGTAACTTTGTTAATCACGGCCTGTACAGCAACATCAAATGCGTCTTTAAGAGTTTCTAACTTGGAGCGAGGGTCAGCATATACTAGTCCTGGAATGAGACTAATGACCTCTTCTCTCATGATTTTCACTTGTTCAGGAGGTATCTGACCAAGTATTTCTTCTATACTCATATTCCTCTTACGAATGTCGTCCTCTGGAATGAAGACTGAATACTTGGTATAATTCTTAGGAAGATGCCAAGTATATTGTGTGTATGCCGAACCTGGATGGAAGAAGACGGGTATACAGCCAGCCAACATTGAATCAAAGGCGGATCTTCGTGTATATGAATCACCCTGAGGTTGCAAGCAGAACTGCGAGCTTTGAAACATCTGCATTATGCTGCTAGGAGAATGACATTTGCTTTCACCAAAGTCACATTCCAACAGTTTACCAACCGGTGAACTTCTGCATTGCTCAATCAATTGACCCCTGATTGATTTGGCGTTACCAGGACGTGGAGCTCCAGCAAATGAGAAAAGCCACTTCCTCTCTAATCCCCTCATTCTGTCCTGCCAATTGAACACATCAGCATCTTTTGCAGGGTGGAAGTATGTAGGATACGGAATCCCAAAATCATTTGCATTCCATGGGCTGGACTCTACCACAAGCATGGACATATTCTTCGCTGCTGGTAAAAACAGAAGCTTATTGCCCCAGTCTGATTCTTCCTCAGACAATCTCCGGAAATCCCAAGTTATCCTCCCCGCAACAAGAAAATGATCCTTCCCATTCATTATATTCCACTCGGGCCTCTTCATAAGCCAGTCAACCAGATCAAGTGAAGCGGCATCCCTCCTTGAGATATTATAACCCCAAAGATAACGCGCAATGTCAAACCCAGCATAAAATGGAACAAAAATTGCAGCAGCAATTGATGAATCCTTAGTCAAGCATTCATACTGCTTCATCCGATTGCTAAATATCACATCAACAGCAAACTGATTCGTCGCATACCAACCAGTATCCGAGAAAACCCCTTCAACATTCTCAAGCGGCGGTCCAAGACCAGCATTGGTAGTAAACTTACACATATTAGTCCAAAGACTCAAACTCTTACACTCCTTCAACATATCCTCATTAAACCTCGAGGGAAGATCATGCACATAAATATACCTTCCCCCACAAGGATCACTCATATTTTCAGCAGTTTTCAATGCTTTAATAAAAGGGTAATTTTTCTTCGCAGGGGGAGGGGTGTAACTCTTTATCTCCACCGGATTCGGTAACCCAATCTTTCTAGGAGGGGGTTTCACTTCAGGGACATCGGTTACACGGATTTCGGTAGATTCATGATTAACAGAATCATCAACAAATTGATCGCTAATAGTAGCAGCATTACTATTATCTCCTCTAAGGAACACAAAATGGAAGTACAATAGAAACAACCAAAGGAATGCAGATATGAATGCTAAACAGCAAAGGCGTGAATTTTGATTCTTAGCTCCTCCCTTTTCCATTTGGTCAGGGAGAACCCCCGCCACAGGGCGGCGTCTCATTGCATTCCAATTGCAAACTCAATCACCAAATTTTGCAATTCAATAATCAAATCAACACAAAACAAATCTTGGCAACAACAAAAAACCTAAACCTAAATCTTAATAGCAGCAAGAAAAAACCTAAACCTAAAAGCTAAGATTGTGATTTAGTGATTAATCTGAGATGGAATGATTTTGCAGCTAAGCAAGTAAATAGTAATTGTCTAATTGAAAGGAGATTGAGTTTTGTAACAAAATTGAAATTGTAATGGATTGAAGAACAAGAAGAAGAGTATGCGTTGTGGAGTTAACAGAGGAACGAAAATGGATTGAGGAGTGATGGTGTTGATTTGGATTTGATGATCATTCAGAAATCACAACGAGATTTTGCAATAGATAAACGGAAATGATGTAATGATAATCAGCAGAGAAAAGGAAAGGGAGAGAGAGAGAGAGAGAGAGAGAGAGAGAGAGAGAGAGAGGAATCGAGAAGATGAAGGAGGGAATTTTGCAGAGAGAGAATGAAATATTAGAAAAATGAACGAGGGAGAGAGAAGAGAGTGCAGTTTAGCAACGTGCGCCGGGATTGTCTCTGAAATTAACGTGTCGGTGTCCTGCTGGATTATGACGCGTGGAATGGTTTATTGGGATGGGAAAGTGTGTTTCCTCTCCTCTTACACTGCATCAAATTGTGTTCCATTCCATGCTCTTCCTACTCCTACTCCTACTCTAAAAACACGATATCTATCGGTCGATCTATGAATTTTAAGTTTTCCTTCCTTCCGTCTCGTATATAAGAAAGAAAAAGAAAAATTTACAAACTCTTAAATATAAAAAAAAATTACTACAATCATTACATTTATTTTGAATATTTCAATTTTACCTTTTGTTTTACTTTTCCCCATAATAAATAATACTTTAATTTAAACAAAAAGTAAGGGTAAAAGTGGAAATGACATGTTTTTCCTAATCATTTACTCCACTTTCTTAAAGGGTGTGCTTTTTTTTTTTCTTCTTATATATGAGACCAGAGGGAGTACGTTTTTTAAGTATTAGATAGTTAGATTATTTAAGTTTGTATTTCTTAAGGATCTATTCGATACAAACTTAAAGGATTTATCTGATGCAAAACGTAAAACTTAGGGGATGTATTAGATTGAGATTTTAATGGATTTTAAAAGACTTTTTTATGTTAAAAAATTCTATTGGTATTCAATCAAGACTTTTATAAAATCAAATCTAATATCGTGGTATTCAATTAAGACAATTAAGATTATTTTTTTCAGGGCAATGAATTCGATTGAGATTTTTCAGAACTTATAAAATGTCACTTGGTATTCAAAAATCAACAGATTTTTGTGGATTCTTTCATGTAGTGGATTTCGTGAGACTTTTTAGTTAAAAATACACTAGAGAGACTCTTCCGACAATCTCACCAAAAACCTTGAGACTTTTTCAAACTCTCCAAGACTTTTTTGCTTTCAGAGTTCATCATCCCTATACCAGAATTTTTCTTCTTCTTTTCTTTCTTCACTTGCTTATCAAATATGGTGTTTGCAAGTTTTTTTTTTTGAACAAATTCTGCAACTTTTTTTTATATTGGATTCAACACTTTTGTTATTTCTTGTGTTATTCCGGCAGGTGAAGTGAGTTATATAGTTGGTTTAACAATCAAAAATTACATTTTTTTATATACAATCGGTAGTCGGTGATTCACTTACTCCATCTGTTTTTATTTCCAACATGGTATGTAAAGAAAAAACACATAACTTTTCATGTTTTTTTTTTTTTTTTTTTTTTGGATTCCCAGAAAAAATATAATTTTTTATTATTACTATTATAATTTTTTTTATTATTTATTGAGTGTTTTGAAATTTTTCTAATATATATTGAGTCTTTTGAAATTTTCCTAATATATAAAGTATTATGAAATTTTGATTGTAAAAAGTCTTTTTAAAAAAATCTCTCAAAATCCATTCAAATCATGTGTTAAAAATATTGATTGTAAAAAGTCTTTTGAAAAAAATCTCTTAAAATCTCATAAAATCAATATAATCTCACGAAGTCATTTAAAATCTTCAAGACTTTTTTTGTCAAAATAATCTCTTAAAATCTCAATCCAATATACAAAAAAAAAAAGGAATAGAACAGGGGTGGGGACACCTTTAGGTGTAAGCATGAAGTACGCCCCCTTAAAGTACCTATATGATACTTAAAAAACTTAAAGACTTTTCTGATACAAACGTAAAACTTAAAGGACATTTCTACCTCCGTCCCTAATTATATATAAGACCCCATTGAGAAAATTGCGGAGATTAAAAAAGTGGGTTGTTACATTAAATTTGTTCATAATTGGTATTGTTTTTACTATTTTATCCTTCAAGAAAGAGAATGAGTTATTATTTTTCTAAAGTATTTATTGTAGATTGTAGAAAAATATGCATTTTAATTAGGGTTATGTTGGTAAATAAATAATTAATGCCCTTGAAAATATAAAAGGGGTCTTATAAAAAGGGACAAAGAAATATGTAAACAGGGTCTTATATTTGGAACAGAGGTAGTATTAAAAATTATATATTTTGAAAATACTCATGGATATATCAAACATCTCATATGCTTATATTTGTATGTAAATATTAGTAGAAAAATATGGTCAAAGTAGATCATATAAATAGTACACTAAGTCAAAATTAGGTCATTTATTTTAGAACAGAGGGAGTATAAAAAAAACGTGATACCAAAACTCCAAAACAATTAATTCCTTTTTATTATTTAGGTTAATTACCGGGACAAAACACATAGACTTTGTTAGGTAAAGTTAAACTATAAGTTACTGATTGATAAGTTAGTTTATACTCCCTCCGTTTTTTTTAAGTGTCCGGTTTTGTCGGATTTAGCGTTTCTAATTAACTGTCCATTTTGTGTTTTAAGGGTACGATTTGTCAATTGTACCCTTTTTTAATTACACTTATCTTTTTCAATAAATATTTTTTTTTATATATTTGAAAAACTAAAGGCTTTTTTAAAAAAAAAAAACAAAAAAAGTTTGTTTATTGTTATATTCTATTGATAACAATAATCTGAAAATATTTTTTTTGTATAACAATAAATCTATTGGTGAGGGTATAATAGGAAGATAAGGTGCAAAAATCCAATTTCTTAATTTGGTGTTACTATTCTAAACGGACACTTAAAAAATAACGGAGGGAGTAGTTAATAGCCGAAAGTTAGGAGAATGAAATTAAAGTATTAGATAACTTTAAATTTTGTAAGTATAAAACAATATAAAAGCTGAGTCAAAAAAAAATAAATATAAAAGCACATGGTTATTTTATAAATAAAAATAACAAAATAATAACATTAAAATAATAAGGTTAAAATCGAAATAAAGAGTAAAAAACAATATCATAAGTTCAAATTGTTACTTGAAATAACATCTAAAAAAAACAATAAGTCCGAAAGAAAGACTTTTTTTGCCAAAAACATTTTATTTTATCAAACAAGCTTTATAAGTTATAAACTATGCAGTTATAAACTATGCAGTGGTGAGAGGAGTCGTGTTGATCCCCTGCCCCACCCTTGTTCGGATTTGTAACGGCCGAGTAGGTCTTGGTCGGATTCAGATTTGGTTCAATTGGTACCACCACTGTTGCGATAGTGGTTGTCAGTTTGCTTTGGATACTCATATCCTCCGGCTGTCCAAGCATGGTGATCTATGGTTCCGGAGCAGCGAGTTTTGGTTTTGACTCGTCGCCGATTGAAAATCGTTTGTGGTTCTCACGTTCACCGAATTTTGGGTTCTACGTCGGTGGAAGGTTGGTGTGGTGTGGTGGCCGCGATTGTTGCGGCCTCTCTCGGTTTTTGAAGGTGGGTGTTAGCTTGTGTCTGTCATATGCTTGTTGTTCAATAACGGTGGTGGCTCGTGTCACCGTCGTCGATTTGGGTAATCGATTGGTCGTTGGTACTCTCGATCTTTGATTCTCCGACTTTTTCAAGTATGTTGATATATGCAGGTTCACTTATTTTAGTTTGTCTCAACCGCACCGGTGACATTTATTATCCATATCAATTTTTTAATTCATTTCGTTCTGTTTGACATACTCGAAAGAGTCACGCTTTGCTTGTTGTTCGCAGGGAGATGATGGTACGTGAACAAGTTACCGTGTTGGTGGAAGATTCATTCGCCAATTTTAGATCTTGGTTGGTGCTTGCAGGTGTTCACTTAGTGATAGTTTATTAGGACTGATTATGTTGATCCCACTTGTGTTGATTTATCTTTATGAATCACTGTTTGGCTAACCCGCACTTTTGTTATTTTATTAGGTCAAGTTGTATGTCCCCCGAGTTTTTATTTCTTTATTTCAGTTAGAATCCGTTGACACCAGATGTCAAACTTTATTTTGACACTAAATTTTAGCCATCAATTATTTAAAAATCAAAGGCTAATAATAGTTTTCTAAATTAACTCACACGAGTTTATTTGAGTGTTCACACGCGATTCTTTTTTTGTTTTTTATGAAATGATTCTCATTCTTTCCTTCAAGAAAATTTGTTATCATCAGCCGAATGCACTCGTCTCCCCTTGATGTGAATTGCAACAATTGATATAAAATTCATGAAATGAATTGCAATCAGTGGAAAGCATGAATCTACTAGGGGTATTGTTTTGGATGAGTTTGCTTCAATCGATGAGTTTTATAGATGTTGTGCCGTCGATTTATATTTTGGCTATGGTTAAATAATTAAAATATGGAAAATGATAAATAGTACCCTGGATACTTGTCAAGCTTATTAATAAAGAAATTTCACATCGAAAGTTGTGCTATCAACACCTTAAAATTGTGAAAAGTTATTTTTTCGACATAAATTTTATTTTTTATTTCCTTTTATGGTATGTTTAACAAGTGCTCCGGAGACACCGTTTAAGATGACCCTTGCAATATTAACTTCAATTGGACAAATTAGTTTGCAAATCTGATCAAACCACTACAATCAAAGTGTATACATCTATGGAGAAGTGGAAGATTGTCTCCGAGGAAAATATACCAAACATGTTGAGTTAGGGATTTGATGAATTAGGAAGAGACATCCACATAATATTTTAAATGGATTGATCACAACCATTGGTTTAACAAAAATCAATGGTTTTAATTTAGTGTCAAAATAAAGTTTGACAATTGGTGATAACGGATGGTGACTCATTATGTTATTATGTTATGGTATATTTTTATGAGAATATGGTAAACAGTGAGGATATGTGGGTGTGCTAACTTTGTAGGTACTCCCTCCGGTCTCATATATAAAAAACATAAAAAAAATTTACAAAGTCTTAAATATAAGAAAAAGTTACTACAATTATTATATTTATTTTGAATATTCCAATTTTACCCTTTGTTTTACTTTTCCATACTACTACAAGCCTACACCTTGAAAACCGTATAAAAAAGAAATACACCTTGGAAACCATATAAAACTAAGGATAAAATAGTAAATGACATTTTTTTTTTTATACTTTATCCATTTTTCTTAAAGGATTTTTTTTTTTTGTTTATAATATTCAAGACCAGAGGGAGTATTTCTAACGATCCATGGGCGGATTCAAGGCTTGGCACATGAACCAGATTAGAAACCAGAAAACCAGCGTAGAACCGGGTAAACCGAAGGTTCAGGTGGTCTGGGCGGTCTGACTGTTTCTTTTTTTTAAAAAAAAAAAAATAGCTTCGACCACTCTTCCCTTTCTTTCTCTCTGCTCGCGTTGCGCTTCCACCACACACACCCTCACTCATCGGAAAAGCTCCGACCAGTGACCACCACCACTCGCCTCTCACACCAGCCGCCACCTTTCTCTCTCTCTACTCGACCGCACCACCATTCTCTCTCTTTAACCGGAAAAGCCAGTCGCTGCCACAGGCCACCACCACAAAAGCTTTCTCTATCTCCTTCTCCCTTTTGTCTCTCACTCTCTCTTCTCTATGCGACAGTCAGGTACAATTTTTCAAATTCTATAATTTTTCTAGGTTTTACGTTTCTGGAAAATTTTGATTCGTTTCTTTAATTGATTGAACGAATAAATGTATATAATAGATATATCCTTCTTTGATTGATGATGTTGTAATTGCAATACCAATTAGCTGTGTGGTGTATTGATGTTCTTGTGTGGAGTTTGCATTTAGGGGTTTTTATTGGTTCCGTTTTAGTTTTGAGGTTTTGGCTATAGTCTTTTGGAGTTTTAGAGGTGTGGTTGTGCTGTGTACGAGGGACTGGTGTTGTTGTAGCTTTTGTTTTGAGTTAATTTACTTCGTAGTTAATGTACTTCGTAGTATTGTATTGGTGTAGATTCTTGGAACTAATTGAAAAAATGACTTTTTTTTTTAATAATGATACAGATCCGGTGATTATGAGTCTATTGCATATGTGACTTTTAAGGATGCTTATGCCCCGGAGACTGCATTATTGCTGAACGTAAGGCTCTTATCTTTTTTGTTTGATTTCATGGATCAACTTAATACATAATGGACTTCCTTGTTCTTTTCGACTTTCAATTGTGTGCTACTGATAGATATTTATAATCTACAATGCATGAAAATTTTGCCCAGGCTCTATTAAAATCCTGGCTCCGCCATTGATGATGATATAGATAGATAGCAATTGTGAATTCTTTATTTCAGCTCCTATGTTTATTCTATCACTAGTCCATTTTCAACTTTGTAATTCATTACTAAGTGAACCTAAAAGGAGTCCTCGTGATCTTAGATCAGTTGGTAGGACACCTACCTCTCCGCTCCAAACTTCAAATAGTTGCTACTTGCCCTCTGCTCCTCTATGGTGGCATGGCACTATAGCGGCGCCAATTATGAACTGTTGTTGCTAACAATTTTTATTAATTGTGTTTGACACTGAGTGTCATTTACTTAATTAAATTTAATTATTTTTTGAATTTTGTGCTGACACAAGTCTGATTCCCATGCCACCATTCTATGGCTGTAGGCATCCTCAGGTGAATTTCTGCAGTTGTCATTTATAGCTTAAAATTCCAACTTTTACTCGATATATGGCTGAGGGAACAAACTCAAAGATGAACATTGCTATAATTCACCCAGATCTTGGCATAGGTAATAACTTGTGTCCCCAATTGTTTTCTATTCCATTAAAACAAAAATCAATAATTTGGGTTGGATTTCCATTATGTTTTTTAAATTGATTAAATAAAACAATATTTTACAATGTTCTTCTCTATATTATTTGAAGTACCAAATACCAATAGTTGATTCCCATGACCTTGTAATTCTTTTGTAGGCGGAGCTGAAAGATTAGTTGTGGATGCAGCTGTTGAACTTGCATCTCGTGGTCATAAAGTTCATATTTTTACTGCTCATCATGATAAAAATAGATGCTTTGAGGAAACCATTGCCGGTCGGTCAGTCTATCTCCGTCTGTGTGTATATTCATGTGGCACATTATTTTTTAATTGAGAAATTACATTGCCATTAAAATATAGTTTGTGTTAGAAGTCTCATATTGGCTAGAGATATGGCAAAGATAGCCTTTATAAGTGTAGTGCAAACCTCAACTCTCAAGCTAACTTTTGTGGTCGAGTATAGGCCTCTCAAATTCTAATAGTTTGATTTGTTGATTTGTTATGATTTCAGGTATCTTTCCAGTTACTGTCTATGGTTCCTTTCTTCCCCGTTATATATTCTACCGTCTTCATGCATTGTGTGCATACCTTCGGTGCCTATTTGTTGCTTTCTGTGTTCTTTTTCTGTGGCCCTCATTTGATGTAATACTGGTAGACCAGGTCTCTGTGGTTATCCCCATCTTGAAACTTAAAAGGTCAACTAAGGTAGCAAAATATGTTTGTGTGTGTATTCAAGTTTTATATCTTCAATTTATCTCAGTTATTCATTTTTTTGGTAGGTTGTATTTTATTGTCATTTTCCAGACTTGTTACTGGCTCAACATTCAACTCTCCTTAGGAGGATGTATAGGAAACCCATAGACTATGCAGAAGAAATAACAACTGGTTTGACTTTGTATCCTTGTTCTATTTTTCTTTTAACCTCCAAACTTATCTTCTCATATATATACTGAATCACACATATTTTTAAACATGGCCAATTTCAGGAATGGCCGATTTGATACTTGTTAACAGCAACTTCACCGCATCTACTTTTGCAAATACTTTCAAGCATCTAAATGCTAAAGGAATTCGACCAGCTGTCCTCTACCCAGCAGTCAATGTGGATCAATTCAATGAACCCACTTCCTCTAAGTAAATAACTAGCATGTAGCTTATTCTTATAACCATTTTGATAATATATTTTTATTTATTTATAGATTACAGTTTTGTTGTTGCTTCTGTTGTAGGCCAAATTTTCTTTCCATTAACCGTTTTGAAAGGAAGAAGAACATACAATTAGCAATTTCTGCTTTTGCTATGCTTTACTCGCCCAACAGAGTTCTTAAGCAGCAAGATATTTCAAATGCTTCTTTGACTGTTGCGGGTGAGCATGTTTTGCTTATGACTCTGTATTTCTGATCAATTGATCGATATTATGGTGAAACTATAGCTGCATTATAATTTATCATGGGAGTATCGATGTTGATGTTTGTGCCTCGGACCGAATTTGATTCATTGGTGTCTTAAAGATATAATCTATTAATTTAAACAAAATTTATATTGGTTTGTAGTTAGTTAAGCTTCATAATTCTTCTATTCTCTTCTTATCATTTCAAGTAATGGTTGGTAGTTAGTTAAGCTTCATAATTCTTCTATTCTCTTATCATTTTAGGTAACTTTTATGTTTTGCAAACTCTTCTCTATCATTTAGTTAAATTGTCTTGTCCCACTAGTAAATAAGACCCCGTCTTTTGTAATGAAGATGAAGATTTGTCTGTGCTTGTAAAACTGTAGAGACCATTAAATTCACTGTTTTATATCAGCTTGGTGTGTTAGGTTAGTTATATATATGAAGGTCTTTCTTCTGACATTCTGCATTTATTTATAAATGTACTATTTTTCTCGCAGAATGGCTCACTCCTATGCATGAGTCACCGATACTTTTCTCATTTAGTTCATTTTGAACCATTTATGTACGTATGCAATTTGAAAGAACCAAATATATTGTAAATTTTTTCCAGGTGGCTTTGATAAGCGGTTGAAGGAGAATGTGGAGTACCTAGAAGAGCTTAAAGATTTAGCTGAAAAGGAAGGGGTCTCTGATAAAATAAAATTCATCACTTCTTGCTCTACAGATGAAAGAAATGTTCTTCTTTCAGAATGCTTGTGTGTCCTTTATACGCCAGAGGTATTTGAAACCATGTAAAATATGATTGATCTAAATTGATAGAAGTTTAATGCATAATATTTACATATGATATTTGATACAGAATGAGCACTTTGGCATTGTTCCTTTGGAGGCAATGGCGGCTTATAAACCTGTAATTGCATGTAATAGTGGTGGTCCTGTGGAGTCGATCAAGAATGGTGTAACTGGCTTCCTTTGCGATCCTACACCACAAGAGTTTTCCTCAGCAATGGCTAACTTGATAAATGATCCCCAGAGAGCAGAAGAAATGGGCAGAGAAGCTAGGAGGCATGTTGTTGAGTCATTCTCTACAAAGACATTTGGCAAGCGTTTAAATAGCTATCTAGTTGACATTCACAGGGGAAAGGAGGATTGAGTTTAGCATCAGGTTTTGGCTTCATATTGTTAATTGCAATTGGTGACAGTTAATTAGTTAACTTAGCACTTTCATTATGTGTATACACACATACATACACAATTTAAATCTTAATACCAGAGATGATGAAAGTATTGGAATGTTTATAGAGATTTTTTTGGATATTTACTGAAAATATAGAAAGTGTTGGAATGTTTACAAACCTTGCACTTTTGGATATTTACTGAAAATATAGAATGTATTGGCATGTTTATAGAGATTATTTTTTAGCTACATTAAAACCTACAGCCACCCGATCATTGGACGTATGGCTATTATCTTTTTCAACCGAGCATTCATTCTTTCCTATTGGTATGTGTATGTTCAACCTTGGAACCAATAAATGTATTGCCTTGAAGGACCTTCCAATCTTAAGTTAGTCAATTCAATCAGGAAGGGTCGAGGATGTGTGATGTGCGAACATGGCCTCATTCAATAGTGACTTAGAGGAGATAGCAGGGCAGTGGAGGAGCATTTCTACGAGGAAGATTCATTGTTAACAAGGTGTGGAAAAATGTATGAGCAAATACATATATACTCTTTTTTGCTTATATTTAAGATCAGAGGGAGTACTAGTTTGGAGTTTTGACTTCCGAGCTTCTTTTAGGGTAAGCTATTTAATGAACAGGAGATTGCTGTGACGAGACTATCAAGAGGTTCTAGTCAAGGCACAGAAGAATTCAAGAATGAAGTGGTTTTGGTAGCTAAACTACAACACAGAAATCTTGTTAGAATTCTTGGTTTTTGCTTGGATGGTGAAGAAAAAATGCTCATTTATGAATTCATGCCCAACAAAAGTCTAGACTATTTTCTATTTGGTGTGTGCATCAAAATATGTTTGGTGACATTGTTGATTAAATGCATTCAATTCATTGAAATATGTATTATAATTTATTGTTCATGCTAAACGGTGCATTGAAACACTTTTTTTTTGTGGTTTACAATGAGCTGGGGATCGAACCCAGGACCTATAACGTACTACCCAAACCCCTCACCACTAGACGGGACACTTGTTAACCATACTAAAAAGAAAAATAAATGATAAAATTGTTGTTTGTAAGATTCCTTTGTACACTTTTGAGGCATTAAATGCACATATTTTAAGACAGAATTTCTATATTTATATGTTTAACTAGTGCCCCGGGGACACTGTTTAGCATTTTCCATAATTTATAACATGTTCGATTGTCGGTTGAGAAGGTTCTAAACAATACCTTTACAATACCTTTACGCATAAGTTACCGGGACCTTTCCAACAAAAACCAAACATGTTAGAAATCAATTTGTTTCTTAAATTTATTAGTTGCTTTTATTTTATGATAATTCACAGATCCTGAAAAAGCACGGTAGATTAATTGGCTAAGACGATAAAAGATAATAGAAGGAATTACGCGTGGAATGCTTTATCGTCATGAAAGGATAAAGTCTACACTCTACACCAATTTAGTGCAAGCAATAAACGAATCACTCACTTATCTAAAAGAAGAAAAAAAATATGTTTTTTGTCTATACAAATATTAAGTTTTTCGATATTAATCCTATAAAAATGTTTGTATACTCTAAAAAATTTCCATTTTAACTTTTTGTTCATGCTAATAGTTCAACCAATGCCACATAGATATTTTAATCCTTTTGACACAGGCTCAAACTTTTTCATTCCAATTTTTATTTTATTAAAAATATTTATTAATTTTTTTTATTAATTAATATTCGTTAATAAAAAGGTGACAACCCTAAAATGAATTTAGTCCTTTCATTTTCAGAAGTCACTAACTCCCTTTCCCATTACCCTCTGCCGCCGAACTCTGAACCCTAAATCGAAGCTTGCCTCCATCTTCTCTCAACCATCAATCAAAGCCATCAATCTCACCTGCTTGTACGTGGTCCGCTAGATCGAATATCTTGAAGGTGCGTCATATGTTTTACTTAGTTATATTGTAAATGAGATTTAATACGTGTTTTTTAATGGTATGCGTAAAACGTGGCCCCCTTGTGTTATCTATTTTTTCTCACTTTCTGATTTTTTACAAGATCATTTTTTGTTGTTCAAAATTCATTTATGAT
The DNA here is from genome assembly GCA_951799995.1 of Trifolium subterraneum. NCBI lineage: Eukaryota > Viridiplantae > Streptophyta > Magnoliopsida > Fabales > Fabaceae > Trifolium > Trifolium subterraneum. The sequence continues at coordinate 30,739,184 of OX637463.1, forward strand.
GTTGTCTATTGGGTTTCTTACATGTGTGTGGTATGTTGGTTTTATGTCTGTCGCATGAATTAGTATTTGATTTTTTTTACGGACAATATTTGATTGTGTTTTTTTAGTTACATTAAAATCAGTAAAGTTTAAGTCACTAGGTTTGGTCTAGTAGTGAGAAATTTGGGTAGTATACTAGAAGTTCTGGGTTCGATCTTCAGCTCCATTGTAAAAAAAACAAATCAGTAAAATTTAAATCTAAAATTTTATGTATACTACGCAAATCTCTCATTAATAAATCAAATTTAGTAGTTTAAAGACTTTTTTTGACGCAAGTGGTTTAAAGACTTTAAGTGTGGTGTGTATTGTTAAATATGTATTTTTTTTTTTGAAATAATTGCATGGCCTTTGAGGCTTTTTTTTATCCCGATTATGTAATAAACCCTGTCTTATTCCTCATATTTTGTATCTTATCTCGTGGCCTCCATTCAGCTCAGCAGATAAAAATATGCCGCAACAATATGGGGTCTAGGTTGATTCTTAGAGAATTTCTTTTCACTTCTCTCATATCTTCTTGCTCGTCTTGCGAATTTATTAAAATATCTCGGTCACAACTTAACTTGTGAATGTAGTTCGCATTGTCCCCCTCAGCCTCATGAAAGATGAGAGGGACACAAAGCTTATATTTTTATAAAGTTTGTTTGTTAATGTGTGAACTATGTTCGTAAGTTAAATTGCAAACTATATTAATTTTTTTAGAATTTGCATTTTTACAATATTCACTACTTATGTGAAGGGGATAATAATGAAAATAGAGGGGGCGTGAAAAGAAAATCTCTAAGAACGCATAAAGTTTAACACAATTGAACCTAATCAATAAAACAAATGAGTTATTTATTCTACTGGGGGTTAAGGGTAATGAGTGAGTCATTAAATAAAGGGAAATTTGATTATTATATAGATGTTCAAATTTATCATTTATTTCTTTTAAAACATATATCGGTAAGTTAAAATTTAGGGTGAGGGGAACAAGGTCATCTACAGGAACTGCGCCTAGATATGCGTACACTGGAATGCTGACACTGGAAAGGAATTGGACTATATGATGGTGGGACATTCCCCTATCCACGCTGGTTCATCCACACTTCTACTGGATGGGATATTTTGCTATATCAGAACTGGGAAAAATACTCTAGCTTTGGTTCGTATTGGGAGTGTTCTCCTTTTGGCGGGGGCTTGCCTCTCATCCGGTACTTTGATGCCTCATTCAAAGGCTGAGAAGGTCTTAGGGCTGTTAGAGCACTTACAGAAATAATTACATTTACCTCTCTCCAAGAGAACTAGTGGAGTTCGAATCCAAAACTTCCTGGATCCAAAACATATCTTTTTACCACGAGATCAAACGTTTGTCGTTATTTCTTTTTAAAACATAGTGTATAACAATAGTTTCACTAAATTTTAGTTTACCTAAACAACGGTTCCTTCATTCAAGAAAGTGCATGATTGAGATCCTACTCATAATTTTGAAAAATTCAAGTCTCGCATTAAATGGATATAATGTTATGATATCATGACCATTTTAATATTTTGATTTGGGTCTAACTCAATCGATACCTCCATAACTCGAGATTTTCATTCTATCAAGGTGGAATTATCAATACCCACTTCTTTCGGTGTTCTCCCATCAAATTGCGATGGAGTCGATAACTGAGACCGTCCTTATGTTGAGTTTGAGCATGTTACCACTGCACTTTAATTTTTGTGTTAGGCCTCATTCCACTCTTGACTGTTCATATAACTCATGATTTTTAGTCCTCGATTATTTCATTTGGTGTATTGAAGTATCTTTAGTCTTATTTTCTCAATTATTGTAGTGCAATTATCTTTTAGTCACACTCTTACCCGACTCTAAATTAGTTAGCGTTTGTTAGATGCTATTTGGTCTGTTAATTCTCTATTAACTCTATATATAGAGGTGACACGTCTCATGTACTCATTTACTTCATTAATATTCTTATGTTGTCATCCCTTTATATTTATTTAATTTGCATTTGTTTTTATTTTGAACTGGGACAAATTAAATTGAGCTATTTTCTTTTTTTTTCCTTCAGGATGGACAACTCTAACAACCCCTTGTTTGAAGAAGCAGTAAGATATGTGAATGAAGTAAAAGATGTCTTTCATGACGAGAAACATATATACCAGGCATTCTTAAGACTCTTGGAGGATTTCAAATTCCAAAGGAAAAATATAGAAATCGTCAAGGAAGAAATAAAAGAGATGTTTCAAGACCGTAGGGATTTAATTTTAGGATTCAACTTCTTCTTGCCAGCAGGACATGAAATATAATGTCACTTCCATCGGATGATGAACATCGAGCTAATGATGAATAAGCATCCAAAGATGACTAGTTTGGGAGAAAATCATCATGTTGAATCATTGTTTGTACTCTAGTTATGTACTCTCATTGTTTGTTCTCTCCCTCTTTTCGTGCAATTTATTTACTAATCAACATTTCTATTTTACATTATTGTCTTTCATGTTGATTGTTAAGTTATGATTCCGTCGTACTAGTAATGAGGCCAACCCAACATTTTTGAAGGTCTGTGGTGGTTTTTAAAATAAAGTCTTTTGAAATAATAATATTTTAAACGAGTGGTGAAATATTTGAGTAGTAAGTTCAATTTGTTGATAGTGGTATATTAACACAATGAAGTGGTATTTTTGCACTCTAACACAATGAATCCAACGAGCAATCTAGGACTTTGGTTAGATCCTTTGTGGATTCTAAGCTAATAGGTTTACGGATGGTTCGGACCGCATATAGAATATCTTGCACTCACAAACTTGAATCTACAAGCTAAATTACAAGAAAAAGGTAAATGCGATTGAATTATAAATTGAGATCATACATCGTTTGAGATTCTATAGTCTGTGCTAAGATGTGTATCCTTGTGCTGTTTTTTATGTGCGTAAGCGTGCAGATGTATTTTTGTTTTAGGTAGTGTATTTCTCTCTCGGAAATGAACTCCCTTAAACAGTTTAAGATTCCCTATTTATAGACTTTGAGAAATATCTTAGTAACTGCTCCATAGTGGCCGGATTTTGAACTTTTGAATTTAGGTGGAAATATCTCTTTTGGTGCGCTTTGTCCAATCTTTTCGAATTTAACCTTGATGTATAACTCGGAGTTTGTGCTAAGTCACTTGAAGCTTGTCTTTATTTACATAACATAAATCTTTCAAAGCCTTCAGTAGCATTCGAAGCTTGGTACGAATTTTCGGATAACAAATGCCCCTCAACTCAAGATGTTGATTTGATAAATACTCCCTCCAATCTCATATATAAGCAACAAAACAAAAAAAATTGAAGTCTCAAATATAAGCAAAAACTACTATAATCATTATATTTATTATTATTATTCCAATTTTACCCCTAGTTTCACTTTTATCCATAAAAATACTAATTTAATTTAAAACAAAAATAAGGGTAAAATTGGAAATGACATACTTTATCTAATCATTTACTCCACTTTCTTAAAGGATGTATTTTTTTTTTTATATTCAAGACTAGAGGAGTATGTACTAATCGTCTACCTGTCAAAGTGCAGCCGACACACACGAACAACGTTATCAAATCTTTCTATTTTTGTATAAGACGTTGGTGTGTCAGTGTCATCATTATCACCATATCAATCATGTTCTCCACCATGACTGATTGACTGAATTAAATTATTAACGACTGATGTAAGAAAGAAATACTATTCACAAATAACGACTAGGGGTGGACAGGACCCGCAAGACTGACCCAAACCGGTCCAATCGGTCGGTTTTTTGTGTTGCGGGTCGGATGAAGAACTTCTATCGGGTACAAAAAACCAAAAAAACAGTTTCAAATGGGTTATATCAGTCGGTTTCGGATGTTGAAATTTTATCTATTGAAAACCAAACCGATCCGTTACATTGTATCAGAGTATTCAGTATTCACAGATAATATTACTAGTAGACTAGAGTAGACTTTTAACTTTTACATTTTCCAAGTCTAACTTTTATACTTATTTATTATTCCCTCCGTCTCATTTTCATTGCCATATTTGACTATATTGCATTATTCACACATATTGTTTTGACCATATTTTTCTACTAATAAATAAAAATAAATATTAGCATATAAGATGTTTTTGGATTCGTCTTGATGAGTATTTTTAAAATATCAAATTTTTATAATTTTTACTATAATACAATTAAAAATATTAATCGTCAAAGTTATGCATCGGCATGCGTGAAACAGTCAACTGTGTCAATCAATTTGGGACGGAGTAACTATATTATTTTCCTTGCCAACCTACACACCACTAACTACCCCACCACCTTATCAAATCATCACCTTCTCTCTCCCATGTTAATTTCTTCTTCTCTGTAAACACCAAACGGATCATTCCTTCTTCTCTCTCTTTTTTTTATTATTATGAATTAATACTTCATGTTGTTCTTCACTTAATCTATGCTTTTTTCTCAATACAAGTTCTTTTCTACCCACAAAAAATTTTTGACAGTCACGTTTTGCAACATGTATATTTAGCTTTGCGTTTGTCATGAATTGTTTTGGTCAAGTTCATGAGATTTTCCATCAGCCAAATCATCATTTGAAGATGAAGAAGAGACTGGATCTGGATCTGTTAGATTTAGATGTGTTTTTTTAGAAAAGACATGTTAGATCTAGATTTTCGTCTACATGTTATATCTGGATTTTTTGCATAAAAATTTCTTTGATTATGTGAATTAGTAAGAAAAAATATTCATGGTTCAATCCAAAATAACCCATCCGTTTTTAACCGCGACCCGTTTGAACCGAACCGACTAAATCCATGCTAAAAAATGGTCTAGTTTAAAAATGGTCTAGTTTGGGTCAACAGTTTACACCCGTGGATTGGGTCGGTTTGAGGTTTTGGGCTCATACCGACCCAGTGTCCACCCCTAACAACGACAATAATAATTAGGGGTGTTCGCGGTGCGGTTTGGTTCGGTTATGAGCCAAAAAGTCATCCTAACCGCGAGATAAAAAAGCATGCGGTTCGGTTTGGTTCGGTTGATTTTTAAAAAGTCATCCAAACCAAACCAATGCGGTTAGGATCGGTTCGGTGGCGGCGGTTTACCGCGTTATAAAAAATATTACAATATTACTAACTTGTTACAAAATAAACATAGAAAATTTTAATTTATTTTATTGTTTATATGATATAATATGCATATATAGAAATTGTATATATATAAGAACTTATTTTTAATACCAACAATATAGTTTTGTATCGCATGAAATTATATGTTTGTACATCTTACTGTTTTATGGACTCAGTTTAGGTTGAGTTTGCTAAGTTGGACTATATAATAGGTTGATTGCTACTAGTTGATTGAGTTAAGTTAAGTATTGCGGTTTGGTTCGGTTTGGTTCGGTTTTATGAAATGAAAACCGCAAATCAAACCAAACCGTGCGGTTTAAAAGAAACATGATCCGTGCGGTTTATACTAAATGCGGTTTTTTGCGGTTTCGGTTTAGATTGGTTCGGTTTTGCGGTTTTTTGCGGTTTCGGTTTGGATTGGTTCGGTTTTGCGGTTTTACTTTTGGTTCGGTTCGGATACGATCACCCCTAATAATAATAATAATAAAACACATCTAATAATAATAATAAAACACATCTCTACCAGCATCCACCTGTCCGATAAATCTCTCCAGCGCAGAAGCAATCGCATCCATCCGTCTCTGTTCACCAGATGGTGGTGCATGTGCTGGTGGTGCATCTTGTGGTACTGGATCTGCTTCTGGTGGTGCATATGCAGGCACAAACTGTGGAACAGGTGGTGCTCCATGCGGGCCATCATGCGGACGACACAGTATAGGATGTGATACAGTATAGTACCATGGCAGGTAATCAGCTGTAGTCTCAGCATCAAATCTCACTGGACGTGTGAACTGAAGTATCCGATCAACAGAAGTGTGATAACCAGACCACAGAGTATCGATATCCGTATATGATGGAGCTGGGTGTGGTGGTGGTGGTGGTATGTACTGCACGAATCCAAACTGTCTAAGACACCTCTCAGGCAAGTAAGGAACTACGGTACACCCACGCAAGTAACCACTGAAACAGGTAATCAGATCAGAAGGAATGCTACCTCTATGACCTTCAAACGGACGCCAAATAACATCAGACGGAGTCAGTGCATCCATGATAGGTCGATAAGCAGGAAGCTTCGTCTTCCCCTGCTTATATACCCACCGCATAGCTCGAGGGTAACCCATGTCATCACAACGGTGTACAGACTCTCCACGTCTACCAAGGGTAGGGAAATACTCGTGAATCCAACACTATTACAAAACAACAAAAACAAAAACAATATATTAGAATCATGATTTCACTAAAACAGAACATATTCATAATCTAAAAAAAAAATCAAATTATAATCCCAATAAAAACTACTTAATACGATTGTTACCTGTAGAAGTGTCGGATACCCTGCAAGAGCATGTGTGGTAAACATGGATGCATCATTCAGATTATCATATAAACAAACCAACGCAGCACTAGCCCATGAAAATTTATTCAATGTGGACAAATCTCTAAACATGGGTAACCATTTTGCGTTGACTCATGTGTAACTCTTATCAGTTAGAATGGTACATCCAACCAACAACAACAAATACGCCCTGACAGCACAATCATATCTGTGGTACATATGTAGATTCCTCTGCCAGCAATCATATACCCACTGTTGTGTAAAAGTTCCTTCCCTCTGTCGTGATGTCTCCAAATATGCCACCTCATACGGGACTCCCAACAACTCAGTTGCAAGTGCAGCAGCTTCTTCCATGGAAACCGGTACAGGCGTGTAAAATATACCTCTAACAGGTATATGTAACAGACACGCCACATCATCAAGTGTAATCGTCATTTCACCAAACGGCATGTGAAATGACGATGTCTCTGGATGCCACCTCTCAGTAAAGGCTGATAAAAGCTGCGGATCCACCTTACTTAAACTAGTCCGCTTAAGCCATTTCAACCCAGATTCATCCAACCAGCCTTGAATATTTGCGTGATGTTCACCAGGACCAGGAACCCAACCAATAAGCTTGGTACCAAGAGATGCTATACGTAACTCAGGTTTCGATCCTTCAATATGTTCCTACATATATTTAAACGAAATCAGTATCACAACTAGAATAACATTTAAACAAAAACATTATCAGAGTTATGTTGATAACTTCATCAATATAATTAACAAATAATAACAACGCAAAATAATTATACCGTGCCAAACCATATATAACGAGCAACATGGTCTGAGTAGCGCGTCAGAATACTCGTATCAAGCGGTCCTCCAGGCCATCCATGCTGCGCAACATCCTCATCTTCCTGCATCATAGGCTGCTCGACAAACACATGCTGCTCAATTTCCGGTTCCTGCTCAACAGGAATAGAAACTCCACGTCCTATGCCGGCATGTCTAATTCTACTGTCTCTCCCTCTTGTACGCACCACTGAAATGGAAGAAAGAAAAAAATTAAAAAAATAAATAAATAAATAAATAAATAAAACGAAATGCACTGCGGTACACTTCAAAAAAAGTGTACCGACAGTTATAAAATTTAAAACACTCGGTACACTTGATAAAAAGTGTACCGCAGTGCATTTGCGATCGGTACACTTGATAAAAAAAGTGTACCGCAATGCATAACGAGCGGTATACTTTTTACCAAGTGTACCGCAAGGTACAATGTCAAAGAAATTGAATTCCGATACACTTTTTCAAAGTGTACCGCTAGCAATGTATATTGCGGTACACTTGAAAAAGTGTACCGAAATGAAAAAAACGACTTACTCTTTGCTTTTCGAAAATTTTCTGCTCGGTACACTTTTTCAAAGAATGATGAAAATGAATTTTTTTTACAGTTTTACCTTTTATATGAGGGCATATTTGTCATTTCAACATTAAGTGTAGGGGTATAGAGAGGTTTGTAGGGGTAGAAGAAAAAAAATTTCTAAAATTTATATCCTCATATATAAGATGGTTACTAGGGCCAAGTATGCAGAAAAGCAAATCTGGTTGTTGCTACAGGTGTGAGGGAAATGTTTTATTATGAGAATTACTTTTGCCACCCTACCAGTTACTCGTGCGTCCTACGTGTTTTCAATTTTACTCTTTCGTTACTTAAGTAATATTTAATTTTTTCAAGGAAGATGATAGGGGTAAAATTGGAAGAAAATATGATAAGCTATAAGCTCATAAGCTATTTGAAATAGCGTTTGAAAAATAAGATATAAGATAATAAAATAAGCTATAAGCTCTTTTTTTTAAAATTGTTACCAAACAAAACTTTTAGCTTATAAGCTACAAGCTAAAAGCTAGTTTTTTGGCCTTCCCAAATAGAGCATTTGTCTTCATATTAGTCATTTATAACATCCGCTACTTAACTAGCGGATGTTATAAAAATGAAATATTTTGAGGAAAAAAAACACCCTACTAAGTTTTTATAACGTCTGCTACTTAAGTGGCGGATGTCAGGGTCGGTCCTGACTATTTGGAGTCCCGACTTAAATATTAAAAATGGACCCTAAATAAAAAAATATTAAAAAATTAAAAATAATCATCCTATATTTAAATTATAAACACTAACAACATATAACTATTGTTATAAGACCTCAAAATTTTGAGGCCCGATGTCGTCGCTCACCCTGCACACCCTTAAGAGTCGGGCCTGGCGGATGTTATAAATTTTTATAACATCTGTTACTTAAGTAGCAGATATTATAACATCTTTTATTATTTGCAGGTGATTCCAATTGGATATTGATGACTGAAAAATTCTTTCCGGACCCATGGTTCTTTTTTCCTTTTTTACTCAGAAAATCCAATTTTGTTCTTTGAAAAAAAAATCAACATGCATTTTTCAAAAAAATTCAGTTCAAATTCGAGAAAAATTTGGAAAATACATTCCGAAGTTTTTTTTTCAAGGTAGAAAAAATTCGAAAAACGCGTTCTAATTTTTTTTTTAGAGGCAAAAAAGAAAATCCGAGGGGAAAAATAATCTTGGGCCTGGAAAGAATTTTTCTTAATGAATGCATAAGGGGGTGTCAAAGAGCACTTACAAAGATAATTACATTTACCTCCCTCCAAAGACACTAGCGAGGCTCAAACCCGGGACATCTTAGAGTTAAGATCTGTCTTTTTACCACTAGACCAAGTCTTTAGAGTTAAGTTTTTTTTTTTTAATTTTATTATTACATGTTCTCGTATATAACTTGCGAAAATAACTTGCAACATACTTTTAGGTTTAAATAAGTTTTTCGCATCTTAAAAAATATCAAATTTTGTTCTGTCTTAAAATATATATCAAATTTAAATTTATTGAATTATTACTAGTTTTTCCTGGAGCTGTTGAAGGCAGGATTAAGCAGGGAGGTTGACTCGAAGTTAACCTGATTCAGAACTAAACAAGTACATGAACATAAGATAACTTCCAATATTACAATTAGAAATATGACTTTGAATTTGATTTAAAGGCATTTTCAGAAATCAGGTATCTGGATTTTATTTTCATCATCAACAGACATGGTTACTCACTCTACACTATGAAAGGAAGATACAAAAAGTTGAGCTTTTCCCATCATTTTTAAATAGTGAAACGAAATGGTGATACAGGTAAAACAGAGAAAAATGATTCAGGGCCAAATATCCAAAGAATTCTAAGGCCAAGCATCTGGAGAGACCTTTTCACTGATGGTAGAACCAAATTGTGGACCTCCTTTCCTATATGAAATAAGGAACTCAATAGGGTATCCCTTCAGCTTATGAGGAACGATTCCAAGATCATTGAATGTCAAAGCTGCAAATTTCATCAAACAGAAAATGTCGGACACAAGACCGTGAAATAGAATTCTATAATAATGTATTGGAACAACAAAGAATATAAAGACATTGCGATAAAGTAAGGAACTCACCGTTTTCTGAAACAACAGTATCTTTAGCAAAAGCATGGATCTGATCCAAATTGAACATCTCAGGCTTGGGTAGTGGAAAGGGAACCTTATTTAAAAATAGTTCCCTTGGTGTTGCCAATGCCTGAAATTAATCATGCCCCACACAATGTTGGCATGTGATGACTTTAGAGTGAGTATTCCCCTCCCGTGAGCAGTTAATAATGCACAGCTAAAAGAAAAAGGGACCTTGTACTAAAATAAAACAGAAGAGGACCAACTAATAGCTGTCTCTCAAATCATAGTTAAGATTGTGAGATACTAACTCAGATATCCCCAAATAGCATATAATAAAGCACAGCAAATTAACACAAATCTATACGAGAGTCTTTGGTTAATCTTACTTCAACTGGGGAAGATAGCTTCATTGCCAGAAAGAAATGATATCCCAAGTACAAACCCAATTATATATTTAGTATTGGATTATTAGATGCATTAAGAAAATGAACTAAGCATGCTAGAAACTCTATAAATGTGACACTTCTAGAATTCTATGTTACATAAATATTGAAATCATTATAATAACCCCACCAGGACAAAAACATGTCCATCGATGGCATTTCATTAGTAAGAAAATAAGTAAATCAACTAATGAAGAAGTGATGAACACACCTTTGCAATGGGAAGAGGCACATTCACATATCGAGGCCATTCTCGAATCACATCATACATAATCTCTGCCTGCATTTAACATAAGAAATTCTACATCATTAGGGAAACACTATTAGCTTCTTTTTTTTTAATAATAGGGAAACACTATTAGCTAGTATTAGATTTGCGAATTGCCGAGATTTTAAGATCGTGCAGCTTGTTCTTCTGTCTTCTAGTTAATTTGGTGCTCTTACTAATTAAGTCACTTTGATAGAATTCTCTATAAATATTCTAACCACTGTAGATTCTGTAATTTTTGTAATTTCAGAAACAAAAAGATTACAAATACAGATATGATTTTCTCGGTTTCCCTCACTTTTTATCATACATCATTTCACTGATTTCATTGAAGATTTTCCCCTAACAGGCAATATCTCTCTTGTTTTGACAAGATATGCAGGAATGAAGGAATAAAGTCGGAGGTTACCAATTCATGCACAGTAAAGATCTCAGGACCACCCAACTCGTAAATCTTTCCCATACTAGTGCCATCATCCTTCAAGGCTGTAGTAAGTGCAGAGGCGACATCAACAACATATACAGGTTGGATTCTGCACCAATTGCATGTCAAAAATAAATAAGAAGCATGAATTTCAGTGCCAAGAGGAAGAATCGTTAACAATACAATTCACTTTGGTAAAAACCATTGAAGCTTAGAGTAATTGCTTGATAGGTTTACTCATACTTTGTGTTCCCGTTGCCCATCAATGGAAGAAAGCCATACTTCTTTGCAAAATGAGCCCATCGGTTTAAAATCCGGTCCTCTGTACCAATCATTACAGCAGGTTTGAAGATCGTGGCCTGTTAAGGGTGATATTATGAATTCTCAAATTATCGCTCTTGCAAGATAGCAAAGCATGATGATCACAATATTCAACTGTAGAGGTCAAATGATTTTCATTTCACCATTCACAGAGAAAAAAATGCATGTCTATTTTGTTGTCATATATACACAAAGCATCAGTGTGCTTAAACAGGGCAAAATATACTTCGTGGAGACATTTTCAAAAGTAGCAAGAATGCTATCAAATTATCCTTTTACTCAATATTCAAGAGATTGCCAGATAAACCCCAAAACCTTACAAATGAATCAATAATTTTTAATTTACCATTTGTTCGCAGAATAATAAAAGCCAAAACCAAGACAATGAAGAGTCAATACTGGGATGGTAAAAAGTATTATTGATTGGTCTTTGACACCTATCTCTATCATTCAGGAATTTTTTTCAAATCCTTAATCATTTCTGTTTTCCACCCAAAAGCCTATAAAATAACCATTAGAGAGAATAGTTGCTGCTTTTACATAATGAAAACGGAACTAGAAATAAATTATTGGCCTAGAAAGTGAGAAACTAAATGTACCTCAGGTAATTCTCTTAAAACCGCTTCTTCGGCAGCTGCTTTACATCTAAGCATCCTGGAAGAAGATGAAGGAGATGCACCTAAACAAGAAACTTGAATGAATCTCATGATACCACCATGCTCTTTGGAAATCTGCAACGACTCAGATTATTATTTACATATAAATATTGAATATCAGACCAAATTAGGAAATTACAGATATTAGAATAATAAAAAGGAAAATGCTAACAAGTACCTTTGGGGCATTGTTTAAACTTTAAAGAATCAAAAGAGGTAACTTTTGTATACAATGACAAGTGTTTGACCTGTATTTTCAAGATAAAATTTCCTTTTATGGATTCCATAAACAATGGCCTTAGGGCACTTGTTAGCATGACCTTAATGAAAAGTATTCAAACTAAGCCAAGCCAAGCTTTGCAAGGTTTCATATTAGCTCACTTTACATGCACTAAACCTCACATTCTCGTATGACTCAACCAATACTCAAATCATTGGAGATATCACCTAAAGTTTCCAAGAGGCTTCTGAGCCCAACCCCTACACTGAATACTTTCCTCAGATAAGCTTATGATTCAACCTAGTGAACCATACAATTTTTAATTGATTCAATAATCATTTTTGAAGACTTTCTTTTAAATAATTGAAACCCATTCAGGAATGGTTACAAAACAAAAGAGCCAATATGCTGTTTGGACATGTTACAGATTTGATGCTTGGTATCATTTTTAGTCAACCAAATCCCATAGAACACAATAAATCCTTGAGAAAACATTATGGTAACCATGTCAAGTTGACTTTCTTTTGTCCCTTTCTCTCACAACTTCATGAACATCCCAAATTTTGCAGTTAACAGCGCATTTATCAATATTGGAAGCTACATTTAAATTCATTTTCTTTTATGATTTAGAATGTTCAGTTATTATTAAAAATAAGCGTCAATATACAAACATGTAAGGAAAAAAAATCTGAGAGAGTAGCGAGTAATTCATAATTTAAAACATTAACATGATATAGGATGAGATCAAAATTAACAAATGTTAAAGAACATGCCTTTGCAAGATTCTCAGCCATGTGATAGTGAACTTCCTCATAGCTGTAGTTTCTTGTCTCATAATCCCTTCCTGCCAACAAACAAATAAACCAAAATGAGTATGTGATTTAAACAAAAAACACGGGTACTCAGAAACATTGAAGTTGTGGAATTATGTGAAATGTATACCAATAAGATTGATGACAACATTGGCCCTAGCCATTACAGCCTTAACCGAACTTTCATCTCTTGGATTGAATTTCATGGGTACAATCTGGGCATATTAATCGCCGGAAGATTAGCACAAATAATGAATGGAAACGAACATAGCACTATTTACTTTTTTTCCAGATCAGGAAGAAAGAAAAGCCAAAAGCGGACTCATTACAAGTATTAAAACATTATCAAATGATACCTGGCCTAAATCTCCCATCAGTTTGAGATGACGAGGACAATCTTCAGAGCCTCGGAAAGGAACTAAGACTTGAGATCCCATTTTAGCTGGATGTGGGGAATGGCATCCCCAAAAACAAGCAATACAATATTTAGGCTTTGTTAACAATATTCCGGTAAAAACGTCTTTGAAACAATTATATAACCCTCAAACTTACCAAGTTGTTGGACAACATAACGTCCAAGGAATCCAGTTGCCCCAAATACTGTAGCAACAATACCACTGCACAAGGAATTGCTTTCAAGCATTACTTTAACTATCTACCAGCCATTTATAAGAACATTAAGCACAGATCAAAACCTTCTGAACCCTATACAATAACAACAACAACCAAGCCTTAACCCACTAAGTGGTGTCGGCTACATGGATCAAACGAAGCCATAATGTTCAATCATATACCATATTTCTATCCAACTCATTAATCTCTAGAATCTAGATCTTTCAGAAAACTAAGTGGGGTGGGCTACATGGATCAAACGAAACCATAACATTCTATCATATACCATATTTCTATCTAACTCATTAATCTCTAGAGTCTAGATCTTTCAAAAAAGTAATGGAAAAAATAGAATTTTAGAGGCAACTAAACCAAGTAAAAAGGTCAAAAGAAGATTTTGATCCTCTACAAGAAGAATTTTCAAATAACGTTTTCTATTCAATCAGAATGCAAAGGAACAAAATTGAACAACACCTCCCGAAGGAAAATCAACGCTAGCCTTAAAACTGCAGAACTATATGCAATAAGCGAGAAACATCCATGATATAACTTCAAGAAAACATAATATTAAACATCATATCATGCTAAGTAATGAACTGGTGACAATATAAAAGATTATTCAATGTCTAGTCCTTCCTAAACATGCAAAATCAACCTACAGTTGCATCCAAACAATCTTACAAGTTACAATATTTTCACAATTTCATGAACACCAGTTTGTACTAAGCAATGCGACTTCATTTCTTCAAAACTTTATTTCATGTTTTCTCAAGTGCAGAAACTACATTCAATTACAAAACTTTATCTAATCTTCTGCAATGGATAAGTAGCAACTTGCAAGATGGAAATATCAACTATATAATATAAAGTATCGACCACACAAATATAGGGTCCAATGTTAACAGTTAATTGTGAAATCATTAGCAGTTGGCTTCACTTGTCAGCTATATGGACCACAAACTATAGGACACAGAGACACCGCGTACAAATTTATTTGTGTGTGTGTGTGTAACACGACAAAAAACCTAAACTGAGATTTAAGATTAAGGTCCTCACAAAAAAATATTAAGATTAAGAGGAATAATTTATAATGCAATCTTTACATAAATAATCCTGAGATAAGAAGAATGAATTGTGTCTTAATTACAACTAGGTAACCCTATGATAATGAGCCTAAATAAAGGGTAAGAAACATCATTTTGGTATTTGTCTCAAAAAATATGTTAGGAGAGTTCAATAAGTATCCGGCGAAGAGCAGGTATCGGTTCAGTCTCTTGACATGTGTCCAAGAAGTGTCTAACAGGTGTCCGAACCACTTCATTTTAAATCGGACACCATGATTTATGAGGTGTCTGACAGGCGTCCAAGATGTGTCTGAGAAGTGTCGGTGTCCGAAACGTGTCTGACACATTTTACAACATTTTTGAGTGGTGTTAGTGCTTCATAGCTTGCCAGTCATGATTACATGTTTAGTTTTTGTTTCTTGCTCATGCAAGTCCAATAAATCAAAGACTTGAGACCATACTCATATCTTTCCACACTAAACATACATAAAATTCAAATAATCTCACTCGAGAGCTAGCTCAAAACTCATATCCAACAGTCTAAACTAGAAATGAAGAATCTAAATATTTTACCTAGAAAATGTAGGTCCTAAACCAACAGAAATGAACATTTTTGTTCTCAATCTTATCATAAATATCCATAAATAAAAAAAACCTAAAAAGATTGTAGTAGTGTTATTTATCCGATAGAAAAGAGGAGAATGAGATTAACCTGACAGAAGATCTTCCACCAGTACCCTTGCGGACGAGGTGACCAACGCCCTTGGTAGCTATGGTTGATACGAAACGTTCGTGATCTATTCCATAATCTGCAAATACAATTAGTTAATTGAAAATGGGAATTGAGAGATAAAGAAGATGCATTATTACATTTGAGATTAGTACATACAGTGATCGGAAATTGGATAGATGGATTTGATCGAAGTTGAAGACTTGAATGATTGGTGACCTAAGCGTCTCGTAATGGCTTGCATCTTACCGTTCAACAACAACGCAGAAGAATCAATCGAAGCAGAAGAGAGAATGAAGAGAACACAGAAATGAAGTTAATGGAGGACGGAGGGTGCACGCTTGATTTATGGGCTCCTCCTTTTTGTATCAGGACTAAATCTATTAGCAACTCATTAATTCTAAAATACACCCCCTTCAGTTAAATTTTTTATTATTTTTTATTTCCTTCGTACAGTAATATCTCTATAAATTAATAGAGTCAGCACCCGGATAAATTTATTAATTTAGAGAGTTATTAATTTATCGATAAATTAATAATTATTAATTTAAAGAGTTTTTAATGCAGAGGATGATGGCGAAAATGATACGGTGTCTTTGGAGCCTGTTACGCGAAAGGAAACACTTATGGCGTCAAACACTCTTCACAACTTTATGATACAATACAAAAATACAACACCTGAACTATTGGATGCAATAAGAAAAGTTAGAGATGAGCTCCAAATGGACTTGAACTTTAAAGGAAAACAGACAACTATTGAATCATATTTTAATAGAGTGTAATATATTTTTTTCAGTTTCTATGAATTATTAATTTATGATTTTCTTGGGACCGAAAATTACAAAGGGATCTCCCGAAAAATTATTATCTTATTATTTTATCGAATTTTTCAATTTTTTACACTGGCCCAAGTTGAGACCGGACAACTTTATTATTTTAGAGAGTTTATTAATTTACCGAATACTAATTTAAAGAGATTTTACTGTAATTTTTTTTAAGTTAACTTAAACTATATCGTAGGTAGGGATGACAATTTGACTCATACTCAATGGATACCCGCAAAAAATATCCACAATGAGTAGGGTAAAAGCCCACATTTTGAGTACGGACACGGGTATGACTAATTACCCACAAAAATGAGCTGGTACGGGTAACTTAGTACTATTAAACTATTGCACATATTTTTAATAAAAATGTTTATTTATAACATATAATCAAACACAATGTGAACATACCAATAGAGATATGAACTTTTAACATGATATTAGTAATAATTTTGTTTATAATTATCATAGGTCGACATTAAAATCTTTGAAATTTTTTAAATTGTATTAAAATAACATGATATTTTATAATTGATCGATTTATTTTTAGCAAAAGTGCAGGTAACGTGTATGGGTATGGGTACGGGTGTAAAGTTTGTTACCCACACGGATATGGGGATGGGTACGTGTATTGTTTCAAACTGCGGATATGAAGATGAATCCTATAGTACCCTACCCACCCAGTACTATTTAATTTTAAACCAGCAAAGAGTGTCTATCCCCTACTATGGCAGCATTGATGTGTCAGCCATACTTCATAATATTCTGGCTTAGTACATAACACAGTATATAATATCATATTACAAAGGATACTTCACTAGAGAATTATAATATATTGTACAAAACAGTTAATTACATGATCAGAGATTATATAAGAAAACTAATCGTTGTTATACGGAAGAGAAAATATAACTAATATCATTGTTGTGCGATATGAAATGTAGTCAAAATTTCAGCCTAGAACAGCCTTGATTCTGAATTACTTTGCTATAAGAAAACCGCGGAACACACAAGACTAGTTCCAACTCTAAATTTCTCTAAGCAAAAAACTCTACTACCTCATTCTCAGAATTCAGACGCAGATGCCCCGCGTTTACCTTACTGTAACAGCAGATCTTTCTTTTAACAAAGCATGTCAACCATGAATGAATTTCTTAAAAGGATGGATCAACTCATAACACTTTCAAATAGGAAACTCATTTACTCCCCCGCTGGAGGGGTTGATCGACGTACATCTGTTCATTGTATGTCTCTGCGTGTGCTAATGCAGCAGTGGCAACAGCTCAAGCATCGTCACTGTTTCAACCATTGATCGCCGCTACCTCTGAAGGTTCTTAATCTCTTTCCGCCACTAACGATGAAGGTTTTGAGACATTTTCAACTTTTTAAAAATCCGGCATGCCACTTGATCGCGATGAATATTCAGTCACCAACTTCAAAAACATGGATGACTTATCTTCTAATAGCCTCAATGGGGTGTCAAACTCTGCAACTAGACCTGCAAAAAATGTCAAAATATAACATCATGAGCACATAGTAGTGAAACATATATAAATAAATCATTTCCAGCCATCCCGATCACAAAATTACAAAACACATTTGAGATTTATTTCCTTTTCATGTTGTGCATCAAATAGGGAGTTAGAGAAAAGACTTAAATAAATCCATGAGAATAACATACAACAATACGTACCATCACTGAGTACCAGAACAAGATCACTGTCAATAACAGTAGGAATACGATGAGCAATAGTGCACACAGTGCAGTCTCTGAACTCTTCACGGATAACCTTCTGGATAAGATTATCAGTTGCAGAATCAACAGATGCTGTTGCTTCATCAAGTACAAGTATCTTTGACTGCTTGAGTAGGGCTCGACCAAGAGAAACAAGTTGCCGCTGTCCTACACTCCAATTATCACCATTTTCTAGCACTGCAAATTTGAAACAAATCTTCAGTATTTGACCTTCCCTTTGAGGGGTTGGTGAAGAAAAGATACAGGGAATATTCCAGTTTTTAGGAAATTCTTACCTGGTGTATCAAGCTTCTGTTCTTGATCACGGATGATCTGTCCAAGCTGAGACTTATCTAGTGCCTGTAAGAAGTTAAACACAAAGCAATCAAAAAGAGAACCACCACCTACTTTTACTTAAGATAGACATAATTTCCAAATAATAAGGAGTATTCAATTATGTTTTATATTAGATAAGGAGTGAAAATATAAAATTGTTTTGAAAATTAATCAATCATTTAACAATAAAATATCAATACTCAGTTAACAATTACTCAAATTCCACGCAATTATTTAAATGAAACCATCTAAAGAATATTACTAAACTGACCTCCCAAATCTCTTTATCCGAATGTTCTTCAAGCGGATCAAGATTTCCTCGAATGGTGCCTTCAAATAACGTTGGATCTTGTGGTATGATACTCAAATGGCTGCGAAGGTCATGAAGGCCAATTCCTGAGATATCAATGTTGTCTATAAGGATTCTCCCGGCTGCTGGTTCAACCAGTCGAAATAATGCCTGAATCAAAGTAGATTTGCCACTGCCAGTTCGTCCAACTATTCCAATCTTCTTCCCACCAGGAAATGTGCAGGATACTCCATTAAGAACCAAGGGAAGATTTTCCTTGTAACGAACCTTCAAGAAAGACATTGATTCACCAAAAATCATTATAAAGAGACGGATCATCACTGGGAAGAGCTAATTGTAGTAGAAAAATCATTATAAAGATTTTGATGCAAGGCACATTGCTAAGAGTTTGGATTAGACTCTAATGTTGTGCAACATCAATAAAACATAAGAGTCTTCTCCCCTCAAAAAAAGTAAAGAAATAAACAAAAAAATGACTAAAATCGAAATTAAACACAATAAAATAGGCATGGATTACTTGGTGCTAAACAAAGAACAAAGAGCATATTTAATGTGAAACTGAGATGGTACCTTCAGATCAATTAGTTGGATTGTCCCATTCTCGGGCCATGAGGACGGAGGACGAGATTCTTCAATAACTGGTGGTGCTTCACTAGGAATTTGACTGTACTGATAAATTCTTTCAATAGATATAATTTTATTTTCAAGCTTACAAAAGCTAAGTATCCAGCGAGACAAGCGTCCATTTAAATTCAGGCCGTATGTCACGGCAAGTCCAGCCATACCTAAGCACAAAAGTAACAGTGATTAGTAACATAATTATTATTTCATACTGGATTCTGCTTGGTTCCAAACCATCACTTAAGCTCTTTCCTATAACACAATCTAATACCGTATACACCTGCTTTAAGTGGAATTGAAATGCAAGAGTAACCATACATACACGACATGACAAACAAATTCAAACAGTAAAGACAGAAACAAAATAGTATAGACACCATAGGGATCATATTCAGGTAATAACTGCCAATACATTGCATAAATTTGTTTTGATAAAATATACTACATAACTTAACCCTCCAGGAATAGACACATTCGTGAAAATAAGGAATTAATCGGAAAATAAAAACTTACTGGGATCGATAGTTCCACGGGGAAAGCTCACAAGTAAAACCATGCAGAAAGCAAATACAAAAGTTGAAAGTAATTCCATGCGCAGGCAGAGCCACTCAATAGCTGCAAGACTGCAGAAGAATGGTCGTGTAAAACAATCCAGAAGATAGAGGTTCCTCTCCAAGAACCTTTTTTGTTGTCCAAAACCTCTGATGGTGGATGCTCCAGCAATTGATTCACCAAAAAGTTGTATAATTGGAGATTTCTGGATGCTTACAATACGTACCAGTTCCCTTGATGAAGCCATGTAGTATTTCTGCAAGGAATTAGTTGATGGTCAAAATACAAAGCCAAAATACAAGCTGCAAGTGTTAATGGGAGATTAAAATTTATGCTTGAAGTTCTCTAGTTACCTGCATCCACAAACAAACAATTGCCATTGGAACTACAAGGAGCAAAACTTGCCATGTAACTTCTGACATTACCGCAACAATGCCAATAAGTTGTATCGTTGATGAAGCAAACCCTCCAAGTCTAAAAGGAATATCAAGATCCACAACACTTTGATCAATTGAAACCTGAGGGAAGAAAGATAATCCATTATTCGATGTAGAGAGACAAAAAAACAAAAGAGTAGGGAACAGAACAAGAAAACTTACACGATTCAGGATCCTTCCAGCTGGTGTAGAGTCAAAGAAAGACATTGGTGCATGGAAAATACTTCTAAGCATGTTGAAAAATAGCTTCTGTGCTGCTTCTAGGCCAAACGTAGCCACAAGAACAGCCCTTACAAATATAAAGCATGAGCTGCCAAAGGCAAGGGCCATGTAAACAAGAAGAAGAGTTGTGGGAGCTACTTTGGGTTCGTCTCCCTCTGTTTGAGGATTTTCCCAAGCCATCCACCAATTGCTGGCAATCTGAAGGAACTGAAATAATGTTTGTGCAATGATTATGAGGGGAATCAATAAGCCTTTATATGCGGCAGCCATGTAAGACAAGTAAACCTTCATGTTGACTCTACCCCTAACCCTCTCCTCTTCCTGAACAAGCTGTTTTTTTCTTGATCGTTTTATCTTCTTCTTTTCCTTTATTTCTTTAAGATCTGATGATCCCTCATGAATTTCTTTCGCCAAACTGTTAATATTTACAGAAGAAATAGATTTCTTCATGGTCATAATAGATGCATCCAAGGACTCATTTTCATCTGAATCTTCTGAGGAGGAGGAGTGATTAGGAATGTCCATAGCCTCTATTGCTTCATGGTGAGCTGAAACAAGAGTTCTAAAATCTGTTCCTGCCTGTAACAGATCATCATACTTTCCTGCCTGTATGATGTGGCCTTCTTTAAGAACCTTCAAAATTCGAGGGAAATTTCTTTTTGAGAAAATTATTTTCAATTGATATCAACTACATTTTTAAGACCTAAGATAATAAAAGGACTCTTGCTAGTCTTTGAAAGAATTAAACATCATTATAGACAAAAATAAATAAGACATGTTGGAAACTAAAGAAACTGGCTAGGGATCAATGTTGAAACAAAACAATGTGACCAAAGTTAAAAATAGTGTTTTAAAGTATCAGAAATACATTCAATTACCATAATGGCCAATTAATACAAATAACGAGTTTCTCTCAGGAGGAAGCTGCTATAAAACAGAATGATATCAGGCTTCACGCCTGAGCCTGTGAGTGCATAAATTAATTGTATATTTGTCAAAATCTGCTTTTCTTATATTGAATATATAGAAGGAAAAAAATCAACTATATGAGAGAGAGAGAGAGAGAATCCAACCAGGATATATGGGGAGAAACAATGCATCACATTGAAATAGTAGTGAGCAACAGCAACCCCTAATCATACAGGGAATATATAACTCTTAAACGCAAAAGAGTTATAATGTGATTTAAAATTATTAAAAAACTACAACACCTAAGTATAAACGTCAACTCAGTCTCTTAATACATAAATGCAAGACAAAACCAAACAGTCATACCAGTATCATATCAGCAGCTGGAAGAAATTCAACTTGATGGGTCACAAAAATGACTGTTTTATCTGCTAGTGCTGACAACACATACTCCTGCG
The DNA here is from genome assembly GCA_951799995.1 of Trifolium subterraneum. Taxonomy (NCBI): domain Eukaryota; kingdom Viridiplantae; phylum Streptophyta; class Magnoliopsida; order Fabales; family Fabaceae; genus Trifolium; species Trifolium subterraneum. The sequence goes on from OX637463.1 coordinate 30,761,111, forward strand.
GTTACATTACATATCATAGATTAAGAAAAATATGCAGACCCGATTATTTTAAACAGTATCATTAATTCTTGTGAAACACTAACTCTGAATAATTCTGATCCAGTATGGGCATCAAGTGCACTAAAGGGATCGTCAAGGAGATAAATATCAGCATCTTGGTAGAGTGCTCGTGCAAGCTGAATCCGCTGCTTCTGGCCACCACTCAAATTTATACCTCTGTCACCAATAATTGTTTGGTCTCCATGTGAGAAAAGTTCTAGGTCCTTTTTCAGTGAACAAGCATGAATAACACTCTTGTACTTCATTTTATCCATTTGGTTTCCAAACAGAATATTTTCTTCTATATTTCCTGATTGTATCCATGCTGATTGGGAGACATATGCAGCAGAACCACACACTCTTACCTGCAAAATAAATCAGTTAGCCTCGTCAAAACTGATACAAACAAGTATAGTATTACATTTCAAATGCCAAAGGAAAAATATTAAAACAGTATAAATGGAAATCTATCATCATGAACAACAACAACATACTTCACCAGAAAGCTTGGGAATCTCTCCAAGGATGCAAGAAAGAAAACTTGATTTCCCAGAACCAACCATGCCACAAATAGCTACACTCATCCCCCTTTCAACTTTCATATGTATTCCGGATAGAGTAGGCCTAGAGGAAGAAGTGTCCCAGCAGAAGACACCATCCATAATTTCTATGGCAATGTTAGAAGTTCCATGTGGCAAAACAGTAGTTGCATCTTCCTGCAATTCATCTTCCTGCAGGAAACCAGATATGCGATCAAGTGAAACCTTTGTCTGAGCCATGGTTGATACCAAATCAGGAAAATTTCTGAGTGGTTCTTGAAGAATCCTGAAAGTAGCTAGTGCAGAGAGAACACCACCTGCAGTCAACTGAGTTCCTAACAATATGGTAGTAGCAAATGTGACGGCTGAAACAAATATAGGCGAACTCCAAAATATGAAAGTTATGAAAGCCTGAGAATAGAGTGCTTTCCTTAACCACCTGAACTCTACTCCACGCATTTCCTCCAATCTTATTCTATATCTATCCTCCCAAGCTTGCAGCTTGAGAATCCTCATATTTCTCAGACACTCGGATGTTTTTCTCATTCTTTCATCTTTAGCAGTCATTAACTTGTCTTGATATTCTTCTTGTATCCTAGCCACAGGAATAGTAACAACAATGGAAATTATTGTAGCAAACAATGTTGCAACAAAAGCAATTCCAACATTCTTATACAAAATTACAAGGGCGAGAACAATCTGCAGAGGTAGCATCCACATGTCATGAAGATACCATGAGTAGTCCCCTACCCTCTGAACATCAACAGCCATGTAGTTAACAATCTCTCCACTTGTGTGACTTTGTTTCGCCGAGCTGGAGAGTCTGAGTCCCTTCCTATACACCATTGCAGTTAGAGCTGACCTAACATGCATACCTAATATATCAACTCCTAGATACCACTGCCTAGTTGTAAGTGTCTCCACAAGCTTCGCCGCAAAGAATATACCAGCAAGGATATAACCCTCATGAGCAAAAGTCTCTTTACCACCCAAGAAATCAACAAAATAACTTATCATGTAAGGACCTACATATGAAACCAAAGTATTCAAACCAGCAAAGATAGCATTCAAAGCTGCTTCCTTCCAAAATGACTTGAGAAGAGCCCAAGCTAGTGAAGGTTGCTTAGAGGGTTTTTGATTTTCAGCCTTCAATTTCTCCCAATTAGAATTCACACTCTTGTAACTTGCCTTGGCTCTATCACTTGGTGCAACAAGAGGAATGTCCTTAAGCTCAAGTGGTCTCTTTGCACCAATGGAAAGAAGTGGATTCATCCAAGAAAGTGTAGCTAAGCTAAAAAGTCCTGCATCCCTATATGGAGTAACCTTAAGACACCCTAGTTCTTCTTCTTCTTCAACAAGTAATGGCTCTTGAAGAGAAGTGTTTCTACCAATTTGTATACCAGTAACACCCCTAATTGCAACTACACCTAAAAAAGCAAGTGCTGGAGTAACAGCAAAATTCGCAACAGCACGAGAACAAAAGTACTTAGAACCTTCCAACCAAACACCTCTTCCATCAACATATAAAGTACACAAGCAAATAGCAAATGACAAAAGCCACCAAACTCTTAACAAGAATGGAAACTTGTCTAAAACCTTAAATTTGCAATTCAAAGCTGAGAAACTCAACACAGACCAAGCTAAAACTTGTGAAGCTGGCACAGAAAGTAGAGACCAGTGTATTACTTTCTCATTAGCCTCACCCCAAATGAAAGCACCCAAATCAAACCCCAACACCAAAACTTGAACAAACAAAACATAAAAACAAGACAACACAGATAACTTGAACCAAACACTAATTGAAACATCGCTTATTATTTCTCCATCAATAACACTGCAAATTGGACTATCATTCCGAGTAGTGCTGTCTTTAGCAATTGCAATTCTCTTATATACAAGAATCTTTCTCACAGAAACAAGAAAGAGAAACAAGACAACAAGTGTCAGGTTCACACATACTGCTGCAAGTTCCAATACAGACTGTCCCAGAATCATGCTGGAAAGATTATTCAACAATCCTGAGGAATGTAAAGTTGGTAAAGCTGAGATTTTATCGAGAAATTGTGGGATACCCATTATTGAATACGGTGTATCGATGAAGATGAATGGAATTGAAAATGTTGGGCTAGCGAGAAGAGCATCACAGAATATGGGAAATGAAGAGATGAACATCGAAGAATAGAAATGAAAAATTGATGGTAGAGAAAGAAATCCAATGGAGAAAAATGCAAAATTTAGCAACTGGGCTATTACTAAATTTGTTGTTGTTGTTGATTTTTGAGGGAAGCTTGTTTGTTATGAATGGTGATGATGTTGTTGTTGTTGAAGAAGCTTGACTCTGAGATGACTACAATGATGATCGCCAGCTATGATGGTGGTGGCTGAGTATGTTGTTAAGTGTGAATTTTTTAAAACAATCAAGGAGAGAGAGAGAGAGAGAGAGAGAGAGAACTCCCTCCTTCATTTCCTCTGTTCTCTCTTATATAATGTACACCTCTGTCCCACACACACTTTTTGTTTTAGAGCATTGATATTTGTTATGAAATAATTTGAGGAAGAAATGCAATAATGATTTGAAGATATATCATTATTTTGGATGATAATTTTTAATTTATTATAAATTTAATTTTCTTTGGAGGATAATTTTTAATTTATTATAAATTTAATTTTCTTTTTAATAGAAATCACGGGATAATGGTATTAATGAAGGATTGAGATTTATTCTTCCGTTTGTTGTTTTTATACTTTCTTGTATTTCCTTGTTTTTTTTTTTTTTGACTAAAGCATTTTCCTTGTTTTATTATGCTGGTATTTCACATGTTGAAGAAAAATTATTATTGTAAGAAAAAATTGGAAGAAGAATTATAAGCTAGGTCAAGACTACTACTACTACTTGATAATCTAGGCTCTGTTTGGTAAAATATAACGGTTAGCTGATAAGATAGTTTATAACTTATAAGCTAAAAGTTATAAACTACTTGAAATAGCATTTGAAAATAAGCTATAAGCTCATAGTAAAATGATTGTTATCAAACAGAGCTTTTAACTTATAAGCTAAAAGCTATAAGCTAGTTTTTTTATCTTCCCATTCCCAAACAGAGCCTTAGAGTATTTAGTTGACAATTAATGAAAAGTAAAAAGATTTGTATATTATAGTTACAATTAATTTTTGGGTCATGCTAAACAATGCTCACAGGGCACTTGTTAAGCATGCCAAAAAGAAAATAAAAAATAAAATTAATATTGAAAAGTCAATTTTTAATGTCTTTGAGGTATTGAATGCATGCATTTTGAGACAAGCTTTCTATTTTAATATGCTTAATCAATACCCCAAAGACACTGTTTAGTATTTTCCTTAATTTTTAATCAATATTTATTGCACATTTATATATTTGTTCTCGTTAATTAATTATAGATAAATACTTTCAAATTATCAACTACCACTAAAAAACCAAAACTATATGATTTTATCAAATTAATTTTATGTTTTCACCCATGTGGGTTTGTCTAACAGAATAGGTTTTTTTTTTTTGACGCAGTCTAACAGAATAGGTTAGGAACATGAAGAATTATTGTTGGAACTGATATAATTTGTGAGCTAAATAAGATATATATACACATTTTTACATGATACAAGATTTTTATTATTTTGTTTTGGGTCTTGCTAACGAGTGCCAGAGTACTCTTTAAACATTTCATTTAAAGAAATTTTTTATTTAAAAATTAAACATCACAATTTACAATGCATTGACTTTACACATTTCTATAAAAATTCTATAAAAATTTTACTATTTAAGGGCTTAAATAGTGTCTCAGGGGCACTCGTTAACATTTGCCTTTTGTTTTTACCACAGGTAACCGGCTTATGAACAGTTTGGTTTGGTGTCAGTTTTAACATAAAATGGCTCCAATCCTCTTTTGATTGTAATTGCGATTAATCGAACCGTAATCTTTTCGATTAAGTCTAGCGTCAATCACATCATTACACAACTAACGATTGATAATACAAAATTATTTTATTTGTGTACATATGTAAAGTCATTTATGTAGTTCCTTTGTTCCTGACTATTAAGATCATTTTACGGTTTTTTTCCTTTCTCCTTCGATGTAAGACATTTTTCAAAATTCCACATGAATATATCTGTGGAAAAATTGTACTCCTATTTATCATTGGAAGATGTAGTTTTTTTTTTTTCTCCATCGCTTATAAATTATAATATGAGTATAATTTTAGTTTAGTTGTTAGGAACGCTATATTATACCAAACATCTACTTATTTATTTTAGAATGAAATTTGTAACTATTAGATGACTTAATTAAAACAATAATGGACAAAGTAAAAATAACCACATTAAAAGTGAGACAATATTTTTTATAAAGAAGCTAAATTAGACCATTCAAATTTGTATTAAAGAGAATCGAACATGAGACTTTGAAGAGAATCATACTTCCTAATTTCGAGTCAATACGACCAAACCAACCAAGTGAGTTAGTGAGACAAATTTATCGTTACAGCTATTTTTATTAATACTCATAAATTTGTTTGCTGCCAAACCCTGAACTTAATAAGAGGTTCACTATCTTGGAAATCATGGAGTTAATAAAATAAAATACCCATAAATAATATAATAATAATAATAATTGTGGTTTGTAATATGGTGCCGTGTGTTGTTTGTTAAGAGGAAGTTCCGTGTGAGAATGAGAAACTTTGTTGCACTTGCATTGCACGCACGGGTGATGAAAAAATATTGCACTTTCGGTCGACGAAACAAAAAAGGTCAAAAGCAAAATGACTCAATGGTTCTATTCACCAAATTCCTTTTTATGTTTTTGGTTGAAAAGGTTTCGTCATTTAGTAACATCAAAACTATCGCTTCATATGTCCCGGTAGTATTCTCTTCTTTGGAAAGTAGTAGTATAGAAGAAATTCAACTCTTTATAGAACAACTTCAACTTTAGACGGTTCATTGTTTTTAATTTTCATTTGTTTTTATTTTTTACAAAAAGAAAACGATATTCATTCAATTGATAGAATACATCATACAATCACATATTCAACATCGTTAAGAACGTATCGCTAATAACGTAAAGGATGAATCTCCAAACAAACTCACATCATCCAAGTTAATAGGATACAACGGTAAAATGCCTACAACAAACCTTATATTATATACTTGTTCCGTTTTGCTATTTTTAACCCTAATTTTTTCCCCCTCATTTTCCCTCTTATTTTACCCTAACATTAATTCAAATAAAATGCTAAAAATACATCACCAATAATGGAACCCACAACTTTTAACTCACCATGTTAAATATTTATTATTATTAGTTTCCTCCTCCTACTACCGCTGTTGTTATTATTATTATTATTATTATTATTATTAATTCAAATAAAATGTTAAAAAATATCTCAACAAGAATGGAACCCACAACCTTTAACTCACCATGTTAAAAATTTATTATTATTATTATTATTATTATTATTATTATTAATTCAAATAAAATGTTAAAAAATACCTCACCAATAATCGAACCCACAATCTTTAACTCGCCATGGTAAATATGGACAAAATATACATGCATTTCTTACTTTTTCACTCACAAAGATGTGGTTATTTGTGTTTTTTCATTTTGAAAAAATAAAAGAAAATTATTTTTTAGTAAAAAAAACTAACTCTTTGTGAGAGGAAAAGTAAGAAATGCATGTATGGAAATGCATGTAAGTTTTGTCCGGTAAATATTTATTATTATTAGCTTCCTACTATTATTATTATTATTATTATTATTATTAGGGTAAATAGGGTTTTACCCCCCTGCAAAATAGGCCAGATTTGGTTTACCCCCTGTAAAATATTTTTTTTGAATTACCCCCTGCAATGTGAAAATTTGATGCTTTTACCCCCTGATGATACAACATGGCATCTGACTGGACATGTTCCATGATGTGGCATGCCTAAGTGACATTTATTTTAATTTTTATTTATTTAATTAATTTGACATAGATTAATATATTTTCACCTCTACTTATATTTTTTTTTTGACATAAAAAAAGAACAAATCACCAACATAGATATTTTTTAAGGAAAAAGAATTTTAAAAAAAATCTGTAATATACAAGAAAAAAAATCTGCAAAATCTGCAATGTAACCAGAAGAACAACATCATCATTATTAACCTCACCAAAATTAATTTGCTCCAAAATTAAAAATAACAACAATAGCAACAAGTAACGTAAAACGCCAATAAGCAATCCATTGAAAGAAAACAGTAACGTAAAACGCCACCGTAACGTAAAACGCCACCGCCGATAACGCAAGCTGAATCGGTAACGCCAAGGTCGTCGATGCCTAACTTCGTCGTCTGTCTCTAGTGCCGCCGTCTGTATCTCCTAAGGATTCGCTGGGATTTTCTATCCCATCACAACCTTATGTGAGAGTTTGTTTTCGATTGAATAGAGATTCTATTCTGATCGTATGTCTGTTCTGTATCTCAGGTGATAATTTTTTGATCTACTCTTAATGCTAGCATTATTTCCAATATTCAGATTTGAGAAAGTGGAGATTTGGTTGAATGGGGTGATTATTGAATTATGTTGTCAGTTGTTCCTTTGCCGTAATTTCGGTTTGATCCAACTGTCTGCTATTATCAGAATCCCCAGATTTGCGCCTGTAAAATCCCCAAATTCGTGTATCCATTATGCGTTTGGGTTGGGTTATGCAATCAGGGTGAATGTTAGCTTGATTAAGAGGCCTTTATTCATAACTGTAGTATCTGCTATAATGAGTTGCTGTCCAAATTGTGCTCTAATAAAGATCCAGATTTTCTGCAAATGGATATTTGTGGAATTATGGTTAGTGATTGGATTTTTAATATGTGGAAGTGGTGAAGCAAGTGTGGACCCAGAAGTCTCTAATTTGAACAAGGCTACACGTTCAAAGGTGAGAGAGTTAAGGGTAAGCTATCCCAACATGCTCGTAATAGAAGATCTCTACTTAATTGATATTATTCCCAATGATCCTAGTCAACTACTCAGAGCCCAGTATATCAGGATATTATTATATCAAATTAATTGGATGGAGGATTTTATGGGACGGAAGGCTTGCTTCTATAGGGTATATATAATGGTGTCTCTTAGTTCATCTCCACACACCAATTTCATGATCTTGCGTACTACACCCATAACTTTCCTTTTTCTCTGCTTGTCTGTGTTTTTTATTGAAATGGAGAATCTCAATATTCATGAAACAATGGGAAATAACAATAACACTGCCAACACAAAAAACCTGTCTCCTGCTGAACTCCTTGAGTGTTGCCTTGTTGGTAAACTGCTGATTAACAAACCCATCCGTTTCGGCACCATGAAAGCCAGATTAGCTTCTTTGTGGCAACCAAGTCAACAAGTAACTATCACTGCTATCGATGAGAATCGCTTTATGTTCCAATTCTATCATCAATGGGACATGGAGAGAGTCTTCCAAGGGGGGCCATGGCTGTTTGAGAACTTTATGCTGGTGCTGAGAAAGCTTGCTTTTGGCGAGGATCCAACCACGGTGCCACTTGATAAGACAGACATCTGGGTGCAAGTCCATCAGCTGCCCTTTGGATTCATGCACGAGCAAATTGGACTGTTGATTGGTAGTCATCTTGGTGACTCCATCAAATATGATGATACTAATAATTTCAGCCCCTGGCGAAAATACATGAGACTAAGAGTGGCTGTAAACACTCATTTGCCACTGCAAAAGGCCTGAACTTTTGAAAGGGATCAAGGAGAAGCTGTCAAGGTAATTTTCATGTATGAAAAACTGGGAAGTTTCTGTTTTGTGTGCGGTGTCCTCGGACATACAGAAAACTCTTGCAGCAAGAAGCATGAACCAGGATTTGTGGAAGGTGACAAACAGTGGGGAAGTTTTTTGAGGGTTGAGAATAACAACTTGGGGGGAGCAACAAATGCAAATAAATGGCTCAGAAATGGACTGAATGATACAAGAGGCAGAAACAGTCAGATTTCTGAACAAGGGGGACATGGCTGGAAGCATTCCTTATTTGGACGTGTCAAAATTGGCCTTAACTCTGCAACAAAGGAGTTTGTGTTCTTCGCAGGAAAGGCTAATGAGGGGACTAACACTGACAATTCAGAGATGTACTGGACACCTCTATATCTCAAAACGCAGAAAAATCGACATCCTGTAGGGTCTACTGTTACTAATGCGCCAGAGGCTCCAACCAATGGTCTTATTGTTGCTGATAATGTCAGAGCCGTACAGGAGATCATAAGCAACGGGGAACAATTCTTTGTCAAAGCTCCGGTTATGCTCGAACCAATAGGCCTGATTAGTTATGCTCCAACTCAGACTCGCACCATTCAAGTTCCAGACAACATAAGTAAGCAGTTGTCTATTCTTTCTGCTGAAGCTATGCGTCTTGGGACTCAATCTGCTGCTAACAACAATCTGATCTTGAAGAACAATGGGTTGGTTACTGCACCAAAGAAGAGGCTGCGAGTGGAAGGTGAAGAAGAGAACATTATAGCTGGAAATGAGGACACTGAAATGATGAATGCTAATGATATGCAGGCTGTAGGAAATCTCAAAGGGGCAGTGAATGGAGGAGACACAACTTCTGTACACAATAACCCTTTATTTTCTGTTAAAAATGTAAAGGCAGGACCTGAAAAGCAGGCCTGCCTAACAAAATGAGTTGCATTAGTTGGAACTGTCGGGGTTTAGGAAGCCCGAGCACAGTTCCAAATCTTAAGTTCCTAGTCCGAAGTTATAAACAGGACATAATAATACTGTATGAGACTATGACTCATTTGAATAAGATTGAAAATTTACGTTATGCTTTGGAGTATGATTATTGTTTTACTGTTGATAGAGATGGAAGAGGTGGAGGAGTGGCTGTTATGTGGAGGAAAGTGGTTAATTGTTCTATCACTAACTATTCTTTGAATCACATAGACATTGAGGTAGACGATTTACAGCGAGGCAAGTGGAGGTTAACAGGTTTTTACGGGTATCCAGAAGGAAGTAGGAGGAGAGACTCTTGGAATTTCCTGAGACAACTCTCTAATGCTTCTCAGTTACCATGGTGCATTATAGGAGATTTTAACGACATTCTTTCCTCAGATGAAAAACAAGGAAGATCACAGAGGCCGCAATGGTTAATAAATGGCTTCCGAGAAGCGGTGTCGGACAGTGGTTTAGTAGATATTCACTGGAAAGGTTATCCTTTTACATGGTTCAAAAGCCTCGGAACTGAACGTGCAGTTGAAGAAAAGCTAGACCGGGCAATGGCTAACGATATCTGGTGCAATATGTTTCAATATGCTACAGTCGAATGCCTTACAACAACAGCGTCAGATCATTACCCCCTCCTCCTTGAGTGTGATCCGAAGCCAATCCAACACAGGCATCTGAAGCAATTCAAATTTGAAAACGCATGGTTCGCAGAGCCAGAATTTGACACTTTTGTGAAGCAACATTGGGAAACTTATGGCAACACGACTATTACTCGCAAACTTGACGATTGTGCATCCGATCTTACAAGCTGGAGTAAGGACATCTGCAACAAGACGAGGAAAGAAATTGAGAAGTGCAAGAAAAAGCTAGAAAGAGCACGATTATAGATAAATCATTCAAACATAAATTCCTTCAATGCTCTTAGGAAAAGGCTGGACACTCTTCTTGTGAAAGATGACATGTATTGGAGACAAAGAGCCAAGACTTTCTGGTACAGGGAAGGGGACTTAAATACTCGATTTTTTCATGTTGCGGCAACTTCTAGAAAACAAGTCAATCAAATTAATTATTTGGAGGATGCTAATGGAGTTTTGTGTCATGATTTGGATGGCATGAAAGGCATTGCCCATAATTATTTTGTTGAGTTATTTCAAAAGAAGTTTGGTGAGAAGGATTTAGTGATTGATGCAGTATCTTGTTCAATTACTAGAGATGATAATGAGCTTCTAACTGGCCCTTTCAACATCGAAGAGTTCAAAGTTGCAGTTTTCTCTATGCAAGCAGATAAATGTCCGGGACCGGACGGTTTCAATCCTAAATTCTACCAACATTTTTGGGATATATGCAGCCATGATATTTTCACCGCAGCATGCTTTTGGCTAGAGTCTGGCATGTTCCCACCAAACCTAAACTCTACAAATATAACGTTAATACCGAAAGGGGATTCACAAACCTCCATGAAGGATTGGAGACCAATAGCACTTTGCAATGTTCTATACAAAATAGTTTCTAAAGTGCTTGCGAATAGACTCAAGAAAGTGCTCAACAAATGTATATCAGAAAATCAATTTGCTTATGTTACGGACAGGTCTATACTTGATAACGCCATGGCTGCCATTGAGTTAGTCCATTTTATGAAATCTAAAACAAGAGGCAGGAAAGGAGAGGTAGCTCTCAAGCTCGACATCAGTAAAGCCTATGACAAAATTGATTGGGAGTATCTTCATGACATCATGGTCAAGATGGGTTTTTCAAATCAATGGATAAAATGGATCATGCTTTGCGTTGAAACGGTTGATTATTCTGTTTTGTTCAATGGTAACCAGGTTGGACCCATTATTCCAGGTAGAGGGCTGCGGCAAGGCGATCCTCTGTCGCCTTATCTCTTCATTATTTGTGCTGAAGGACTCTCCTCTTTGATCAGACAGGCAGAACTCAAAGGAGATATTCATGGTGTAAAAATTTGTAAAAATGCACCAATTATATCTCATCTATTGTTCGCTGATGATTGTTTTCTTTTCTTTCGAGCAACTGAAAAGGAAGCTCTTAACATGAAGAATATCCTAACTATCTATGAAGCCGCGTCTGGTCAGTCTATTAATCTGCAAAAATCAGAATTATTTTGCAGCAGAAACGTCCCGGATTCCATTCAAAATTCCATTGTTAACATCTTAGGAGTTCAACGAGTTTTAGGAACGGGCAAATATCTTGGACTTCCCTCCATGATTGGCAGGAGCCGAAAATCAACTTTTAGCTTCATCAAAGACAGAATTTGGAAAAAGATCAATTCTTGGAGTAGTAAATGCTTGTCTCAAGCAGGCCGAGAAGTACTTATCAAGTCGGTGCTTCAGACTATCCCTTCCTACATAATGAGCATATTTCTTATTCCTTCCTCTGTTATTGATAATATTGAAAAGATGTTAAACTCCTTCTGGTGGGGACATAATAGAGCACAATCGAAATGAATACGTTGGATGTGTTGGGAGCGACTAAGTGTACATAAACAGGATGGAGGTATGGGTTTTAAAAGCCTGGGTGCCTTTAATCATGCTATGCTCGGTAAACAGGCCTGGAACTTGATAACCAAACCAGACACTCTTGTTGCTAAACTTTTCAAAGCTAAATATTTTCCACATAGTGACTTCCTGGAATCCAGCATAGGACATAATCCAAGTTATGTGTGGCGTAGGATATGGAGTTCTAAATTTGTTGTGAAAGGTGGACATAAATGGAGTATAGGAACAGGACATAACATCTCTCTCTGGGATCAAAATTGGCTTTTTGACGGGACTTCTATCAAAAAGCCGGATAATATCGATTCGCAGTTGAATAATTTGACAGTAGCAGATCTGCTACATCATAATGCGAAGGAATGGGATTCAGGTCTAATACGCGGTTTACTAAATGATGATATAGCTGATAAAATTCTGCATACACCTCTTCTTGAGTCGGTCCAGAACGATAAAATCACTTGGCAGCATGAGAAAAATGGTCTCTACACAGTCAAAAGTGTATACCGTTTCTGTATAAGTACAATTCCTGGGAGAGACCAGCAACGTGTTGAAGGAAAGTGGCATCTTATTTGGCAAACTCAAATGCCTCCAAAAATAAAAAATTTTATGTGGCGAATCTGTCGTAATTGTCTGCCCACGAGAGCAAGATTGCATGATCGTGGCGTTACTTGTCCAATTAATTGTGTTCTTTGTGATGCAGGTGACGAAGATAGCAATCATTTATTTTTTTCCTGTCAGAATAGCATAAATTGTTGGCAACAGATGGGATTATGGAGTAGCATCATGCAACACCGGAACCTGACAATTTCTGTTAAGGAGAATGTTTTTAATATTATGCTTCAGCTTAATGAAGACAACAGGGCTGTGTTTGCGTGCGTCATGTGGTCCATTTAGAAACAAAGAAATGACATAATATGGCGAAATGAGAGAGTGCATATGACTGTTGTTTGTGAACGTGCAAACTCGCTCCTAACAGGTTGGAGAAATGCGAGAGAAGTGCGTGACAGGTATAATAATCAGCAACATAGTCCACAAAGATTTGAATGGACAAGACCGGATGCAGGCACCTGAAAATGCAATGTCGATGCTTCCTTTTCAAGATCGAGAAACAAAGTTGGCATCGGTGTATGTATTCGGGACGATCAAGGCCAATTTGTTCTAGCTAAAACAGAGTGGTACTCACCTATTCTTGATGTTGATACTGGTGAAGCTTTAGGATTACTCAGTGCGTTGAAATGGGTGAAAGATCTCCACCTTCACAGTGTGGTGTTTGAACTTGACTCCAAACGCGTGGTGGACAAGTTTAACAACAACATGATAGATGAATCTGTGTTTGGAGATATTATAAAAGATTGTAAACATGTTTTTAACTCTTATTTTACAAACTCGCATGTTGAGTTTATTAGGAGGCAAGCAAATGGGGTTGCTCACAATTTAGCAAAAGTGGCCCCATCTCTAGCTAGTTTCTGCATTCATACTGATATCCCTACATGTATCCAGGATTTGATTATTAATGAAATGCTATAAGCTTATTCTGTCAAAAAAAAAAAAAAACAATAGCAACAAGAACAACAACATCATCAACATCACCAAAATCTCTTAGGTAAAAAAAATCCAAAATAGACTCATGATAAAAACATGACATAAATTGAAGTGGCATATTCATGAACATAAGAACAGCAACAACATACACACAAAACCCAGAAATTTCTTCTAACAAAAATCAAGAGAGATAGAGAGAGATAGAGAGAAATCGAGATTGACAGAGAGAGAGAGATGGGGGTTTTCTTCCATCATCATTATTCGATTTGTCACCCTACGAAACTCTTATTGGGGGTTTTCATGATCCAGAATTTCTTATTTCTCATGATCCAGAATTCGATTTTGTGGTTGTTGTGGGTTTTGTGATTGTTGTGGGTTTTGTCGCGGTAACGCGTTCAGATTTCAAATCAAAGAGTACGTTTCAGTTTTCACAATTCATCGTGATTTTTTTTTTTTATTTGAATTTTTGTTCTTACATTGTGATTGTAACTGTAAGTGAAAGGTTTGGAGTTTGAGAAATCAATGTTAATATCGGAGTAATGTTCGGTGACGGTTTTGCTCTGAGACTTCATCGGTGCGACACCGTCTGCTGTACCGTGACTTTGTTGCTCCGGTGAGTCTGTTTTAGCGTTGACGGAGACGAAATCGAGGTCGGTAGCATCAGCTTTCCAGGTTACATGGATTTTGTATAGAGATTTGAGATTGAGAATGGAGGAAGAAGAAGATGGGATGTTGTTATTGTTGTTGTTATAGAGAGATTTGAGATTGAGTGTGGTTATGGAAGATGAGATTGAGAGTGGAGGAAGAAGATACATTGCAAATTTTTTTATTTTGTTTGGTAGTAAGTTGCAGATTTTTTTTTAATTTCTTTTTCTTTTAAAAACAAATATAGGTAGAGGTGGAAATATATTAATCAATGTGGCATTAATTAAATAAATAAAAATTACGATAAAAGCCACTTATGCATGCCACATCATCAAACATGTCCAGTCAAATGCCATGTTGTATCATCAGGGGGTAAAAGCATAAAATCTTCACATTGCAGGGGGGTAATTCAAAAAAAAATTTTTGCAGGGGGCTAAACCAAAACTCCCATATTTTGCAGGGGGGTAAAACCCTATTTACCCTTATTATTATTATTATTATTATTATCTCTCTTATATTCTAAACTTGCTCTGAAATGCTAACTCTAAACATTTTTTCTCTCTCTCATTTTTGCTCTCTTTTTCTTGCGTTCCATCATATTAAAAAAAATACAAATTTGTCTAGCATGAGAATCAAACTCGCACCCCTTTACTTTTTTCTTTTGCGATAACTATACTAATAAGAGTCAGGGACAATCTCTTAAGCATGTTGGGATATATCTTTTGTCGACAGTATTTTTACATTGTCAGTTGTATGTTGCAACTTCAAGAGTTATTTAAAGAGAATGATTAAAAATATCGATTATCAACGAAGACAGTGAAAATACGACTAAAACATAATTTCTGTTGTATAAACATTTATCCAAATTTATTGTTGAACTAATATTTAATGGTACTTGACTTTTTTATATGTTTTAGTGTTAAAAAATTATATCATATTTGTTTTATATTACGGCTAATTAGACCCGTGCACCGCACGAGTCGAAGTTCTAGTAATATGATAATACTAAAGTCACCGGAGGATCCATGTCTCTTGATCTGCAGTGTTATCCGCAAATCATTGATTGAATCTGTAATTGACGAAAGCCGGTGTTTACACTGAATTTTGGTAAACAATCGCTAGTTTATTTACTGGTAAGATCAACCAGTAAATCTTGGGACATGTTTGTGCGTTTTATGATGAGAAAACATTTAATGTTCATAATTTGGAAATTCTGTTAAAGAAACTTAAATTAAAGATGTGTAAAGGAAAGTAAACATGCAATAATGTACTTTTGAATGAAAAAAGGTTTGCAGAAAAGTAAACTTTGTAGAAAACTTAAATGAATTTAAAAGACGAGTGCAGAATTCATTCGAATTAATGAATCACGTAAATTAACAATAAAGTAAAGATTGTTGAAATATAAATTGCATTTGAAATGTAAACATTTACAAAGATAAATGGTTCACAAAATCATACTTTTCCTTGTTATCACTCATTTCGCTCGAATCCATGGGTACTCTGAGTTTTGTAAGAATTTTCATATGTGAATTTTGTGACTCTGATTTTGACTACAAAATACATATATATATATATATATATATATATATATATATATATATATATATATATATATATATATATATATATATATATATATATATTTTCTATTTCAACTGCCATGTAACGGTTGCAACTTGATTTGTTGACGCGTGTCTTGATGCGCTGTCTTCAGTTTTTGAACTCATGCATCCGTTGCTAGAAGTCGAAATCGAAGTGATGATGAACCAATTGAAATACTTGAAAATACTAAGATTCCTTTAAAATCGAAACTTCTTTCGATTTACCAAATGAATTCGATTTTTGTCAAGATCGAATCGAAAGGAAAATCTTTAATAGATCTTCTAAGTTCTTGAGTATATATTGTCAATATATTTATCAATTAATTCATCATTATTTCATATTTTGTTTTAAACAAAAATATGAGATAACAGCCGGCCTTTCAATAGAATCAAACGAACACCGCAACAATACGAAAAATCAAATAGCGCCGCACAAGACGATTTTTTTATTGGACATAATGTCTCATTGTGAGTAAGACATTTTGCCCAGCATCAGCAACATGTTGAAAACAGATGTCCCAATACAACATGTTGAACACAATGTCCCAACTTGAGTAGGACATCATGCACAAATAGAAGATATAATCTTATCTTATGAAGGCGCCCGTGAATCTCCCCAAATTTGTTACTGAACTCGAATTAAAGATTGTTCGTGGATAAAAGGTTGTTACAAGGAGTTTGTTAAAAAAACCTATATGATGAATATGTTTGGTAAACATAAAAGGATTTTAAAACTAAAATCCTATCATGGTGCAACTCAAACTCAAACAAATCAAAAGAGTTGCATCATCTATAAACAGAAGACTCAATCCAACATATTAAGTACGAGAAATAATTGAAGAACTCTAGATAAAGCTAGAATTGCGACTCAAATAGAATTATATATTAGTCGCTATGTTTATTTTAAGTTTTAATTTGATCCTTTACGTTTTAAAAGTTTCACGTTGGTCCCTTATGTTATTTGATGTCAACATAAATTTGTCCTTTTCATTAAATTTTAAATTAATTTCTTCTAACTTTCCATTAAATTTTGAGTTAGTTAATTTCATCTAAAACTTTCACTTTCACATATTACCCTCATAAGTTGTCCGCGTATGCGAATCTATTATCCACGTAGACGATTTAAACAAAAATTTAACTAAAAGTACTAACTTTAAAGTTTTTAAACTTACGAGACCAAATTAAAACTTAAAAGTTAAAATATAGGGACCATTTACTTATTTAATCATCTTATCTTACTCTTTTGTGAAAAAAAATACTGTGTTTACAAAATTTGGAAATAAATTATATTAGAAAAAATAAAATAAATTTAAGGTTTAATCACATATTTAGTGTTTATCAAAATAAAAAAAAAAATTACATATTAGTTGCTATGTTTATTTTAAGTTTTAATTTGGTCATTTACGTTTTAAAAGTTTCAAGTTGTTCTCTTATGTTATTGATGTCAACATAAGTTCGTGCTTTTTGTTCAATTTTAAATTAATTTCTTCTGACTTTTCGTTAAATTTTGAGTTAATTTCTCCTAAAACTTTCACTTCCACTTATTACCCACCTAAGTTGTGCGCGTACGCAAATCTATTACCTACGTATACAATTTAAACAAAAATTTAATTAAAAGGAATAACAAAAAATTTTAAACTTAAAAGAACAAATTAAAACTTAAAATAAATCAAATGTGCAATTAAGCTTAAATTTTAAAAAAAATTATAATTGAGAAAAAATTAAAAAATGGGAGAGGTGAGGATAGGGGTATAATTGTCTTTTGAAACCATTAAAACCTAAAAAAATCCCTATTACTACCATCCACCTTCACTCCATCGCGATATAGTGAGAACAAATCTTACCGCCTCTCCACCACCCGCGCCGTTCTCCTCCATGTCACAAGACAAGATTAACGTTTCGGTTTGAGAGAGTTAGGTTTTTCAGTATTTTTTGCGTCCGCACCAATCTGCTACGAACTCACTCTTGTTTGAGAGAGAGATTGATTGATAGTAACAATGGCAGGAGGAAAGATAAAGAAGGAAAAGGGAAAACCTTCACAACACACACCATACCAAGGTGGAATTTCTTTTCACAAATCGAAAGGTCAACATATTCTTAAAAATCCATTACTTGTTGATACTATAGTTCAGAAATCTGGAATTAAACCTACTGATGTTGTTCTTGAAATTGGTCCTGGTACTGGTAACTTGACAAAGAAGCTTTTGGATGCTGGTAAAAAAGTTATTGCTGTTGAAATTGATCCTCGTATGGTTCTTGAGCTTCAAAAGCGGTTTCAAGGAACACCCTCTAGTCGTCTCATGGTATGTTTTTCTGATTTTTTGAGTAAAAATTTGTATGTTTGTTTGATTTTGATTGAATTGTGTTAGTTAGGAATTATGAAGCACCGACACCAACACGACACTATGACTTAGACACAGATAATAATGTAAATAATTAAATGTTCATGATTTTGATTGAATTGTGGGAATTTAAAGCTCTTTTGCGATATATGGAGTTGTGTGTTAGTAAGACTCTGTTTGGTAAAATTAAGCTATATAAGCTAGCTTACAACTGAAAAACTAGCTTATAGCCGTTAGCTGATATCGGATAACTTATAGCTGTAAGTACACAATGACGTAAAAATACATGGTAATTATTATATTTTCTAAAAAGTAAAGAAATTATAAAGTAAAATAATGAGGGTAAAAATGGAATTAAATGTAAAAAGCTATAACCTATAAGCTCATACGTTACTTGAATTAGAAAAGCTTGTTAGAAAACACATCCATTTTTATCAAACAAGCTTATAAGCTAGTTCAATAAGCTATAGTCTAACTTATTAGACTTACCAAATAGACACGGAGTATGAAGCACTGACACCAACACTACACTGACGCTTTTCAGATTCATTGAATAATTGATGTATATGATCTATATTATAGATCTGTGGTACAAAGTAGCTTTTTGCTTATAATTAAGGCTGGAGGGATTGCTTGATAATAGGCAAAAAGGGAAACAGTAGAGGAGTATAACCATCCCCCATCCACACATATAAACAACGTCACTTAGTTAAACCCAAGTAGTGAAATTCATCCACTCATGCCAAACCGGCTGCACCTTCATTAGCATTGAAATGAAGTTTACGTGCATCCGCCGTTACATCCACATAGCTGATACCCACAGCATCACCTCATCAACACCATAACAAGCTATTGTTCTCTTAATTCCACTAATTTCAATTTGAAGCATCATCACTTTCTAAGTACCACAAAACATCACTATTCCTATTCCGTAAGAGCACTGAATTCCAATCAGCAATTATATTTGTCCACGGGCTTGTTTCAGACACCCGACTCATTTTCAATCTAAAGTGTAAGTTCCACATTGGTAGGTTAGGGCTTCCATTGAATATAGTCAATAGACTAGTTTTTCTGTTGGACTTGTGTTTCTATTGGACTCTTTCTCTAGGCTTGTGCTATATTCACAAGTTGAGTTACTTGAAAAGAGTGTCTTTTTTTGTGGAGAAATTTGGGTTGTTATTTATCGCTTTAGCCAAAAGGACAAACTTTGGGCTTCTTTGATGCAGTGTTGTACTTTTAAGTTCTAATACTAGAATCAAAATAGTGCTAGTATAGATATTTTTTTACTATCAAAATGTTAGGAGTTCTAGACTTCAATAGTTAAGATTTTAAAATGCTAATGTGTTATTAATTCATTTTTGACTGATGAAAGGGTTATGAAAGTTATCGGTGTATACTGAACTAATTTACCTTAAAGCTTTGTACGTGATTTTACAAGCGGTTTATGATAATTAGAAGTGTTGTTAAGATTGCCCTGTGTTTCTCATAAAGTTGATGAGAATATTTGAAAACATGATCTTATTTTGTAATTATTTCTAGATTTCTAGATCTTGTGATCTGTTACATATGTCAGCTGGTCCTTATTGGAGTACTGGTCCAAGAACTGATTCAACCCGTTCAAGAACGGATTTTGCCTAATTCTGAAAAATCTGGTTCAGTTTACTCGAGTTCTTAAAAATAAAAAGGGGTTGTGTGCCAACTAGTAGAGCTTAGCACTCTAATAGTACAATACCACAAGAACTTGGGATAAGATGAAAAAAATTTAGCTATAAACAAACCATATAATAAGAATGAAACACGGTCACCTGAGTTCAACCTATTGCTGTAAAGAGTGGTGACTCCAGTCAGTACCGAGGCTTTCTTTTAGTGCACAATTTTTCTCTTTTAACAATAGAACTAGAATGCGTGTTCAAAAAAAACAATAGAACTAAAATTAGTACTCATAATAGTATAGAGATTGTTTTTCAATTTGTCTATCAAAGTTTTATGAGCTAGTAGCTTTGTTATTTAGGATTTTAAAATGCTAGTGTGTAAATTCATCTTCAACTACTGAAAGTGTTGTGGAAGTTATTGTGTATATATAATATAGTTGAAGATGGTCATAGCCAGACTAGGTAAATGCTGAATTTTTAGTATGGCTTGGTTCTCTATCACAATGCATTTTTTGCTTTTATCTGGTTATAAACGAAAGCATTAACCTTACGTTTATGTTCTTTTGAATGACGTTTTGAAAGAATTGTCATTTTAGTATTGTTTGTGTATGCATAAATTAAGTACGACACAAGGAAATTGTCTTGTATTGTGTTTTCAGTATGCTATGTTTATCTTATCTTTTTGATGATTACAGGTTATCCAAGGTGATGTGCTGAAGACTGAACTTCCTTATTTTGACATATGCGTGGCAAATATTCCGTATCAAATATCTTCTCCTCTCACATTCAAGTTACTCAACCACCAACCTGCATTTAGGTGTGCAATCATAATGTTCCAGAGAGAATTTGCCATGAGATTGGTTGCTCAGCCAGGTGACAAACTCTATTGCCGTCTTACAGTGAACACTCAACTCCACGCTCGAATCTCACACCTCCTTAAAGTTGGAAGAAACAATTTCAGGCCACCACCAAAGGTTGATTCATCTGTGGTACGCATTGAGCCTAGAAAGCCTCGTATCGAAGTTAAGCAAAAGGAGTGGGATGGATTTTTAAGGATATGTTTTAACAGAAAGAACAAAACACTTGGGGCAATATTCAGGCAAAAGAATGTGATATCTATGCTTGAAAAGAATTACAAGACTGTGCAAGCACTGAAAATCTCGCAAGAAGGTTCATTGAATGAAGAAGACACTAAAGTGGACTTCTCTAATATCGTTGATTTTATTGACGATCAAGGGATGGAGGTGGATGACGATGGAGTAGACGACGATGAAGATGAAATGGATGTTGAGGATGGAGGTGCAGATGAGGTGCAATCTGAATTCAAAGACAAGGTTTTAGGTGTTCTGAAAGAAGGAGATTTTGAAGAGAAGAGATCGTCCAAACTCTCCTTGCAGGAGTTTCTATACCTTCTTTCTCTATTTAACAAAGCTGGCATACACTTCACCTGATTTTATATTTTATCATTTTTCAATTTTGTCCAATTATTAATTTTTGTTTACAATGGAGTAGAGGATCGAACATGACCTCATACATATTATTCAATCCCTCACCACTAGATCAAACATAGTGGCTTAATTTTTTCCAATTCTGCACTGTATTTTAATTTTTTGTATTGCTTTATGAGGATCTATTTTTTGGTTGAATGTCTAGTGATGTTTCCATTTTCTCTCTTATGGTTTAAATTTAGTAATGCTTAATTTAGTAATGCTTGAATGTCTGGTGTCATTTCTAAATTTAGTGGCTATAGTGCCATTTAATTAATGTGTCATTTACAGATATATTTTTGTTTCAAAAGATATTGTAGAACGAGGAACATAGTGAGTGTTTGTTTTCACGTACCGAGAGCCTACAAACGTGCGTTTTGTTGACATGCCAGATCCTACCTTCTCATTTTTCACGTTTGAGAGGTATCATAAGTGCGGCTAGAGATGGAAATAGGCTAGGCCGAGCTAGGCTTTGCCAAGTCTGAGTCTGATCTGTCAAAAAATTAAAGACTTGAGCCTAGCCTGTGACCTATTATAGGCTTATTTTTTGGGTATGAGCCTAACCTTTTGAAAGTCTGACATAGCTTATTATCCTGTTTAAAAGTCTATTTCACATAAACATATTTAAATAAATAATTATATTTAATTTTAAATATACTAATGAACAAATGAATCAATGAGATTAAACTTTCTTTTGATATTTAACATGATATTTTGGAGAATTTGACTATATAGGACATCATATTTCGATTTTAGTTTATAGTAATACATTTTATATATGTGAAAAATTAATGTGGATTAATAAATTTGAATTACCGAAAAAGTTAATAGATTTATAATTTAATCAAAGTACAAATTTTAATATATAATAACAATAGATGTAAAAATATTATTCATATTTACTTAAATAGGCCGGCCTAGTAGGCTTAATAGACTTTTTATTGGCCTGAAGCCTGACCTTTTTAACTAAATATGTCTATAAAAAAGCATTGACCTGCTCTGTTTAAAGAAATAGACTGACATGGCCTGAGCCTATGTAGGCTAGACCGTAGGCTTTGTAGGCCGGCCTGACTTAGGCTGTGGCAGCTTACCGTGTAACCAAACACGCTAATATTGTGATTAAAGTATATACATATGCTCTCCAAGTTACATTCCCTCTTTCATTTTATTGAACTCGGCAACAGAAATAGAGACAGTAGTCAAACAACCCAACAGTCCAAACTGTATGCCTTTTACAATAGTATCAAAATCTCTGGTGTTCACCATTCCTCAACAAATCTCTTGATCCTAATCCATGTCCATTTAATCGGGATAAAAGCCACCTAATCCACACACCAAGAGGTCCAACCATGCAAGCAATCCATAGAAAAGATTTTTCACCATTCCTGAGCAACCATTAACACACCACTAACAAGCCTAAAATCAGCAATAACACCACCATAAGAGTGGTCTAAAAAAACATACCAAAAGAAATTGTTCCCACTCCTTTGAATCGCATGTTGTGTTAAAAAATATTCCATTTTTTTTTGGCGTAAAATTGATATTATCTGCATGTAATTGTAGAGATTAGTCTTTAACTTTTGTGGAATTCGAAGGGACAACAACTCGGCCTCTTTAAAAGTTTTAACGCAACTATATGTCAAAGTAAAAAATCAAGCCCAAATGTTTTTAAATAAATTAGAAGCGACACGGTCTATTTCATCTAAATATTTTTTGAATATTCTCATAATTAATAAATAATTCTTTTCTAAGTCTTGCCTTGTTCTCCTTAATGTTGATGAAATGTCGTATCCTCTGTATTTACAAAAGAGGAGTACAATTTTCCAATAGGTAATAGATAAGTAACTACATTTATTTTTGGACCATATTCAATGGCTAATAGGTAAGTATGCATGCAAAGACTAACAAACTCTCCTTTGCACGCTAAGTCTAGACACAATTTTATATCATATATTTGGGTCCCATATTTTTCCAAAGGGTTAAATGGGCAGAACCCTCCCTTGCTAAAACAACCGGGATTCCAAGCCATCTCACTAATTCTCTCCAAATGGCACTCATCATAGGACAATTAAAGAATAAATGTTCTTCTGTTTTCGGACTACCGCAACCACCAACACAGGGCTGAAGCCTAAGAATTAGAAGTATCCCTCTTTTCACAAATTTGCCTTAGTAGGTAATCTCTTGTGAAATAATCTCCAACCAAGAGTCAGACATATTTGAGGGTATAAGCTGATTCCAAACTTCCTTAACCCACTCACACTCCGCCACTTCCACTTCTCCTTCGGTTAGAAATTAGTAAGCATCTTTAACCGTGTAATGGTCATCTCCCCATTTACAACAATCTCCCTCGCTCTCCACCCTCTTAACCCCTACCACTAACCCACTACAAACCTCCACCATTTCCTCCCCCCCATTGAAACAATCTCCTCCTCCGGTTCCAATTAATCTTCTTGATTCCCTCTTCTTCCACAATCATCTATGCTACGCAAGCCTCCTTATCCATAGATAAATCATAAAGTCTCCTAAAGAGAATTCTCAACGTATTCCCCTCCACCCAAGGATCTTTCCAAAATAAGGTATTTTTTTCCATCTCCTACTACTTTCCTAATTTGTTCCTCAAACTATCCCTTTCCTCCTCTCTCACGTGCCAACTTTATACAGTTCAATTCTCTCCACCACAATGAACTACTACTAATGTTCTCTTCTAGGCAGACGAGACACAACATGATTTTTAACCAAGTAGGTTTTAATTGGGATAAAATTGTGGAGGAGACAAAAGTCCTTTCTTGGAATATACTTAAGGCCCGCTCAAAAGACTTCAACTACGATTTAAATAGGTGGAGGTTGAATCCGCTATCTTGTATTGGATCATAGCAATTTTAATTTCTAAATTTGCTGCTGTTTTGTTATGCTGGTACTGCTGTTTGGTCTTATTTTATGCAGTCATATCCAGGTTGATGTGCAAGAATGGTATCAGGTGTGTGTGTGGATCTATTTGTGCATCTAATCCGGCTGAGCATTATACTTTGGTTGATCTCATAATGTCTCTGTCCAGTTGACTCGGTACAGAAGTTCTTTTCTGTTGGCTGAGTGTTGTGTAGTGGCAAGACGCGAGATTCCGAAGTGCAAGTGCGGTGCTTTTTTTTTTTGGTCTATGTCATGATGGAACTTGCACTTTTGAGCTGGATTGCATAGGGTGTTGATGTACTTGGTCGGAATGTTTCCTCTGTAACTTGACTGGTTATGGTTGAGTGAATTTAGCATGTCTTATGCCAAGTTCACCTGTTAATAAAATTTTGTTTTGCCTTTCCAAAAAAATATCATATATTTGGGTGTTTAAAACTGATTATCATTTTTTGTCAAAAAAAAAAAAAATTGACTATCATTTTTCTTGTCAAAAAAAAAATGACTATCATTTTTACAAATTGGCTAGTGGAGATTTAACGTGTTCAAAAATAGCACAAATTACCTTTCTTTATATTTATTTTAGGTTTTAATTTGATTCTTTAAGTTTGAAAAGTTTTTAATTTAGGGCCCGTTCGTTACAAATTAAAAAAATAGTGATTTTGATGTTCAATAATTTAGAAATTAGTTTTTAGAGATTTTATAGAAAAGAATAATTTACTTTGTGTTTGTTTATTGTAAGAAAAATCACTTTTTTAAATAAAATAATCTTTAGTTTGTTTGGATACAATATGTAAAAGTGATTTTTTTAATTACAAAATAACTTTCTTCTTTTAACATTTATTTTCTCTCTCTCCTCTAAAAATAATCTATTATTTGAGAAGCTACTTCCAGTAGCTTCTCATTTTTAGTTGTTTACTGATTATTTTAAAAATCTAGAACAAATAGGTGCAATATTTTTAAAAGTGATTATTTTTATAAAATAAGTGATTTTTTCTAAAAAAAAAGCTATAACAAACGGCCTCTTAGTCCTTTTAGTCAAATTTTGATTTAAATTATCTATGTGACTAACAAATTTGCATACATAGACAACTTAAGAGGGTGTCAAGTAAAAACTTTAGACGAAATTAACTCAAAATTTAACAAAAAATTAGATAAAATTAACTCAAAATTTATTAAAAATACCAACTTAAATTGACATAAGTAACATAAGGATGAAATCGAAACATTTAACGTAAGACCAACCTCTAAACTAAGGTCTGACAACACACACAAAATTTATTAATAACTAGAAAAACAATAACTTGCGGGACTACATCAATATCTAAGAAAAATAATTAAGCAGATCTATATCATTTTAAAGTCTTTTATTTTTATGGAAAATGTTAAACGGTGCCTTCGGAGTACTAGTTAAAGAGAATAATATGAAACTTTTATCTTTTAAAATGTGCATAATCATATTGGTTTTTCATTTTTTATTTAAAAGTGTTGAAGCATATTAAAAATGATGAGATGGAAATGTCAAGATATCCTCTACGTGGAACTGAAAAGATTAACCACATGAGCTTTGTGAAATTAAAATGAACGGTAAACTCTACGTGCAAATTTAACACTGATAAATGACTATGACACTGACAGTGATCAAACCCAAGATCTTAATTAAAGTACAAGACACTCACATCATCCCGTCTAAATATACTCTCTTCGTTTTTTTAGGCTTAAATGACATTTTCGTCCCTGTATATACGAGCTTTTTTTTGTTTTAGTCCATGTATTGTTTTTTTGTTTTAACTGACACTTTCGTCCTTGTATTGTTTTTTTGTTTTAGTCTCCATTTTAGATGAATTTTTTTGTTTCTATTTGTGTCATTTTGATAGTTTAAGGTATAATTTGTCAATTGTACACTTACTTTTTCAATAATTCCATTTCATATTTTTCATAAAGTTTAATGAAGAACCATGTTCTCCTTATTAACTTTTTTGGTTTCGGCTATAATAATAAGTACATATACGAACTCAAGTACATATAAATATTCTTCTTAAAAAAAAGTACATATAAATACTAATGTTGATGACATTATCAATTTTTAGTTGGTTCAATGGTGATTGACGTTAAACTTGGTAAAAAAAATCACAGTTCAATTCTATAAATGCGATCGGGGTTAGAACCACTTGAAGATAGAATTGATTCCCGAACTAAATTAAACAGTCCAGTAGACTAGATACTAATGATGAAAAAAATATTGATGAAATGTCTAATCCTTTAATGTACTTGCAAATTAGGAGTAAAATTTTCCAATGGGTAATAGGTTAAGAACGTTTATTTTTGGACAATATTCATTGGCTAATACACAAAAAGTTGAAAATAAAAAATTGTGTCATAGTAAAAGTTAAGATGACAAGATATTGCGTTTTCAGTTTGTGATTAGTTGGTGACTTGGTGTTGTCCATAAAACTCCAACCTCAAGTCTTTGTTACCACATTTCAACACACTTGATTCTTCTTCTTCGTCTATGCTACCATATCCAATGCTAGAAAATGATTTATTTTTGTGATAATCAATGACTGTAATTTCTTTGATTAATTAGGTAACAAATTTCTATCATAAACTTTTGTCATTGTTAATTTAAGATGTGTTTGTTATCAAGTAATTATTTTTAAATAATTTTATTATTTGTTGTTAGAAATTTAAAATTAGAATATTTTCTTAAAATTTGTATGATTAATATCTTACAAATTTAAGTTTTAGTTTTTTTATTATATTAGTGAAGAAAAATTCTTTTATTTTCTTTTTTTGATTTCTTAGAGAGTGCTCCGGTACTTGTTGTTAAACTTTTTTTAATGAAAAATTATTTCTCATGATGATATCATATCATATTTTTTTGGTCAAATTGCATTTTTGACCCCTAAGTTTTAGAAAGTTGCGATTTTGGCCCACTATGTTTTAAAATAGCACTTTGAGGCATCCAAACTTGACAAAAAAGGGAAGTCTTCAGAAGGTAGTGGAACTTTAGCGCAATGTTTAAAATCAGATGCACGACCGATTTACAAACACCTGACAGAGATCCAAACTGAAACAGGAAACAGGAAAACAATAAGGTTGCTGGATGAACTTCAAGCAGGTCTAGATATTGCAACATCTCTTACACTTCAAGTTGAAAAGACACTTGTAAAATTGAATGATCAATTTGAGTTGTCAACTTCAAAGAGACAAGAAAGTGGTCAGAAAATCGAGTTAGGGTTCCTCTCAGGTCATTTATCTTTGGCTCGAAACCAAAGAAACCATCCATATTCTCCCTCATGACCCCTGAAATGCAAAAGAAGCTCAAGGCTGCCAGGGATCAGAGGCATGCATAAAATATTTTCCTAGTTTCCTATTTGTTTCTTTGAACATTCATCACTTTTTTTTAAAAAAAATTATCGGTTTCATTAGATAGTGGATCAAGAGTGTCTTTTGATCCTAAGGTATCGTTTGTTTCTAGGGAAACTGGAAGGATGAAAAGGTGGAAGGATTGAAAGTTTGTTGGAAAGTGTGCTTCCATCGTTTGGTATCCATGTCCGAGAGGAAAGAAAGTTTTATTTTCGTGGGTCCCACCCCTAAAAACTTTCCGCTCAACATTGCGCAGAAAACTTGTTATGGACATCTAATATGACAAAACGACTAAAACACCCTCCTCACTTGTAAAGAATGTATTTTTTATTTTTTAATCACGTTCTCATTTGTTCTTCATATGGGTCCCACGCCTAAAAGACTAGAGTATAGTATGCCACATGTTGTTTAAGTTAATATACTAAAATAAAACTATACAGCCAAAAAAATTCAATTATTATTAATATAAAGGACATTTATGTCATTTAATAAATATTTATCTTTCTTTCCTTTCACTTTCCTCTCACTTTCACTTATACCAAACAACTAAACAATCACCCCATTTTCTACTCACTTTCCTCTTACTTTCTTTCCCTTAACAATCTTTCCTCTCACTTTCTTTCCTCTTACTTTCTTTTGTCATCCAAACAAAGCATAAAGGAAGAGATTCATTTTTCTTTTTTTATTACTTGTCCATAACTGTAAGCAGGAAGTATGGCAAAAATGTAGTCTTTGGTTTACTTCTTTGTGTTTTGAGCTCTCTTTTTCAAAATTTATCATGATTCCGTTTTCCCTCTTAGAAATTATTTTCTTTAATACCAAACTGCCTGTAAATGAAATCTGTTGAAGACATAGTGAGATTATGTTATCCTTAATGAAAGTAAAAGTAAGGAAATATACTATGACAGAATCACACTGCACATGGACTCATGGATAGATATATCCAAATTCAATTTTATTTTTTTGAGGAAATATCCAAATTCAATTATTACTATAATATTGAAGTTAAATATATTTTTGGCACCTATAAAATACATTAATTTCCGAAATCTAACTTTGAGCTCTGTAATTTTTTATTATTATTTTCATTCCTCTGAAATCTGAAATCACATGCTGTGATAGCATTCATTTTAGACTAGATAAACAATTTTTATTTTAGAGTGAAATTGTTTTAGGTAGTTACATATTATAGTTTGCATGGCTATTTACAGATTAAATTAATATTCTTTGTAAAACTTGTTGAAATCTAAAATTAACAAATAACATAAAATTTGACCAAAAAAGATTTACAAAAAGCATTGAAATGCCTCTAGTCATGTTATAACAGAGATGAGAGGTGACTATGGGCAGAATAAGATATTGGACTTGAAGCCAAGACTTCCAAGACTTGTTAGTTATTCTAGGAAGAGGAAAAGTGGGGAGTGAAAGTAAAACTAACCTCTAAGCTGGCAGATTGGTTTGTATGTTGTAACTTGTACGATTTTTCGAATGAGCCGAGAAGTGGTTGTTCTATTAGGCAAGGCACAATGACATACAGCTATAGATTGACTGGCTGGACTGGGGATGAATCCCTAAGGAGCCTTGGGCTATTGTAAGTGCCACAAGCTCCTTTTCTGTGAATAATACAAACTTAACAAAGCAAGACTGACAACAGGAATATGGAATTGAGTAATCAGGTACTAACAATTGGTTGGCTTGCAATCCAACCTCAACGATAGTAGAAGTGGTAGTTACTAATCCAAATATCAAATGAAAAAAGTAATCATTAAACTATTAAGTGGTTAACACAATTGACATAAATAATGATCTTGCAAGTAAATACAAAAATTAACACAAAAATGGCTGATATCCCTTCTGTAGGGTCTAATTCATTTCGAAACTACGATATAAAATCCAAACTGTGAGTGTAATAGTGCAACATAATTAGCATTCTCTCTGAATTACATATATTCGCAATATAAGGTTATCCTATTTTCCATTTTACTAAGCCTCTCTTGCCACTTGTACTACAGCCAAATAACTTGCTACAGATATAGGTCCTCTTGTGTTTCCCTCGAATAAGGCAAAGAAATAACACTGTTCTACACAAATCAAGCACCAAAACCTGGTAGACATTCCCATATGCTATCTGCCCACTAGGTGACTACCTTCCGGGAAAAAAGATCCTGGTTAACAGGCTATGCAACATTTCTTCACTTGGAGACTACCCTGTTGAATCCATCAACTTTAGAAACATCTGGTAAAAATTATAGTAACATAACATCACTTGCTCTTCTTAGTATCTTGCGGGAACTGCACCCCCATGAGCCCAAGCAAATTTGATGCAGGACCGGGAAGCCCTTGTTGGGAAGAAAAGGAATCAAGCAAGCTTTTTAATAAATTTACATCCACATCGATAGGAGAAAAATCATTATCCATATCTTCTGCGGCATGTGATGTTCCCTGAAAATAAATTTTTAAAAAAGCATCAGTCATATAACTGCACTCAAGCACTGACAAAAGTTTGCAAAAAAAAGAAAATAAATAGAAATTGAACAACCCTGCAAGTGCCCAAGCTTTTCACCCCTTTAGATAACTCTTTAATTATCGTATACAATGATAAAATGGGGAAATGCAGCAGCAAAGGGGAGGTAAAGAGAATCCATGTTAAAACCAATGGCCAATATGAAAGGAAAAAAAATTAAATATCTTTGCATCTTCTTTTTTAGTGCTGAATATATTTGCGTCTTTATGAGACAAAATACTTAACTTTTGTCCCTTTCAATTGACCTTGTGTGGTTAGGTCACATTTATACATCCATACATATTAACGTTTAGAACATTCTTTACTCGTGCAAAAAGCCAAAAACCTAAACAAAATACCTCATCCTTCTTTGGAACTTGTTCTTCGGCTCGAACAAAACTTTTCTGAAGGGTTGTTTCCTTTAGTTCTTCATTCATAGCGTCAGAATAAGGCCGCATGAAAGTATCCTCTTCATCATTATCCTCAGCAGATTCAATCCCATCACTCTCATCAGAATCATCTAAATAGCTGTCAATAAAAATATCAGAACCCAAAAGAGATACTAAGATGAAAGGAAGATGCAATAATTGACTGATCAACGATTATCTATATGGTTAAATTCCTGTGATCAATTAACTCGCTAGTCCTACAGTAGTATACAAAAACCAAGGTACCAGTTGCTTATGGTTAGCATATTTCATACAGCGCACAGCATCGCAAACAACTAAGAAAATTTATTGGTCTATGTTACATTGCTCAATAACAAACTTGAAGAGATAATCAGTGCCCAACTTCAAACCAAATGGGAGGTCAAACCTGAGAGATGTAAACCCAAGTGTGTGTGCATGAATATCATAAAAACATCAATGTGATCATGCAATGATCATAAAACAACTCTTTTACCAATAATCCATTGACATAAAGCAAGTAAGAGAGGGTCTATTTTAAAAAATTCACTATAAACATTGAAGTGTATAAAGTAAACATAAAATGAAAATCTTACCGAAGTCCAGGTCAGATGATGATCCTTCTTCAATATTGCTGTTGGCAGCTTCACCTGGACACTTCATTACTGATTCCATCTCTTTGAGAAATTGATCCACGTCAAGGTCCACTTCCTTATTCCTTCACAAGTGCCCAAAATAAATAGATATCATCATAATGATTCAATGAAGTAATATAGCAAAATCACAAAGGTAATGCTAGAAAACTAGTAAATTTCTTTGGATAGAAAACTAAGATTTTATTGAATATATACAATTTAAAAATAAAAATAAGAACCATCCCACTGCTGTTGGATGAAAAATGGAAGATGTCCAATGACTCGCTACAAGGAAATGACGAACATAATGGAAAAGAAATAAAAAGGACTTAAAAGGCAACACTTTGAGGGGCTGCAACTTCCTACCAACAGAACCCTTAATCGTTAATACCCTGTTCTGCTTAGACTTCCCAAGTTTTCCCTTATATTTCAAACTAATTCACCCATAATAGACTCTTATCGTCTTTCCACTCACACTCTATTTCAAACCTTCCCTTAGTGTTCCAAAGATTGTGACTACAATAGCAAAAAATAATTAGTAACAGGAAATGGAATAACCACTACACAACATCTTTTTTTTTTTATAACAAGATAACAGCACCTACTTTACCATAAGTCTATCCAGTTTGGGTTAAAAAACCGCATAACTTTGTACTAAAATTACTACTTATAGTATTATAGTAGAACTTGATAAATAAGCTGCAGTGTTATAAGTGGGTTCTAAAGTAACAAGGTTAATTTGGATAGGCACTTCGAGAAGTACTTACTGATGAGTAGAATTTCAACAATTTAACAAGGTCAATTTGGTTAGAAATTAAATTATTATTATTATAAAAATAGATTCCACCTAAATTGATTTTAGCTTTCACAAAAACTTGTTCTTGAAATTCTGATTTTTAGGTTATAAAAATAAGCCCAAAACAACTTTTTTGGAGTACATAAAACTTATTTAATAAGCTCATGCAAGCAGGGAAGAAATACTTCATAGTTATTTATTTGGCACAATACTTTATTGGTACTTATTGCAGTAAATAAGCCTAAAGAATCTGAAATTTAATCTCATCCAAACAGGACACTGTTGACTTGTCTGAATCTCAGTCTTGATCAACAGGTGGGAGTTTTGGAATTGGACCTTTATAAAAATATGGAATTTAATCCATACCAACGGCCAAACAGCATGGATAAATAAACCATTTTATGACCCAAATTTTGTCCCAGAAAAGATACCTATACAATAATAGCTGGAAGTTGGAAGCATGCACATAAAATCAAATATGTTATACATAAATGAACATGTAAGCAGTTAAACTGAACTGACCTGTCATCGGGAGCTTCAGCTCCCTCGTAACTTGACACCATGTCAACAAATGTCCGCATGCTTTTACTACATCACTAGGATCAAACTCATCAGCATTTGAACCGGTAGTTTGACCCTTTTTCTCTTTCCCTTTACTTTTGTGTTTTAAGTCATAAAATTCCACCTCCTTTTGTCTTTCCATGAGAGCAGAATTTAATTCTTCGTCTCCGTTGTAAAGCCAAGAATCATCATCAGATGGAGGAACCTCCTGAGCTTTAAATTCGCCCACCGAATCAGGCAAATCAAGAATTTCATCGATGCGTCTAACAGGAGCACTCATCAAGTCACTGCAACAAATTTTCAACTTAGCAAATAGCAATGATAAAATAACAAAAGTCTACAGTTGGAAATTACAACATATTAATACTCCACTTTCCAAGTAGCTTAGGTTCATTGAATAGCAAGTAGATTAAGTTCAAAGCATCTTAGGAAATAGTGCTAGCTTAACAGCTCCCTTTTACTCCCTCCGTCCCATATTATAAGGGGAAAAAAAAAACACACTTATTAAGAAAACCAAAACTTGAGAATTTGAAATATGGTTTTGTGGGTTTTTCTTGAAATAAGTTGCATGGGAAGATGTAAAAACAAATTTGATTGGTTGTTGTTTATTGAGAAAATGAGAGAGATAAAAAATTAAATGCAATTTGCATTTAATTTTATAAGAATAAGTAAAAAACATTCTTGAAAGTTGTTTTTTCTCTTATAATTTGGGACAAAAAAAGGGACATTTTTCCCTTATAATATGGGACGGAGGGAGTAAGTTGCATTTGTTCATTTATTACAATTGAAATTAGTAATTGCCATGAAACTTTATAAATTAAGCATGCTGCTGAGTGCAAAGAAACTTAACCTACAGAAAATTTCTCTTTCGATTTTAACATGGTATCACAAGCTCCTGATCTAGGGGACTCTAACAACTCTTGAGAAAATTTGACAGGAAAGTTTTTGCAGTCAGTATCCCCTTGACTGGGCACTACATGCTATCATTTTCATCCTACTCCCTCTGGTCCCAATTATAAGAGAAACAACTTAAAAACATCAAAACCAATGAACTCGTTTATTGTTTTAACTTTTTGAATTTTTTTCATAAACAGCCTTATTGTCATTGAAATTTGTGAGACATTAAAGACACCCACTAATATTAAAAAGACCAAAGTTTTAAATTAGGGTAAAAAAAGTAGCTTAATCAATAAATACACCTTAAAAATTTTAACTTTTCTTATAAATAGGAGACAATTTTTTCCAAAATTTCTCTTATAATTAGGACCAGAGAGAGTACTAACCATAGTCCGTAACTTTTCTGCAAACAGTCCGTACACTTTCCAGACGGAAACCATCCGCACAGTTTTCGGCAGCCATCTGTACACTTCACGGACAAGTTAAATGGTGGTTTTCCTCCATGTTTGACTTTTGTTTGCTCTCTAGTATCTATGGAGGAAGAGATTGTGAAATCCATTTGCTCAAGGAGGAAGCTCTCAAGTCCAAAACAATCAGTCCGGATAATTCCAGAGCATTCAGCTTGCCAATTAGAATTAACTAAAGGTAAACTCGGTCACTTTAAACTTAACTGGTTCTGAACCAATGGAGGAAGACCCGACATGTGTTACATGGGATGTGGAAGACTCAATATTACATGGCTATGGAACTCAATGATTCAAGAGATTAGTGATAAGTTCATGTTTCTTAGCACTGCAAAGGATATTTGGGATGCTATTGAACAAACACATTCAAAGGCAAAAGATGCTGTCCAAGTCTATAATGTGAAGGTTAAAACATTTGCTGCAAAGCAAAGAAACAAATTTGTTACTGAACTGAATATGCCAACCACGTGAAATCCAAAGATTCGGCAATCCTTAAGGAGTTTATTGAACAACATAGGTTCTATGACTTTCTTGTGGGACTGAATCCTAAATTGATCAAGTAAGAATTCAGATTTCTATCCATTCAAACGAAATAACAATAATAACAAAAACAACAAAGAACACATAACCTATCCATTCAAACTAAATCTCTCACAGAGTCATTTAACCGGATAATAATTCCTACCTTAGCTTAGCAATGATATAATCAAAAAAACCACACAAGTAAACTCATGAGCTAAGAACAAATAATATCACAAACTAATCCAACTTAAAAAACAAGACTTGATTTGAAAAACAATGGATATATTCAATATTAAGACTAATGGTAAATCAAAGGAGTTTCGCTAGTATCTTCTTTCTATAATTTCTATTCAACCAATACAAATATATTAATCATGCATGTGAGTGAAGGAAGAGTTAAGAGCAGTTCACTAACCTGGCTTTGGAATGCAGGGAAGTGTTTCTATAATACTCTTGGGCATTCTGCATCAACCTCTGATACTCACTGGAACCTGGAAGCAGCCCTTGAAAGTAACCACTTTTCTCTAAGCTTTGCATAAATGCTTCTCAAGTAGAACCCTTCCCTTCAACCCCATCATGCTTCCGCTGCTGATACATCATTTCCAACCCACAAGCAATCTTCAACCCTAACTCCGCCTCCGCATACTCCTCCTTCCGATCTCTCCTTGGCAGCTCCGGGTAAATCTTTGGAGCCCGAAACGTTTGCTGAACAAGCTGAGCATACATAGCCCTAGACATCTTCACGGAAACGCAAACCAACTCCTCCTCCCTCCCTTTTT
The DNA here is from genome assembly GCA_951799995.1 of Trifolium subterraneum. NCBI lineage: Eukaryota > Viridiplantae > Streptophyta > Magnoliopsida > Fabales > Fabaceae > Trifolium > Trifolium subterraneum. The sequence continues at coordinate 30,796,049 of OX637463.1, forward strand.
CCAAAAACTTCTCCATCTTCGCCGCAAATTTCATGGCGTCAATGTCTCTGTCATAGAAACCTTCCACTGCAAGCGAAATCAAGCATGGCTCGTGCTTAAGAACCCGTGCAACTGACACCGGAACCCTAACCCTAACCGTATGCATGTTCTTCCTAGCACGGTCTGGGTAATCCTTAATCCGGTTCATAACAGCAGTCTGAACCGGTTCAGAGGCTCGTGATTCAGACTCGGAGGTTGTTAGGAAGTTGAGTGAATCCATTAGGGAAGGGGAAGGGAGACGGTTACGAGGGATGATATGGATACGACCGTTACGGAGGAAGATACGGTTGTCAGAGGTGTCGGGATTGAGCCAACGAGGAAGATGAAAGGCGGCTTCAATGAGGAGAAACTCCCCATCGGAATCCCAAAGGCGGATGGAAATGGTAGGAAACTGTTGGGAGATGTGGAAAAGGAGGAAGACGGTGAACCATTCATCGTCGAGATTGTCGCCATAGCGGAGGTGGCCGTGGAGGTGAGGGAGGTTGGAGGAGGAAGGGCAGAGACAGGTAGGGTTTGGGGGAATGGAGAGAGAAAGGTTGAAGGGTTGATGTTGCCAGATGTAGTCTGTGGTAAAAGGAGAAATTGTTTGTAGGATTTGGAGGTGGAGGGATTGGAGGTTGGTGGTGAGGGAATCAGGGTATAAGGCGTAGAAAACGGTGTTGTGTGATAACGTGGAGGCAGAAGAAGAAGTAGGAAACTCCATTTAGGCCAAATGAAAGTTCATGAGACAAGGATCACATATCCGGTGCTCAACTCCACAACGAGCTCAAGTGGTTGGAAATAGAACTTTTGGCTGCGTAGTTCAGCAACAACTTCATTATTTTGAAAAATGATTCCGATAGAGATATAGGATGACAAATTTGTTGGTTTCGCGTCCAACTGACAGAAGAAGCCGTGAAGATGTGTGCGGCGGCTAGAGTTTGAAGGAGGTAGAAGAGAGTTGCAGAGAGTCTGTTACTTTTTCAATTGTTTTTTTTGGTACATATTGTTCTTTTTTTGGTACATTTGTTTCTTTTTCAATTCAATCGATGAGAGAAATAAATAAAATAATAGTTTAATTGTTGTGCACCATCAGTGTAAATGTTTTTTACACATGCATTCATTGATGTGTTGCCACATCATTTAATGAATGTGACACATCATTTGTTTTTAAACACAATACATGATGTGTTGGTATATTATTGGATGTAAGTGTAAAAAAGTATTACACCGACGGTGCACAACAATTAAATTCATAAAATAAATAAGAAGAAGGGATGCAAACATTTTGCATGGTAGCAGGTTTTTTTTTTTTTTTTTAAATAAATAAATGAGTTAGAATTTTCTTTAACGAAAATAAGTTTGAATACCTTATTATTCATATTTTTAATTTTTTTTGTTACAGTTCATATTTTTAATTTGGTGCATTGGAGTTGAAATTTAAACAATTCAATAAATTTGATGTAAAAAAAAAAGTTAAATAATTATTTTGTTCTCCCTCCATTTATTTTAAGAGTTTTTTAAATAGTAACACCAATTTTATTTTTGACTAAAACAGGGAGTATAATAAGCTTTTTCCATTTATAATTAGGGTCCGTTTGGATTCGGCTTATTTTTTAGCTTATGAAAATAGTTTATGCAAATAAATAATGTTTTACGTTAATTTATAAGTTTTCACTACCAAAAATTGTATTTTTATAAACTATTTTTTCATAAATAAACTACCTTGAAAGGTTTATAATCTATACTATATATAAAAAGGATACACAAAATTTTTAGTGTGGACTTTTCATAATACCAAAAATACCCTTGATTTTTTTTTTAAAAAAAAAACAAAAGTTTTTTATTAAAAAACTCAACATAACTTAAGACACTTTTTTTTTTGTGCAACAAATTTTTTTTATTAACAAACTCACCATAGGGGCATGTATTTATTTATTTTTGACATAAGTTAGACACAGGCAGGCGCGGAACGCGCCTGTCTGGCCCGCTAGTAATGCATAAAAGCTTATTTATTTGCATCAGCTGTTTTGTACAAATTAAAAAATAAATCAATTCAAACAGACTCTTAATGTATGTGATCATTAGCTAAAAAGTAACTTTAGAGTTACTCTCTTCGATTTTGAATATAAGCAAAACATAATTTTTTAGGTTTATTGAAAAAAAATATGTATTTGAACTATTTTATAGTCCAGATATATGTTTTTTGCTTAAATTCAACCCAAAATATAATATTTTATCACGGATAGAGTATACATTAACTTCTAACCCTAGCCGTCACCTTTCTTCTTCTTCTTCTTAGCTTATCAAAAAAATCACCCCTCCAAATTGTTTTTTCTTTATCGTTATTAAATATTTGTTTGATTTTGTGTTATTTGTTGTCCCGTCCTTGTGCGGTGTATTTCCGTCTTTGTGCGGTGTTCATTTGTTTCAAGATGAAGGATTAGATCCGATCAAGTGCAAATCGATCCAATGTCGACTTTTGTGTCATCAATGCTACAGATCTGGAGGCATGGACATTCCAGACACTTCAATATAGTCATATTTGTAGGCTTATGTAATTTGCCAATGCTATTAACATGGATGCTGTGAGTTTGTTTGCAGATTCATCCTTTTTGTTTTTAGCGAATTTGAATTTGTATTACATCGATATACTCTATCAATTTGAATGAATGAATATCCTTTATTTTTAGTATAAAAAAAAAAACTTCTAATCAGAAGTATTTATTTTTCCATATCATATTTTTAAACCCGTTGGAGTAAGACTGTTATGCACAATATGTTATTGTTTTATCTTAATATAAGACATATTTATTTATAATTTATCCTCTATAATCAATTTTTTGAAAAAAAAGATATATTATTTCTTTTTATCTTAATATTTTTTTAAAACAATATTATTTCTAACCCGTGCAACTGCACGGGTAACTGTTTACGCTGGAAATTTGTAAACAATTGCTAGTTTGATTTTTAAATTTGCATGACCAACTAGTAAATCCTATTACAATTTTGTGTTTGAAAGTTTCCAGTTAAAATCAAATGTTTTCCTCTTAAATTTACTTTGCATAAAAATAAAAGAAACAACCTCCTTCGAATCGCCTCAAAGAAGAAGAAAGAACAAGATTAAAAGTAAAAACAGTTTACAAACGTGAACAATGACTTGAAAGTAAATTTCATTAGAAATAATGGTGCACAAACCATACATTTTTCTCGTAAGATTCCTTTCTTTCAACAGCACGAATACTTGGAATTTTCAGAGAAAAACTTGTATAGAAAATTAGTGACCCCTTTTTTGAATTCAATAGAGTTAGATATAGGCCTAAGGTAAGTCACTGCTACTTCTTCCTTTCAGCCCATGATAGCTTCAAAGTGCTTTCCCACGTTTCCCTGAAAACCCGCTCTTGGCGTTGCCTGCGTAACCACTCTTTCGAAGCATCATCTGTTTATTTCGTCAAAACGAGCTTCGATCTTTACTCCTCAAAGGGAAAATTTTTCTTTCGATCTTTAAATTGTGATTTCTCTAGAATTTTAGCACATTGCCAGCTCATTAATTCAACACTTATATATATATATATATATATAACTTTAAGCCAACAAATTGCCCCCAAAAATACCAAATTCGACTAAGATTGTCGAAGGAGAAATTGGTGTTTTTGAAAAAGATTCCAAATCAATCTGTTTGTCTTCTCACTTTCTGCTATGACGTCATAGTCATCATGACTTTTCCTAACCGTCACCTCAATTCCCACAATCCATTAAAAACACTCGCTTTTCAGCATGCGTATTATTTTACAGACTTTTTGTGTATTTTGTGGGCTACGCCCTGAATTTGATGCACTATTTGTGCTATGGGTCTGTAATATGCACTATCTACTGCTATTATCTAGTTTTCTCTATGCATGATATTTGACTTTATTTGCCAAAATTGTGTGGCTAAAAAGGGGAGTAAAATCCTAGCTTTTTGGTCTGATATGAATGGTGGGCACAATATTTGCACATCTGATGCCACCTGCAGTAGTATAGATCGATGAATATCCCCTATCTTTGATGAATAATATAAATCTATCTCTGATACATCTGATACATGAAAGCTCTGATACCACATGAAGACCAGTATTGCTGTGATAAGACAAATGCTCTAGCATAGGAGTAGTATATTTATGTGTGTGATTTTCATGCCTAAAGTCTACCAGATCTGATATGTAGGGGGAGGGATCTGATATTCAGGCGGAGTGAGATATATATGCATGACTAGGCTGCAACACAGGGGGGTAGGAAATATATATGATGACTGTGTGTGTATGCATATTTATGAGAATTTATTTTTCTCAAACTAACTGTGAAGATGCATACTGAATGTGAAGTCCAATGTCACCACATCCTGAAATGTGACTTTGAACTTTACTTGAGAATTTATTTTTCTCAACTGATTAAAGGAATTTATTTTTGCTTGTATGATCTCTGAGAGAACTTATGTTCTCAGTCTGAGGAAGTTTGTTTCTTCCTTCGAGATCTTTATTATGTGTGAGGCCAACACTACAAGAATCTGCTGCAGGCCTCTGATGTTTTATCTTTCCAGAACAAGTGGCTAGGTACTAGATTATTTTAGCCCAAAAATTTGCCAAAGAGGGAGATTGTTGAGTTTTGAAGATTGGCTTCATTTTTGGTAAAATAAGTCTGAGGCTCAATGTTGGTCCCAATGTTGTAACATTGGGATCACAGCCTGATAACGCGTCTTATCTATATCTTTATCTAGCGCGCGGATATGTTTGAAGGATTGAAGAAACAAACTCGCGCTTTCTTATTCAACAAGGAACAAGGTTGTTATTTGAAGATTGAAGATTCACAGCTGGACATATTTAAAAGGATAAAAACAAACAAATAATATTTGTTTGGTTAACCGGTTTATCCTTATCTGAAGGGATTTGATTTAAACTCCAGCTTTGCAACTAAAACATCATATATTTCATGAAGCCAAGAAGAATAAACAGCTGGAGATTTAAAAAAAGATAAAACAAACAAACATTATTTGTTATGCAACAAATTATCTTTTAAGGAATTTAAAAGACGGTTGTGCAACTAATTCCCTATATCTTCTCAAGCCAAGGAAATTTATATCTCTATATAAAGACTGAAGATCTATTCATTCAAGAGACCTGAAACCATTGAAGAAATATAGCTATTAGAGCTTCTGGCGTTTATTTGTTTATTGTTCATTGTAATTCTCTCATGTGTCTCATCGATACTTGAGTAGAAGTTGTTTTTAAGTTGTAATCGCAAATCACTCTAAGCTTTTAAGGACAAAGTTTGGTTTGTTCATTAGAAACAGAAGTAAACACAGATTGTGTGATTGAGAGGGAGTGAAAGGGGTCTCATATCTAGGAGTTCCTAGGTAGAAGTTAGCACCGGTAGTGATTAGATGATAAGTCGTAAACGGGGCATTTACTGAGGGCTTTGAACTAGTATTATCATAGTGAATTTCCTTCCTGGATTGGTATCCCCCAAAGTAGGTGTAGTTATGCCGAACTGGGTTAACGAATAACTTGTGTTATTTATTTTCTGTCGATTTGTTTTTTGTCTGTTCAGGAGGTCCAGAGTTGGAACATTGTGCCTTACATTGGGACCTAATGCGCCAGAATTATTGGAGTAAGCCCTAAAAGCCAATCTATTTTGTTAGATTGTTCTTTTGTATCATGACTATGATTTATATATTTAATATATATAATAAGGCATTTCTTTATTATGTTTGTTTCAAACTAATAAAGTCCCTAGAATAACTAGTCTGTTTAATGGAACATTAAGTGTGACTTAATCGTGAGACCCCATTAAAGTAAAAGACATTATTCTTAAAGTATCCATAGTCAAGCTTTATTGTGAAGTGGGATAACATTAAAGCATAGAGACTATTATGTGGGTAGACTGATGATCACATCTCACGGATCATGGATAAAGAGTTATCAAGTCTTCACATAGATATAAATATTAGGAGTGATATTTATATTGGATTGACCCGCCATGAGAATACTACATAGAATGTTATGTAAGTGTCATAAGTTATTCTCATATTGATAGTGGTGTATTCCACCCTTTGACCTGGAACCACTATGTACCCTAGATGTAGGAATCGAGTGCTTTGTCACCGTTTAAACGTTGTCCGTAATATGATGACCATAAAGTCGGTTGATGAGTACTTCATAAATCATGTGTTAGAATATTTTCTAATATTTTGTGGGCTGCAATCAATTGTGGGTTTTGGTTTTATTAAAAACGGGTTGATGTTGTTGTGATCCATGTGATGATGCTTAGGCCCAATTAGTGTGATCAATAATAACGGGCTTTGTACACTAATTCTGATTCGTGTAGAAACAAAGTGTAAGCCCAACCTCTAGTGTACATGATGGGTAGTATGGCTAGGGTTGCTATCTTATATAAATAGATAGGCTAGGTCCCCTTTGCCGTCACGTGATTTGTAAGCCGTCACTCTGGCTATATGCTCGTTTGTGGTTGCCCCATTGATGACCTCATATCCGGGAGCTTGTGATTAGGCAAAGGAAGACCTTGTCTAATATATCGATGTTTGTGATTCTCATCTCATAAGTAAGTGTGTTCTAATTTCATATAATACATCGATCTCTAAATCTTTAATTCTTTCATCATGCTGAGGGACATGAGTGACCTAGATAGAATTTGCCCCTCCTACATAATAGGTGAAATGTCTACGGACCCAATATTGAACTAGACAAGGGTGACATGCTATGCCTCGTGTTCAATATAGACATGAGGGAAAAAGGGTAATTATACACACAATCATTATCACGGAAAGGTTTCGTCAGATCACATGACATTCTCGTCACTTGGGTAGTTGTGATGTGTTGCTAGATACCGCTCACTATTTATAATATTAAATATGTGATTTAATATTATTGCCAACGTTACGAGAACCTATAGGGTCACACACAAAGGACAGATAGATGAGAGAAATAAATAAGTAAGACTTATTTATAAAATAATAAGTAGGACTTATTAGTAATTAAATAATTAAGTATTACTTATTATTTAATTTATGAAAATAGAGAAATGCGGTCCACCGTAAGGTACGGTGTACTTAAGTGCTCGGCTTGATGACCACACAAGTGGTTCTATAAATAGAACCCTTGTGGTGAAGTTTTTTAATGCTTAACCTAATTCACAAGGTTAAAACCTAGCCGCCGCTCTCTAAACCCTACTCTCTCTGAATCTCCGTTGGAATTGGCTAGCACCGGTCATCGGAGAAATTCTGTTCGTGTGGACTGAGTAGAGGCATCGCTACTTTGCTATGCTCGTGATCAAAATTGTTTGCTCGTGATCAGAAATTGTTTCTGCTTCAAAGGTTCTGCGCTTCAAGAGGTAAACACATGAATCCTTAAAGTGTTTAAGTTTGTGATTGATTTGTGATTAATGATTTAATCAAGATCCGTTCATCGGGATTGTTCCGCTTAGAGGATTAATTTTTCTGAAAAACCCCTCTTAAATCCCAACAGTGGTATCAGAGCATCGGTTCCGATTAAATCATTACATTCGAATCTAATTTATTGATAGCCATGTTTATATGTTGATATACATCGCTGGGATATATGTTTCTGTGTTCTGATATATGGTGATATATGCATCGCTGCATGTTACTGTATTTTTCAAGAGTTGAATCGGTTACTTTAAAATTTAATGGATACCACATTGGCAGTATAGTTTCACGTTATTTGTGGATAGAGTATTGTTTTATTTGGCTGAATGAATTAGTTGATTCAAGTACTATACTCATGTGATTAAATAGCGTGTACGTAAACCATGATATTTGATTATGATCTTACACGGTTTATTGTTGTCTCTTGTGTGCAAAATATAATTATATTGATTTGGAAAGCAAATTTGATTTGATAATTTTGAGGATATAATTATATTGTTTGGAGTGCAAATCTGATTTGCTCTCAGAATTGAATGATTTCAATTATATGATAATTGATTGATATTTGATATCATTAATTTATTTTATTTTATTTGAAAAGTGTTTCAAAATTTAAAAGCAAGAGAATTGCTATATTTTGTTTGGCAATTTAATTAAAAGAGTTTTAATCAAATTTATATATTGAGAATCAACAAATATATGACTCAAAATATTTGATTTTGAAAAGGATATTAATTTGTGCACAAAACCGTTTCTTGCGATTGATTTGGTACTTTAATTAATTCATGAGTGATGCTAATTATTAGCACATAAGATGTGATTTTGATTTAATATTATTGATTCATATATTAACCTTCCAAGAAAGAATAGTTCAAATTTGGAACTGCCATTTTTCTTTTATTTTATTTTTCCGAAAATTATGGCCTTAAATATATATCAATCAATTATATTAGGCATGTTTTGAATTTGGTTCAAAATTTTATGGGTTTAAAGTAACAGCAAATCAATTTCATAATTGATTGGTTTTATTGTTTTAATGACCGGATCCTATTTTAGTTTTGGAAACCAATTTTGATCAAGTTGTTTATAGTAATTTATTTGAATTAATGGTTAGTTCAAATAATTAAATTATTATTCAATAATTGTTATTGATATTTGTTGTTAAATAATTATGTGATGTGTCAATTAATTATTTTTTAATGGTATATAGTTATGGCCTTAGCGAGTATGACATTTATTTTATTTGGTTTAAATACGACCTGCGCGTCGTGGTTTATTTTAAAATACGGCCTGCGTGTCGTGACAATTTATTTATTTTATTTATTTAGTTAAATAATTTGTAAATTATAAAATGTTCGTGATGACGGGATACAACGCCAACCAACGACACCGATAGAGAAACTTGAGAAGTTTGCTCGAGGGTCAAAGAATTGTAATAAATTAGTTTGTTTAATTTTTTCATTTTAGGAGGCCATAACTATACTACCTAAGTCTATTTTATTTTATGTATGTGATGCATGAGATGTATGTTTTAATTATATATGCCTTGTATGTTTTATATAATTATTAAACATATATTTACATGAGTGTCATGTAAATTGAAAGACGCTTTGTATGAGATACAAAACACGGTGAGATCAAATTTAATTAAAATCCCTCAAGTACTCATAAAGACTAATATATAAGATGTAGGTTTTGCCAACGCAAGGTGCATTTTCTATACTAGTACGATGTGTAAATATTAAGTTTAAATGCTTTCCGAAGGATAGCACCCTTCAAGACTAGTATCGAAATGTGTGGGTTCTACCAACGCGAAGTGCACTTTTCTACATTAGTAAGTTACGGTGTGGTAACTCATTTACCCGGTTGCTATTATTTGGGTCTAACTTGACTAAACTACTTTTAAGGGTTAAAAGAAGTTTAGAAGCATTGATTGGGTATAATTCATATGATGAATTTGAATAAGGAGTTATTCGCTCAATTGATCCGAGAATTGTATGAGATACAATCAGAAGAAGTTCCTACCTAAATAACTATGTTTTGGGGGATCAGCCAACGCTGACTCAAGGCATGGTGAAATACGGATCTCGGCCTACTAGAAAATCTTCTAACGAGATTTTCCGAATCAAATGTTGAGGGTCGTTTGGTTTGAGTAAAATAGTGGGAGCATATTTAATTAAAGACCTAGTTAAATATGTTTTATTCATGATATAAATATTCTTATTTTCGTAATTAGATATATTTGGCATATATTTTATATTTTACTATAAAATGTCCTTACGAAGGACAAAAGATTCAAGAAAGAGTTTCTGAATTGGTACATCTATTGAGAATTGTTCTCTCAAATACTAGAAAAACTGCTAATGATTTTGAAAGACTTAAAGTTGAAGAAAGAAGTAAGACTTCTTCATAGACCTTATTATAGAAAGTTAAACTATCCACTTTTTCCTCTTAGGTATATGATACCAAATGTTAATTTCATATTTGTTGAAATATGAAGTTGTTTTAAAGAAGTGAAAAATTGACTATAGTTAAAGTCAACCTACGTTTAGAATGAAATAGTTTCATCAATTATAGAAGTTGATTTTGACATGAAACCAAATAATTGTTATTAAGTTTCATTTAATAATAGAAGCATTGAACCTAAATCTTGTATTGACAAGAAAATGACTATTTGCTTGAATAATAGACAAGTGTTGTTACATTATCCAAACAATGTTTTCCATTCTATTGTTCTAATCAAGTAATGGAATTGAGTTCCATGAACTTGATAACCTTATCTATAACAATCATGAATAAAGATCAAATAAGATTTGAACCTTTGTATATTAGTGACAGTTCAGTACTAATAAGTGAGACACGCATTTCCAAATTTCATGAATAGGAATTTTTGGACTCATTTGATTTATATCATTTGAAGGATGTGAGTTTCACTTTTGAAAATAGTTAAATATGTCATTTACCATCTAAGGTGAAGTGACATTTGATCTATTTGAGCTATATACATATGAGATGTATATGGACTGCTGAACCTGATTGCTAGATATAATTTTGTTTCTCTTACTTCACTACTAGCATGTTTAGTAGATATGGATACATGTATTTGACATGTATTGTAATTCTTTGAATTTGTTCAAGGAATTCCTAGATGGAGTAACAAAATAATTTTGAAAAATATTAAGACCATACGAACATGTCGTGATGGTAAATACTTAACAAGGAGTATAATACTACTATTTATATTGCATTATGTTTGACATGATTACATATAAGATAGTTTGTTTATATTTCAATAACTCTTTCTAGAAAATGATTTAGACCCAGTTATACTTTACCCACAATAAGTTCCAATGAAAGAAATCATAAAGACACCATATTTGATATGGAGGTAAGAGTATCTAGTTTGACTTTATGGTAGTTTTGAATTGTAAGGTTTATTAGATAAACTTAATTCCAACTTGGATGAATGTGTATTTGTGGAGGTATCATAAAGAAACTTAGAAATACTAATTCTACAACACTCTCTAGGACAAAAGTTGTTTTGTTATAGAATTGAAATATTCCTTTAAAAGGAACGTGTCTCTATAGGAGATAGTGGGAGTGATGTAGAACTTGAGTAAATTCAAGTACCACAAAATACATATCTTTTTTAAGAATGGAACACGAATCGATTCTACAAGGGTTGTTGTTAGACCACCGGTTTGAGTAGCATAAGACCTATATAAGTCAAATATGCCATACCACAAAGTTGAGAGACGTGGTCTTACCATGACTCAACAAGGTGATATGATACTCATGGAAGATGAGAATTTGACTTACTAGGAGGTCACGAGTGACCTAAATTCTGAGAAGTGGCTAAATGCCATGAAATCTTATATAGAGTCCATGTAAAGAAACCATACATTGATATTGGTTTTGTCATCTAAGGTGGGTAAGACCCATAGGATGAAAGTGAGTCTTCTTATGAAAGACTAACATGGATGATATTGTGAATATTTTAAGGTGTGATTGGATGTGGAAGGTTTCATGCAAATCATAATGCAAATTATGATGAAACCGTTACTTCAGTCATAATGCTTAAATCATCTTGATTCCACTTGCAATTGTTGTATGTTTTTTGGCATATAGATAACGAGGTTGCATTCCTTAGTTGGAATGACCTTGCATATGTATTTGACATATGTATAGGGTTTCCTTGATCTAGAGAATGTTAGAAAAATACATAAATTATAAAATTCATTTATGGATTAGTGCAAGCTTCATGAAGTTTAGATTGTTTCCATTTGTTAATGAAGTTTTATGAAAACTTGGATTGATAAATGACAATAATAAATCTGGTGCACACAAGGAGGTTAGTGGGAGTAATTTAAATTAATTTGGTATTGTATGTGGATGACATACAGATCATCAAGACAATTTTCATACACTACACATGTAAGACATGATTGTGTAATTATTTCTTGATGAAAGACTTAGGTGAGTTTTTCTAAAAGTTAGGAATCAACGAATCAAGATCTATAGAGATAGATTGTTGATATACCTCTATCTTAGCCTAGGTACATAATTGACGAAGTGTTCATACACCTCATATGCTTAATTTTTGAAATTATTGCATACGTCACATGATGTGTTTTGTCTCAAAGACAATTTTCAACCTCATTGGATGAGAAAATTGATACATGAGGAGTAACCACGTGCTTTGGCAATTGGATTGATCATGTACATCATGATATGTACTGGACCAGATGCACTATATGCTATTAGCATAAATAAAATGTACCAAATTGTTTCTAGTGTTAGTCACTAGATCATTATCAAGAATATCCATGAATGTCTTAAAAGGACAAAGGACGACAACATCCGTTTAAAATGTGCGCGTGTTAATGACAGTCATATGGTTCATGTTTTTAAGGTTGATCTCTAAAGTGATTGTATCTTCATCTTTAGTTTTGACATTGTTATGTCATGAGTTTAATATCTTTGTATGTCATGAATTTAATATCTCTATTATTTAAGTTCCATGTTAGAATTCATTAGAGTTCTTTTTAATTTATGTATTTGCAACTACCTCCCTTATGTAATTTACATTTCAAATTACTTTCCTTATTGAAGAACATGTTTAATTATTATAATTTGATTTTTAATTATAGTTAATAATGTACTCTATCTGTTCAAATTACATTTTAAAAACTTCCAACAAATTTTAACAAATAAGTTAGACTAATCGTATGTCCTAAACAAAAATTTGCTATTAACCGGTAAAAGTAGTCATAAAAATTAATTCTACTTTCAAATGTCTCAATTTCGTCATAAAAATTACACATAGAATAATAGCAAAATATATTCTTTCAAGTACATATATTTATTATATGACTTCCTTTTGAATAACCAATAAACTCAACATTTTACTTACAACCCAAACAAATTTTTAGGTGTATTCACAATGGCTATAGTCCTATAGACCTTTTTTAAATATCGTTTAATATTTCCAAAATTTCCTTAAAAAAAACACATACATTATTACTCACTATTTATTTAATATTGTAAAAAAAAAAAACGGTGCCACAAATATTTTTACAAATACTATTATTTATTTTAACATATTCAAACAATTACATTATATTGTTGTGTACTCAATCCATTATTTCATTTTTAAACCATTCAATCATTTCATTTTCAATGACCAATCAAGTCAACAATTCACCTTATGTATAAGCTCAATATTTTAAAAATTGTACGCATACACCTACAGTGCTATCTACCTTTAACGATTGTGTAGAGTCAAATCAATTTTTAAAACACCCACTATGCTACTTTTGTCTTTATATTAACATTACATGGGTAACATCATTTTCAACTTTTATTGTATTGTCAAATCCTTTGAAAACACAACAAACAAAATTATTACTTATGAAGTAAAAATGATAAAAATATAATATTATTAACATTCAAGTCATTCTACACTATCAAATCTATGACAATAGATTTACAATGACTGTTATAAAAAATGAAGGTATTATCAGTCTATGTTGGTGTTTTGTATGTTGGCCTCATTTTGCAAAAAACAAGTTCAAGTAAGATGTTGGACCAGATGCCGTAGCATGTGGGTACAACATTTGTCCTGCCAGTAATTAATGTTCTATTTGCGCGCCATATCTTTGAAGATTCTCTGAAGCACTATTTTCGCCTTTCTTGCTCATCAAGACGCACGTTCTAAACAAGGGTTTACAAGGCGGCTGCTCCAAGAAATACTTTCCAGAATATGCTACGCCATTTATGGAAACATGCGATTCTTTCCATTTCATGTATGCTGGACTTTGCAAAAGGACAGCTGAAGATTAAAGCCCAAGATGAAGACCTAGCCCATGCTAACTCAGGTCATATAAATATGTGAAGACTAAAACCAAAATGGTTACTGAAGCCGTATCTGAAGAACTTAGTTTTAAGGTTTGAGTCTTGTTATTTGTAAGCCTTTTCTTGTGGATTCTATAACACAAGCCTAGGCCTGTTTAGTTTGTTATTTGTATAACTTCTCCCAAGCTTTTAAGCACGGAGATTGTTTTGCTGTTTGGTTAGTGAAACCACACTGTTTGTAGAACTGAATAATCACGAGGTTCGTGATAGAAAGGAAGTGAGACGGGGTCTCAAACTTAGGAGTTCCTAGGTTGAGTTAGCACGGGTAGAGTCTAGGTGATAAGTCGTAAACTTGTATGTTTGCTATGGGCTTAGAACTAGATCTATTATAGTGGATTCCTTCCTGGATTGGTAGCCCCCAGAGTAGGTCGTTGTGTACGCCGAACTGGGTTAACAATTCTCTGTGTTATTTACTTCATTGTCTGTTGTTTTTACTTGTTGATTATAATCTACTGTGGACATACGCTAGAGCATTTGTCTTAGCATTAAAACTGGTTACAGACGACAATTGCTATAGCTTCTGTCTTAACATCTGTCCTCAGTAGGTGCCAGAATTTCAATTGGCATCAGAGCAGGCACCCTGTTCTGCGTGGGTGAGGACCAGTGAAGTTACTTTCTGGCATAATGAACAAGGATGGTGGCTATGTCAACAGACCTCCACTTATGGATGGATCAAACTATGATTACTGGAAAGCCAAAATGGTGGCGTTTATCAAATCACTTGATAGCAAATCTTGGAAGGCTATCCTAACGGCATGGGAACATCCAGTGATACGAGACAAAGATGGTAAAACTACAGGTGAACTAAAACCAGAAGCGGAGTGGACCAAGGAAGAGGATGAGCTTGCACATGGAAATTCCAAGGCGCTAAATGCCTTATTCAATGTTGTGGATAATAACATTTTCAGGATGATCAAACAGTGCTCAGTGGCTAAGGAAGCATGGGATATTCTAATGACTACACATGAAGGCACCGCCAAGGTGAAGAATTCAAGGCTACAGCTTCTGACCGTAAAGTTTGAGAATCTAATGATGGGTGAAGATCAATCTGTTCATGACTTTCACATGACCATTCTAGACTTTGCAAACAACTTTGATGCTCTAGGTGAAAAGCTAAGCGAGGAAAGAATGGTAAGAAAAATGCTTAGATCTCTTCCTAAGATGTTTGATATGAAAGTCACTACCATAGAAGAAGTACATGATATAGGAGTGATGAAGCTTGAAAATTTGGTGGGTTCATTACTAACCTATGAGCTGGCTGCTAAAGAGAAAACCGAGAAGAGGAAGAAGAGTATAGCTCTTGTTACCAACACCACTGAAAGTGAGGAAGTAGAAAATAGTTTTGAAACTGATGAAAATTTATCTGAAACTATAGCACATCTAGGCAGGCAGTTCAACAGAATACTAAAGAAGATGGATGGAAGAGGCAGGACAAATGCTAAAGGCAATTTTTCTGATAATAATAGAAAGTTTAATGGTGTATGAAAATACAAACCTGAAGAAAAGGCCAGTACTGGAAATGGTGTTCAATGTCATGAATGTGAAGGCCATGGACATATTAGAGCTGAATGTCCAACATTCCTGAAGAAACAGAAGAAGGGTATGGCTGTTACTTGGTCTGATGAAGATGACTCTGAAGATGATGACTACTCTGAGTCTGCAAATCACATTACCGCACTTACTGGAATTGTTGAATCAGAATCAGATGATAAAGAATTGACCTTTGATGAGCTAGCTGCGTCTTATAAAGCACTGAGTCAGAAGAGTGAGAAGGTGTGTCAGCAGCAACAATACACTATAAGTAAATTGCAAGCTGAGAAGCTGAAGCATCAGACTGAAATATCTCAACTCACAAAGCAGTTACAATCTGAGAAGGCAAAGCATCTGTCTGAGGCTTCTGCTCTTAGAGATGAGGTAAGCACATTGAACTATCAGCTGACTAGTTTAAATAAACAGCTTAGACTGCTAAATAATGGAACTGAAAGATTAGATATACTGATTGAGGGCCAAGTTGCTGGAAAACCTAAGGGTATTGGAGTAGAATATAATTATCCCAAACAGAAAAATGCTACTTCCACTAGTACATTTGTTCCTGCTAAAGACACTTATGATCCTACTGAAACCAGACATATGCCACAGCATGTTCAACAACATCTGCCTGCCAAAATCATTCCTAAACCTAAGGGATGGATCTGTCATTACTATGGTAGAAGAGGTCACATCAGACCTTTCTGTTTTAGATTGTATGGGTTTCCAAGATGGTATAATAATCCCAGGTATGAATCTGATTCAAGCAATACAAAGAAAGAATGGAAACCAAAGGCAAATAATGTTGCTCACATAGCTCATACATCTCTGAGAGTTTCATCCAGAAATGATTGGTACTTTGATAGTGGTTGCTCAAGACATATGACTGGTGTTGAAAGTTATCTAACCAATGTTAAAGCTTACGCTACTAGTTATGTTACTTTTGGTGATGGGGCCAAAGGTCAGATCAAAGACATTGGAAGCCTCACCTATTGCTATAGCTTCTGTCTTAACATCTATCCTCAATTGCTACAGGGAACTACATGTCGTTACATGTCATTTAAAAACTAAATTAGAATCCATTCCATGTTCATCAATAATATGTGAATAAATATTTGGAATCTTTTCATAGCTCAATATTATGTACCATATATATATATATATAGGGGATGTATCACATGAGAATGGTAAAGTTATATGAGAATATGAGAATGAATATTAGCCATTCGATTTAAATGAAGGAATATGATTAAAAGGCTGTTGTAACTGAGTCACATGACTCTCTTTTCTCACAAATCAGCTTCTTTCACTCTCTCTTTCTTCCTTCATCAAATTTCTATGATCTCTCTATTTCAATCCTTAGTTCTTTCATCTTCTTCTTTCACATATAAAATGCTATATATCATTTGCACTTCAGTTGCTGCTACACCAGTACCTAAAAAACCAAAGTTTTGGTAAAAAACAGAAAGAAAAAAAAAACTAAAGTTAAATACTAAATTCAATTTGTATTGGCTATATATAAGCAATTCAACCATTTGAAAGTGTCCCTTTTGAAAGTGTCCCTAAATTACCAAAAAAGGGTACTGCATATCTTTGTATCAAACAAGCATTTTATCAAACATATAGGGCATATTAAAAAAACAAATGGCTTCTATGTGAGTTTTAAGGTTCAATACCAGAAAATCAAAGCATAATAAGGGACATAGATAAAAAAACCCAATTATACAAAATTTAAAGTATAAGAAGAGAATAAACCAAAAAGAAGAGAAGCAAATTAGTGAGGCTACTTACCAACACGGGAAATTAGTTGTGAGTTCTCCGCCTTTCCTCAGTTAGCTCGAAAATTATGAAATCGAACAGAGAAGGGTCAGATTTTTCATTCTTAAAAAATTTCACCCAACCATCACTGTTGAATATTGACAATGATGTTGCCGTCTCCAGATTAAAGTTTAGCACAATCCAATTTGGTTGTAAGGTAAATTCTTTTTGGAATTGGAGTATGGAGAAAACTTAAAACAAAAAATGCATTGTAGCATCAGAATTACCCTAAATTTAAAATTGCTTTTTTATATTAATCTGAGAAATTCAAGAAGGCTAGGCCGAGGAAACGGCGGCGAATCAGATGCTAACAACGGCGAATCGATGGCGGTGGTGGAAGGTTGGGGTGAGAGGTGGCGGCACATTACTCTCTCTGTTGAGAAGTGAAGGAGACGCAGAAAGAGAAGATGGAAGGTGGAGAAGTCACATGACTAATGTTCTAATCCTACTCCTTCATTTAAATCAAATGGCTAATATTTATTCTCATATTCTCATATAACTTTACCATTCTCATAGGATATGTTCCCTATATATATATATATATATATATATATTAAATCTAAATATTTTATTTTGTATACTTACATAATAATATCATGTGATTTATAGTACATTATGGAGTTGTCTACTCATTGTCATAAATGTAGCATAAAAGAATATCAAGTCTACTCAATAAGTGAATCTTATTTCTTTTTAATAATTGTCCCTATTTCCTTTATAAAGCTTATAAAAAATTCAGTTTACATCCATAACATTCACAATTCTTTCAACAAAACAAATAGGCTCAATTGTTGCCATAAAGTGTTATAGACTTGTCAGAGAGGACGACTGGGGTTGTCGTTGAAGAGGTACCGAAGAATCAAATTCCGTCAGAGGAAACAGTCTTTCGGGATCCACAAAACCGTGCACTACCTTTGGTAGTTCAAAAAGATTTGCAAATTATATGTCAAGCTTGGGCAAACTTGGCGGAACCAGAGCAAGATTTCACAACTGTTATATCTGAACATCGGAAAAAGAAAAACAACAGAATAGCCAAGAGTGTTGGACAATCGTATCACACTCGCTCCAAGGGAGCCCCCCTGCACATGTCGTTTTGAATAACTTGGCGGTGCTAGCTCTTGAACAAGCACATTGGGTGGTCTTGCAAATAACTAAATCATATGGCATGAACGGTAGTTTTATGAAAGATAAATCCTCCATATAGTGGGATATTGTACCATTAGTATGAAAGATACATCTTAGAGGAAAATTTGAATTTTTATTGTAATTGTTTTTGAGGTGTTACCTCTCCTTTTGTTCTTTTTCTTTCTTTATCGGGGTAAGTTATAGTCCCCCCTTGTACACATTTTTTTTCTTTTTACCTATTAATATTATGAGCTATGGGCAGAGGATGGGAGTGATTTGAGATGTCGACTTTACTGGAATGTCTAGTTATTCTTTAATGTCAGGATGCTCTTGATTCAACCAGGAAAAAAAGGCTCAATTGTAATCTTCAAATATCAATATATGACTTCAAGTAACCATGTCATGGAAGGTGAACTTTTTGGAGCTTTCTTAACTATACATGTCACAAATGAGGTTAGAAACTTTATAATTTGTATATTTGTTACCATACTTATTGATATGGTAATTACTATCTATTTTTATGTAACAATAATTTTTCTTAATAATTTTTTATTAATAGCAATATGGTGAAATAGACCCAGATTTCTTCAAGAAACTTTACAACCTTCAATTTGAAGAAACTTGGAAATTAAGAGATGAACATGGAAAATGTCATAAACTTACATTCAATGGAGACTATTGTCATCCATTACTAACAAAAGGTTGGAATAAACTTAGAAAGTATTATTACATTGAAGGGTACAGTGAAATATTAATTTCATACTATGGTAAAAAAGTTTTTACAATTCAAAAATGTGCCCAATTCAGTAGCACATTTGGCATCTCTTATTTCCATAGTCGAAGTACCGTGGTTGGTCAAACCATTTACTTTGATCACATCATTACAAACAAATTTTGCTTAGTAATACAACAAACTTTCTAATTTCCATATTTGTTTGTTTAGTTATCTCCATTTGTTTAAATTAATTATTAATATTGTCATGATGAACACCTTCAAATAACATATCTTGGATACACAAATCGTTGACTACATCCCGAAAAGTAGATTTGAAATTCTCGTGCTTTGTGAGAAAAAAGGGAAAAAAATTGATGCCGAAATTATGACTGATTATTCTTTTCAACCTTACTCTTACCTTGGAGAAGAATGAAAAAAGTTTTGCCTCCAGAATCAATTCAAGGATGGAGACAACATCCGTTTAAAATTTGCACGTGTTAATGACAGTCATATGGTTCATGTTTTTAAGGTTGATCTCTAAAGTGGTTGTATCTTCATATTTAGTTTTGACATTGTTATGTCATTAGTGTTGGTGTTTTGTATGTTGGCCTCATTTTGCAAAAACAAGTTCAAGCAAGATGTTGGACCAGATGTCGTAGCATGTGGGTACAACATCTGTCATGCCGGTAATTAATGCTCTATATTGCGCTCCATATCTTTGAAGATTCTCTAAAGCAATATTTTCGCCTTACTGCTTATCAAGACGCACGTTTTTAAACAAGGGTTTATAAGGCGGCTGCACCAAGAGATACTTTCCAGAAGATGCTACGCCATTTATGGAAACAAGTGATTCTTTCCATTTCATGTGTGCTGGACTTTGCAAAAGGACAACTGAAGATTAAAGCCTAAGATGAAGACCTAGCCTATGCTAACTCAGGTCATATAAATATGTGAAGACTAAAACCTAAAAGACTACTGAAGCCGTATTTGAAGAATATAGTTTTAGGGTTTGAGTCTTGTTAATTGTAAGCCTTTCTTGTGGATTCTATAACACAAGCTTAGGCCTGTTTGGTTTGTATTTTGTGAAACTTCTCCCAAGCTTTTAAGCACGGAGACTGTTTGTTTGTTTGGTTAGTGAAACCTCACCGTTTGTAGAACTGTTATAATCACAAGGTTTGTGATAGAAAGGAAGTGAGACAGGGTCTGAAACTTAGGAGTTCCTAGGTTGAGTTAGCACGGGTAGAGTCTAGGAGATAAGTCGTAAACTTGTATGTTTGTTGTGGGCTTAGATCTAGATCTATTATAGTGGATTCCTTCCTGGCTTGGTAGCCCCCAGAGTAGGTCGTTGTTTACGCCGATCTGGGTTAACAATTCTCTGAGTTATTTACTTTATTATCTGTTCCTTGCACTTGTTTATTATATATTACTGTGGACATACGCTAGAGCATTTGTCTTGGCTTTACAACTGATCACGTACGACAATTGCTATAGCTTTTGTCTTAACATTTGTCCTCAGTAGGTGCCAGAATTTCAATTGGCATCAGAGCAGGCACCCTGTTCTGCGTGGGTGAGTACCAGAGAAGTTACTTTCTGGGATAATGAACAAGGACGGTGGCTATGTCAACAGACCTCCACTTCTGGATGGATCAAACTATGATTACTGGAAAGCCAAAATGGTGGCATTTATTAAATCACTTGATAGCAAATCTTGGAAGGCTATCCTAACGGCATGAGAGCATCCAGTGATACGTGACAAAGATGGTAAAACCACAGGTGAACTAAAACCAAAAGCGGATTGGACCAAGGAAGAGGATGAGCTTGCACATGGTTACTCCAAGGCGCTAAATGCCTTATTCAATGCTGTGGACAACAACATATTCAGGATGATCAAACAGTGCTTAGTGGCTAAGGGAGCATGGGAAATCCTAATGACTACACATGAAGGCACTGCAAAGGTGAAAAATTCAAGGCTACAGCTTCTGACCGTGAAGTTTGAGAATCTAATGATGGGTGAAGATCAATCTGTCCATGACTTCCACATGACCATTCTTGATTTTGCTAACAACTTTGATGCTCTAGGAGAAAAGCTAAGTGAGGAAAGAATGGTAAGAAAAATGCTTAGATCTCTTCCTAAGATGTTTGATATGAAAGTTACTACCATAGAAGAAGTACATGATATAGGTGTGATGAAACTTGAAAATTTAGTGGGCTCTCTGCTAACCTATGAGCTGGCTGCTAAAGAAAAAACTGAAAAGAGGAAGAAGAGTATAGCCCTTGTAACCAACACCACTGAAAATGAGGAAGTAGAAAATGTCTTGGAAACTGATGAAAATTTATCTGAAGCCGTGGCACACCTAGGCAGGCATTTTAACAGGATATTAAAGAAGATGATGGAAGAGGCAGGACAAATGCTAAAGGCAGTTTCTCTGATAATAACAGGAAGTTTAATGGTGTAAGAAAATAAAGACCTGAAGAAAAGGCCATTACAGAAAAGTGTTCAATGTCATGAATGTGAAGGCCATGGACATATTAGAGCTGAATGTCCAACATTCCTGAAGAAACAGAAGAAGGTTATGGTTGTTACTTGGTCTGATGAAGATGACTCTGAGGATGATGACTACTCTGAGTCTGCAAATCACATTACTGCACTTACTGGAATTGTTGAATCTGAATCAGATGATGAAGAATTGACCTTTGAAGAACTAGCTGCGTCCTATAAAGCACTGAGTCATAGAAGTGAAGAAGTATGTCAGCAGCAACAAAACACTATAAGTAAATTGCAAGCTGAAAAGGTGAAGCATCAAGCTCAAATATCTCAACTCACAAAGCAGCTACAATCTGAGAAGGCAAAACATCTGTCCGAGGCATCTGCTCTTAAAGATGAGGTAACCACATTGAACTATCAGCTGACTAGTTTAAATAAACAGCTTAGACTGCTAAATAATGGAACTGAAAGATTAGATATACTGGTTGAGGGTCAAGTTGCTGGGAAACCTAAAGGTATTGGGGTAGAATATAACTATCCTAAAAATAAAAATAGTGCTTCTACTAGTACATTTGTTCCTGCTAAAGACACATATCATCCTACTGAAACCAAACAGATGCCACAACATGTTCAACAACATCAGTCTGCCAAAATAATTTCTAAGCCTAAGGGATGGATCTGTCATTATTGTGGTAGAAAAGGTTACATCAGACCCTTCTGCTTTAGATTATATGGGTTTCCAAGATGGTACAGTAATCCTAGGTACGAATCTGATTCAAGCAAAGCAAAGAAGGAATGGAAACCAAAGGCGAATGATGTTTCCCACATAGCTCATACATCCCTGAGAGTTTCGTCCAGAAATGATTGGTACTTTGATAGTGGTTGCTCAAGACATATGACTGGTGTTGAAAGTTATCTAACCAATGTTAAAGCATACACTGCTAGTTATGTCACTTTTGGTGATGGAGCCAAAGGTCAAATCAAGGGTATTGGAAGCCTCACTGCAAATGGGTTGCCTAAACTTGAGAAAGTTCTTTGGGTGGAAGGATTGACTGCAAATCTCATAAGCATCAGTCAATTATGTGATCAAGGAATGAGGGTGAACTTCACCAAATCTGAATGCATCGTCTCAACTGAAGATGGTGAATCTGTTATGAAAGGAGTCAGGTCTAAAGATAACTTTTATTTATGGATTTCTGAAGAAAATGCTCAAATATCCTCCTGTCTCATCATTAGAGAAGATGAAGTCAAGTTATGGCATCAAAAGATGGGTCATCTTAATCTAAGGAGTATGAAGAAAGTCATAGCTGAAGATGCAGTAAAGGGAGTACCTAAACTGAAGATAGAAGAAGGCAATATATGTGGTGAATGTCAAATTGGGAAGCAGACAAAGATGCCACACCCGAAGCTGCAGCATCTGACTACTTCAAAGGTGCTTGAATTACTACATATGGACTTGATGGGGCCTATGCAGGTTGAAAGTCTAGGTGGAAAGAGATATGCTTTTGTCGTTGTAGATGACTACTCAAGATTCACATGGATCAACTTTCTCAGAGAAAAGTCAGACACCTTTTGTGCTTTCAAGGATTTGTGTAAACAACTTCAAAGAGAAAAAGAAAGTGTCATTGTCAGAATAAGGAGTGACCATGGTAGAGAATTTGAAAACTCAAGATTCTCTGAGTTTTGCACTGCTGAAGGAATATGACATGAATTCTCTTCACCTATTACACCCCAACAAAATGGTGTAGTTGAAAGAAAGAATAGAACTATACAAGAATGTGCTCGAGTCATGCTACACTCAAAGAAACTCCCTCAACACTTTTGGGCTGAAGCCATGAATACAGCATGTTACATTCTTAATCGTGTCACTTTAAGAGCTGGAACCACTAAAACCTTATATGAATTGTGGAAAGGAAGAAAACCTACTATCAAGTACTTTCATGTATTTGGAAGTAAGTGCTACATTCTGATAGATAGAGAACAAAGGAGGAAGATGGATCCAAAGAGTGATGAAGGTATATTCTTGGGTTACTCTACTAACAGCAGAGCCTACAGAGTGTATAACTCCAGAACTCAAGTGATGATGGAATCAATGAATGTTGTGATAGATGATATACCATCTGACCCTAAGACAGATGAGAGTCCAGATGCTGAAGCTTTTGAATTCCAGCCTGAAGAAACTGCAAGTATAGAAGAACTTGAGGTAACGCCTGATAGTCCCATCACTGATGACACCATTGCTCCATGTAGTAAAGGACCATCTATCAGAGTCCAGAAAAATCTTCCCAAGGATCTGATCATAGGCAATCCAGATGAAGTTATCACCACAAGAAGAAATCAAGGTATAATCTCTAATTCTTGCTTTGTGTCAAAGATAGAACCAAAGAATGTCAAAAAGGCTCTCACAGACAATTATTGGATCATTCCCATGCAAGAAGAGTTGAACCAGTTTGAAAGAAGTGAGATTTGGGATCTAGTTCCTAGACCAAAAGGGATGAATGTAATAGGTACTAAATGGGTTTATAAAAATAAATCTGATGAAAATGGAACTATTACAAGAAACAAGGCGAGGCTTGTAGCACAGGGATACACGCAGGTGGAAGGTTTAGACTTTGATGAGACTTTCGCCCCAGTTGCTAGATTAGAATCCATACGGTTGTTACTTGGTGTTGCATGTATTCTGAAATTTAAACTTTTCCAGATGGATGTTAAGAGTGCTTTTCTCAATGGGTACTTAAATGAAGAGGTGTATGTGGAACAACCAAAAGGCTTTGTGAATCCAGATCTTCCTGATCATGTCTACAAGTTGAAGAAAGCTTTATATGGGTTGAAACAAGCTCCTAGAGCTTGGTATGAGAGATTGACTGAATTTCTAGTCAATCATGGATACGGGAAAGGAGGACACGATAAAACTCTGATTGTAAAAGAAGAACATGGTAAATTAATGATAGCACAAATTTATGTTGATGATATAGTGTTTGGTGGGATGTCAAGTCAGATGGTGGAACATTTTATCAAACAGATGCAGTCAGAGTTTGAGATGAGTTTGGTTGGCGAATTAACATTCTTTCTTAGACTTCAAGTGCAGCAAATGGATGAGACAATATTTATCTCTCAGAGTAAGTATGCAAAAAATATTGTCAAGAAGTTTCGAATGGACACCGATACTCACAAAAGGACTCCAGCACCTACTCATTTGAAGTTGACAAAAGATGAGAAGGGTGTTAGTGTTGATCAGAGTCTCTATAGAAGTATGATAGGAAGTCTCTTATATCTTACAGCTAGTAGACCTGATATTAGCTTTGCAGTGGGTGTGTGTGCAAGATACCAAGCTGATCCAAAGATGAGTCACTTAACACAAGTGAAAAGAATCCTCAAGTATGTTAGTGGCACATGTGACTATGGCATGATGTACTCACATAATGACAACTCTCAACTCATTGGATATTGTGATGCAGATTGGGCTGGCAGTGCTGATGACAGAAAAAGCACTTCTGGTGGTTGTTTCTTCTTGGGAGAAAATTTGATATCATGGTTCAGTACGAAACAAAATTGTGTGTCTCTCTCAACTGCTGAAGCTGAATATATTGCAGCTGGGAGTAGTTGTTCACAACTTGTCTGGATGAGACAGATGCTAAGGGAGTATAATGTTGAGCAAGATGCTATGGCTTTGTATTGTGATAATCTGAGTGCAATCAATATTTCTAAAAATCCTATACAACACAGTAGGACCAAGCACATAGATATTCGTCATCATTTCATCAGAGATTTAGTAGAAGAAAATGTGGTGGTTTTGAAACATGTTGCTACTGAAGAACAGCTCACTGATATATTCACAAATGCTCTATATGCTAACCAATTTGAGAAACTAATGGGTAAATTGGGAATATGTCTCTATGAATTGTAGCAATTAGTGAGGTGGCGTGCGCTGAATTTTTTCTCTTCCCTCCATTCAGTGGTGCACGTGATTTTAGGAAGCAAAATACAAATTTCCCATAACTACCTACACCATCAACTCCCTACTTCACGCTATATTCATTCTAAAACCAAAAACCTTTCCTATTCTAATTCTGAACTTCTTCTCTCACATTCAACCTCAAAACCGTCTAACTTCTCCAAAATCCTTAACCTCACCATGTCTACACCAACCAAAATTCCTGCTCAAGAAGACTCTGTCACTGCTACTCCTTCGAAATCTACTCGTTCAAAGACCAAGGAACAATCAACTGCTTTAATTGTTCAAGCAACACCTATTGCTTCTGTGCATGCATCTGAGTTTGAAGTTCGAACAACAAGGTCAAAGAGTTCTGTGAAGAAGGAGAAGGTAACGAAGTCTCCTACTGTCTCGAAAAAGATCTCCAAATCAAAGCCTAAGAAGAAACGTGGTGAATCAACTGCTACGATTGGTCTCTCTATGTCAGACCTCTATCATCCTGCAAATCCTTTCCAATCGCGTGATGTCGCGACCGATGTTGGCGCTTCTGGCTGTGATTCAAAAGGTAATAATGTTGTACCCTCTGTTTCTGCTGTTGATGAAACAAATATTGTTGAAAAACCTGTTGAATTGGAAGATCTAGGTGAAACTAAACAAACTGGAACCCTAGGTATTTCTGATTTAGAGACTGAAAAGGATATTGGTTTAGTTAATAAGGATGATGTTAATGTTGCTGAGAAAAATACTAGTGATGAGACTGAGAAGACTAGGACTAATGCTGAAATAAATGAAAAATCTGGTGAGATTGAAAATTTAGGGAAAACTGGTCAGGTTGAAACCCTAGAAACGGCTGATGTGGATACTTTGAGGAACTCTGAAGTTGTTCCTGATATTGATAACTCTGCTATTGAGAAAAATCCTAGTGATGTGATTGATGAAACTAGGAAGGTTATTGAAGAAGTTGTGAAATCTGTTAGCGAATCTGATCCTCTAGCCAAGTCTGATGTTGTGCCAGATGCTCAAGCATCTTTGGACCAACAGGTTCGTAATCCTGATATTGTAGCAGAAGGTTGTTCTGATTCTGGTTTTATTAGTGGCAATGCTGATGAGACAGGTACTGCTAGTAAGCAAGCTGATCATGATAGTGTGACTAACAAATCAATTGAAACATCTAAGTATGATGAGAGTGAGAAAACTGAAAATGATGTGGAGAGTGAAAGAAAAGACTCCTCTAGTGAGTCCTCAGAAGAAGAGAGTGGCTCCACTGAAGAAGCTGAGTCTGATGGGAATAAGGTGTTTGATGTTGATGAAGAGAGGTCTAAATCTCCTCCTCTGGTGAAGACTTATGGTGCTGGTGTGGCTAAGAGACTAAGAAGCAATTCTGGTAAAGCTATACCATCTGTCTCCAAGTCCCCTGTTGTAGAGTCTGTGAAGAAATCTGTTAAGAAACAAATATATGGACCTCCTAGACCTAGGAGTAAATATGAAACACCTGTTGTCCAGAAGAAACAATTAAAGAGGAAAGCTGTTGAAAATGACTCTGATTATGAAGCTGAGAAGTCTGTAACTAAAGGTGAAGCATCTGGTGGAGCTTCTATTGGCAGGAAAAGTATGGGTGGCAGAAAGGTACCAGCTAATGTACCTGAGGTCCCTATTGATAACATTTCCTTTCATCTTGCTAGTTGTGTAGGGAAATGGAAGTATGTTGTTCAGAGAAGGGTTGCTTTAGAGAGAGAACTTGGAAAAGAAGCTCTAGGATGAACAGATATTGTAAGCTTGATAGAGGAAGCTGGCTTAATCAAAACTGTGTGGGGATTGGGAGATTGTTATGAACAGCTGGTCAGAGAGTTCATTGTGAACGTCCCTGAGGATTGTGATAACCCTCAAAGTCCTGAGTATCATAAGGTTTTTGTTCGTGGTCTGCGTGTTAATTTTTCTCCTTCAATCATTAATGAGTTTCTGGGAAGGGATGATGATAGAACCCCTGAAGTGGAATTGACTGATGGTGAATTGGCCAAAGCAATTACAAATGGTCATGTGAAGCAATGGCCCAAGGGAAAAAAGGCGTCTTCTAGCAAACTATCCGTGAAGTTTGCGTGTTTGAACAAGATTGGCACTGTGAACTGGGTGCCTACTGTGCACACCTCTGATATTTCTACTGACTTGGCTCGTCTGATCTACACCATTGGATCCAAAGTGAAGTATGATTATGGCTCCTATATTTTCGATCAAACCTTGAAGCATGCTGACAGTATGGCTATCAAAAAGCCCATTGCTTTTCCCACTTTGCTTTGTGGTATTATTCTGAGTCAACAACCTGGTATTCTGAGGAGTTCTGATTTCCCAATAAAGAGGAAAGCTCCTTTGATTCTGCACAGTAAGCTGTTTGAAGGGACACATGCTCCAGACATTGCTACAACATCTGTCCAGAAGTCATCTGCTGCACTGACAAGGAAGGATATGATTGCAGAGCTGAAAGCTACCTGCAAAGGGTTAGAGGACCAGAAGTTGAAGCTGGAAGCTGTTATCCAGGCCCTGGAGCTTGAAGAAGCTGGTGCTGGAAATAATGATGTTGATGATGCTGGTGAACCTGTGATAGAGGGCTCTGATGAAAGCCTCTCTGAATGATGTCTTTGCTCCTGTGTTTTTCTGCTCCTATTTTTTTCTTTTTCTGTCTGTACTTTGAGGGCTATGCCCAGGATATTTTGTGCACTTACATGTGCTACTGGTCTGTAATAATGCTACTATGATGTGTTGTTACTTCTGTTTTCTTCCATCAATGCATGAGGAATTATGTTTGTCAAAATTATGGCTAAAAAGGGGGAGTAGTAGTAAAGGGGTATATGTTATGTTCGTGATAATGATGTGACACATGCTACACCATCTATCTGTCTATGAATGTGCTATGTTTGAGGGGGAGCAAGTATCTAGCTATATGTGTATGTATGTTCTGTTGAGGGGGAGCAAGTATCTACTATGATATATGCATGAACTTAGCGGGAGCAATCTAATTTTTGTTGTGATGCATGTTGTGTGTGACAGATGCCATTTCAAATGCTAAGGCATCTTGTCTATTTCAAGGAATCCACTTTTACTTGATACTTGAGAATTTATCTTTCTCATTGGTGTAGGAATTTATTTTTCCTATGGTGATTCATTTTTGTGGGAATTTATTTTTCCTGGTTAAACTGTATGGCGCTTATGTGTGAGAGTTTACTTCTCTCCTATCTTGTATCCTATGAGGCTAAGTTGTGTATTTTCGCTGTTGCATGCCTCTGATGCTGATTGTTCATTATTTCTCACTTGAAGACCTCTTTTGAAACTAATGTGACAATGTATTATCTTCTTTCTTAGCTGTGTGTTTGCGTTGACTTGAAGGAAAGTATGTACTGCATCTCTCCAGAACTGGTCTTAGTTTGTTTTAGCCAAAATTTGCCAAAGGGGGAGATTGTTGGTGTTTTGTATGTTGGCCTCATTTTGCAAAAACAAGTTCAAGCAAGATGTTGGACCAGATGCCATAGCATGTGGGTACAACATCTGTCATGCCGGTAATTAATGCTCTATATTGCGCATCATATCTTTGAAGATTCTCTGAAGCAATATTTTCGCCTTACTGCTTATCAAGACGCACGTTTTTAAACAAGGGTTTATAAGGCGGCTGCACCAAGAGATACTTTCCAGAAGATGCTACGCCATTTATGGAAACAAGTGATTCTTTCCATTTCATGTGTGCTGGACTTTGCAAAAGGACAGCTGAAGATTAAATACCAAGATGAAGACCTAGCCCATGCTAACTCAGGTCATATAAATATGTGAAGACTAAAACCTAAAAGACTACTGAAGCCGTATTTGAAGAATATAGTTTTAGGGTTTGAGTCTTGTTAATTGTAAGCCTTTCTTGTGGATTCTATAACACAAGCTTAGGCCTGTTTGATTTGTATTTTGTGAAACTTCTCCCAAGCTTTTAAGCACGGAGACTGTTTGTTTGTTTGGTTAGTGAAACCTCACCGTTTGTAGAACTGTTATAATCACAAGGTTTGTGATAGAAAGGAAGTGAGACGGGGTCTCAAACTTAGGAGTTCCTAGGTTGAGTTAGCACGGGTAGAGTCTAGGAGATAAGTCGTAAACTTGTATGTTTGTTGTGGGCTTAGATCTAGATCTATTATAGTGGATTCCTTCCTGGTTTGGTAGCCCCCAGAGTAGGTCGTTGTTTACGCCGAACTGGGTTAACAATTCTCTGAGTTATTTACTTTATTGTCTGTTCCTTGCACTTGTTTATTATATACTACTGTGGACATATGCTAGAGCATTTGTCTTGGCTTTACAACTGATCACGTACGACAATTGCTATAGCTTCTGTCTTAACATCTGTCCTCAGTAGGTGCCAGAATTTCAATTAGTTTAATATTTTTTTATATCATGAATTTAATATCTCTATTATTTAAGTTCCATGTTAGAATTCATTAGAGTTCTTTTTAATATTTGTATTTGCAACTACCTCCCTTATGTAATTTACATTTCAAATTACTTTATGTATTGAAGAACATGTTTAATTATTATAATTTGATTTTTAATTATAGTTAATAATGTATTATATCTGCTCAAATTACATTTGAAACATTTCCAACAAATTTTAACAAATAAGTTAGTCTAATCGTATGTCCTAAACAAAAATTTGCTATTAACTGGTCAAAGTAGTAATAAAAATTAATTCTACTTTTAAATGTCTCAATTTCGTCATAAGAATTACACATAGAATAATAGCAAAATATATTCTTTCAAGTACATATATTTATTATATGACTTCCTTTTAAATGACCAATAAACTCAACACTTTACTTACAACCCAAACAAATTTTTAGGTGTATTCATAATGGCTATAGTCCTATAGACCTTTTTTAAATATAGTCTAATATTGCCAAAATTTCCTTAAAAAAAACACATACATTACTCACTACTCTATTGTGATAATGTGAGTGCTGTTTATCTATCCAGCAGCCCAATTCAACATCAGCACAACAAATACATCGAGATGGATATATATTTGGTGCGTGAAAAAGTTGCTCGCGGCCAAGTACGAGTCTTACATGTTCCCTCTCGTTAACAGATTGGTGACATATTCACCAAAGGACTTCTGTTGTAACTCTTTGAAGACTTTCTTGATAGTCTCAACCTTCGTCAAACCTCCCGATTTGACTACGGGGGTGTATTAGACTATTATTGTATTTTATTAGCAATGATTGTATTTGATTAGTCATAATTGTATAGAAACTTAGTATGAAAACTCTCTTTGTATATAACCTAACACAAAGTAATGGAAAAGACAAGGCATATGATTCTTACAGTTATAACAGACATGCACCGGTGCATACATAAAGCTTTCACCGGTTCATTATTTTAAAATCATTTTGAAAAACAAAAGTATCAGACTTACATCGGTTTAAAGGGCTTATGCACTGGTTCAAGTCTGTCCAGACAAGATCAAGTATCGATACACAAACCCTCATGTTTTCAATAACCTTGAACCGGTTCAACCTTCACATGCACCGGTGCACAGTTTCTGGGAAACACTTGCACCAGTACATACCATGTATGCACCGATTCAAAATGCCTGAAAAATAATTTTTTGTAAGTTTCAAAGCATTTTTTAAAACTTTCTTAAAAACAAATATTTGTTTTTCCTTAATCAACATATTTAGCCTATTTTTGACATCATTCAAAACAAGCAAGAATGCAATGTGGACTTACATCTCAATCCTCCAACCTCCCTATTGAGCAAACATTTTCCCACTCCACCGAGTTTACCTTACTAACCTCCCATCGATAAATCATCCACCCATCAATAAGGAAAAAAAGTAAATTGGTAACAAAGACAAGACATATTTGAACAACACAAATCGTCCACCCATCAATAAATGTCTACTCATCCGACCAGGTAACCGCTTTTGAATTTTATCAATTAAAGGTAATCACAAAGCACGACGACGCAGATTACCTCCAATTGGGAGGCCTAGGTAAACAAACTTTAATGCGGCCAATTTTACAATTAATCATTATTGCCTCATCGATCAACCAAGAATTGTTCACATTAACATCCACTTGCATAGCCGTATTTGCACCACTATTAATTAGGGGCGTACAGGAGCCGAATTAGGTTGAGTTTGACAAAACCCTAAACACATAGGGTACTTTGAATTGGGTCGAGTAAAATAATCACCGGTTGGGTAAACTCACTCATTTATGAGTTGGGATGGATGATAGTGGATTACCCAAATTATTATTATTTTTTTGTTTTTTTAATATTAAATGATAAATTATTATATTTTTTCATAAAAATAACTCAACCTTCTAATTTTCTTAAAAAATAGTGTAACCTATTTTCAGTATCTTTTTACCATAATAACATGATAATAATATCCTTATATTTTTCATAAAAATGAACTGTTTTCACTATTTTAAATAATGATCTTTTTTAGCATCATTATTTTTAAATGAAGAAAGGAAGCCGAAGAGTGAAGAGACAAAGAGAATGATCGGATAATGCATTGAAACTGTGAATTATGAAAGAGTAATGTGTTTGTCTTTTTGAATATACAAGCATAAACTTATTTTAGAAATTGGATTATTGAACCTTGAACTTTACTCTTTTAATAATTAAATGACAAAAGAGAACCTTTGGTATTTATAAGAAAAATATTTGAAAAAATCGTAACACTACCGCGTCAGCGTCAATGAGTTTTTTCAAATCTGAGTTCGGTTTTATTTAGAACTCAATTTTTGTTATGGATTTTTCATTTTTAAATTGATACCCACTCAATGATTTGACCCCACCATTTTTTTTGGAGTTAAATCGAGTAGATCTGTCAGCCCATATACCCCTGATATTGATCAACATTTTAAAGCAAAACGAGTTATATTGATGATAAACTTTTTTTCTTTGAAAAATATGACATATTAAAATTGGAAAACATATGAAATTTTATAAGTAAAAATTAAATTATTATGCCTTACACACACAAAAATAAATAAAACATCCACACATCATACCAGCAATTTAAGTAAATATGATGTTATAATTCAATCCTTATTATCTCCATTTTATAAAAAAGACAGGATAATATGAACACATTTTTTTTTTTTTTGTGAAATCAGAATATGAACACATATTACTCTTGAGTGAAGACTTTATTTTTCTTTTACAAGTTGCTTCAGTGAAAAGTTATGAAGTATTAATTTTATTGTTAAAATGCATAAGAGGGTGATTGTTGATAAATTTTTTTTACAGTATGATAAAACATAACAATATCTATTATGGACCCATTTAATGTCAGGATAAGAAATAAAATATGATAATCGTATTATATTCTGTTACAATTCAATGTTTAATGAGACATCAAGATAGGACAATAAACAATTTATTGATTTGCCCCTATAAAATATAATTTAAAATAAAAAATTGAAATCTAATAAAATATAAATAAAAAATAATTTCATATTAAATTAAAAAATATTAATAATTATTTTAAAATATATGTATGATTTTGTCACAAGGGTAATTTTGCAATTTAAATAATCTAAAATTTGTTTAAATTCTTTAGCAAATTAAATATACTTTTCTTATGAGAGTAGTTTAGTTATTTAC
The DNA here is from genome assembly GCA_951799995.1 of Trifolium subterraneum. Lineage (NCBI taxonomy): Eukaryota > Viridiplantae > Streptophyta > Magnoliopsida > Fabales > Fabaceae > Trifolium > Trifolium subterraneum. The sequence goes on from OX637463.1 coordinate 30,829,168, forward strand.
ATATAATATGCATCATATATCTATTTTGTAAAAAAATAAAATTGTATCATACATCTATTTTAAAAATGGTATAAAATTATTAAATTACTTATTAATTTATAAAATATTACAAAATAATTTTAAAAAAATTAATTATTTCACAAGAAAAATTAATTATTTAAAATAATATTATCCGGTTTGTTATCTCGTATACATGAAATTGCTATCATCTGCACATCAAACACATGAAAAGATAACGTTATCATATTTATGTCATGAAAAGATAAAATTGGAACGATACAGAGAAAATTAACATAGTCATTGCCCCCTACGCAAGGATGAGATATCATCTATACATCAAACACATGAAAAGATAACGTTATCATATTTATGTCATGAAAACATAAAATTGGAACGACACATAGAAGATTAACATTACCCCTGCGCAAGGATGACACGCACAAAAAAACATATTTACGTCGTATATTACATTCTTATCATATATTTATTTATGTCATGTTACATTCTTATCCTGTTTTATATCATATCATCTCTCTATCCCGTATTTATATATAAAATATAAAATTTCCTTTTCTTCCATTTTCACATTTGCTCACCCTTATTTTTTGCACCGCAGACAGAATCACCCTCTCTCTCTCTCTCTCTCTCTCTCTCTCTCTCTCTCTCTCTCACCCCAATTCTCACGGTTTTGCAATATCCTTCGTCAATTGAAGTAATTTTGCTTGAAAAATCCACAATCTCAGAAACCCAAATCAAGCACCTAATCCATCATTCAACCCTTTTTGCTTCTCTAAACCAAACCTATTATAAATCTATTTATTTATCTTTCTCCAAAAATAGAAGGGGCTGAAAACGATTCTTCACCATAATCATCTTATATTGCACTGCCAACATAATCCAATTTTCATACTTAGCTGTTTTTATGTCATATTTGGCATAAACCCAGTACGAGGTTGCTCTCAAATTTTCATCTTTTTAAGGTTTCTAAGAAAACCTAGTTGTTGTTGTTGTTGCTGCTGCTGCTGCTGCTGCTTTTGTTATTTATTTATTTATTTGTTTATTTTTTATGCAGTGTTGTAAGCATGCCTGAGGTGTTAGATATAAGTTCTGATGAAGAAGAGGGTTTGAAAGAGGAAACCAAAAGTTCTGATTTAGATTGGATACAAGAGTTACTATTCAATTCTGATGATGAATCAGATGCTGATTCTGATGTTGTTATCATTCATGAGAATAAACCACCAGAGTTGAAGTCAAAGTCTTCAAAAGATGATGTTGATGATGATGATGATGATGACGACTGTGTGGTTCTGGAAGGTGACCCTGAAAATGGTGTTACTTCTGTTGATGAGGAGGATTCAACAGGGTCAGATGAGTTGGTTGTAGTTGGAGAGAAGGGTCAGGTATGCATGTCCTTGATTGAGCTTATTTGTTATTACTATAAACTATAAGTAAATAAGTAAATGGTACTAGTAATTGTGTATTTGGTTGCTCATGTATATTTGTACTATATGTTTTTCGGAAAGAGAAAGAGTACATATTCATGTTATTGCTTTGTGGACCACCCAACTTGTGTTATTTGGTTATAGGAATTACAATTACATGAGATGAACTAAGTGTTGGTTGGTGTGTACAAAACATGTTTTTTTGAATGTTAATTGCTTTAGGTGTGGATTGTCTTTGTTCATGAAATGACCTATGAAACATGGACACGAGACTAACACGTAGACATCGTAATAATTTGAGTATAGCCACTTGTATTAGTGTCGTGCCGTGTCGGTGTCAAACACTGCACTCGCCTTCAATCTGAAGTGCTAGTGCTACATAGGAAATTACAAGGGGATCTGATATGGTTGATTGTGGATTTATACATATAGGGTTGTATCTCAAAATTATCATGTATGTGGTTTTGGTTGTTCTTTTGGAATTGAGGGAGTACTTTCTCCTAAAGTGTCAATTCTTCACTAGATGGTACATCGTACGCCATTGCTAAGGTTAGCCTCATAGCTAATTCTTGCAGGGTGTGAAATTACCACGAGGCAAGTTTAGATTGCTGAGGAAATATTCAGAAAGGTAGAAGAAGACTTTGATCCTTGGCCATGCGTCTTGGCTATTGTGTATGAGAAAACACTTTATTTGTCTTCTCAAATTTACCATTTTAATGCTTCTCTTTGCTTATGGGAGAAGATGTAGCCGTTGCATTTCAGAGATGAACTCTATTTTTGTGTCTTACAGGTTGCCTGTAGAGACTATCCTCATGCCCGACATCTTTGTGCTAAATTTCCTTTCTCTTCCACTCCTCATGAGATACACTGTGGCCAGGTAAAAAACAACTAAAGATCACATATTGGACTATGTCAAAATTCAGATTTTCTTCAGCTTTTTTAATTATTACTGTTTATTATATAGTATCTGATACACTCAACATTATCCTTTCTGTCACTCATTATTTTTTTATGATATGCAGTGCCACTGTTTTGTCTGTGATTCCCTAGCACCATGTATAAAGTGGGGCACTGGCATTTCGAGTTCAGATCATTGTCATGCACATGATAAAACTGAGGTGTGGAAACTTCAGAGGAAAGATTTCAAGCGGACCCTGAGTTCTCCATTACCAGCTCCAACTAATTATGGTACTTCACTGGTACGTTCTCAAAGTAATGAAAATCTTCCTTGTGATATTACTCACTTGTCTCCGATTTCCGTGTTGCGGAATCAAGCAGCCAGATCAACTGCAATGCACACTCCCTCACTCAACTGTATGCCTCAAAATCAGGTCTCTCGGCCAAAAGCAACATATGCCCACTTCTCACTGAGTTCTGGTATGCAGAATCATATCTCTCGACCAATTAATGTCCCTGTATCCAAAGCCACCAACCCAACAATCCCAAATGGTGCAAACCGTGGTAGATATCTTGAATCGAGATCTAATTTGGCAAGAGATAGAAACCGGTCTCACTATGCACCAAAGCAAATGCTGGGTGTACGTAACCATGCCATCCAAAGGGAGCGGGGAAGGGGTGCAAGCAGTTTAGGACCACAATTCCTCCGTTCTCCTATGTTGTCCAAGGAGCTTATGTTGTCCAAGGAGCTAGCAGGCTGTACGGGGTACATATTGGGAGCGAATCATCCGTTTCGTAATTCACCTACCTTCAAGAATCATGTTAATTCAGTACAAATTCATTCCCCTACAGGATTCTCAAATCCCATAAATTTCTCAAATTTATCACATTCAAGCTCAGCACCGGTCAGTCCTAGTTGTGTCAACCCGCATACCGTGACTCCTGAAACCCAATATGGCCAAGCATTGTCCCAATCAAACCATAGCCAGAATTTCCATCAAACTTGTATGCAGGGTAACAATGCTCCTTATGTGGCGAGCCTGAATAGCAATCAGCATGGAAATGAGCTTCAAATTAATAGTCAAAATGTAAATGCTAATGGAAGTATTACACAAAACGGGATTACAAGTCAAGACACTTGCCGACCAAAGCCACAAGAAGAAAGCCAAAATATATCTGCAGGGAGGTTTTCTGCATTTGACCCAAGTTGGGAAGAGAATACCAGTCAATTGAACACTCTTTTTGAAAAATCTCCTCTACAAAGCACAGGATCTACAGACCAACCACCTAATGTGGAGAACCTCAGTACTCAGTTTATTGAAAGCGTTGAACCGGCAAGTGAAAGTTCTCATATACCTAGTACGATTGTTGATTTTGACAACTGGCTTTCGGGAAAAGAAACTGGTCCAATGGCAACAGATGGTGTTTTGCCATTTGAACTGAACATACCATCTCCAGATCCTAGTCCATTTGATGTTGATACGAGCGAGCTTTCATCTCTATGGTGGTGAATAAGTTAAATGTAGCAAACAAAAGTGCAGTCTTCAATGGGAGTGCTCATATTTGCCTATAGTGGAATGATGCCAATACAATGCTCACTTATTTTTTAGTCAGTCTTTGTGACCGAGTCATTTGTGTGGCAAGTTTCAACTTTTAGGCTCATCAACTCGTGCTAAGAGCTGATTTGTGTTATATGTTGACTAATCCTCATAGGTAATAATGCTAAGTTAGATATAATAGTTGCTGCTAGCATAGCCTAATTTAGTTTTGCTTTGCTTAGTTGGATGTAGTGAAGTCTTTGCTTCTAGGATAATGGATGTGAAGGTCAGAAGGAACCAGAGTAAAACTAACACAAACTGAAAGTGTTCTATCTCATATGTACTTTCATTTATGCAGTAATTGAGGTTTCTATTTATCTAAACTTTTGTGTATAAAGTCAGTTTCAAGGGTAAGTTCCATTTAAATGGAAGGCTTGATTTACAGTGAAATTTGACATGTATAACTGATTTCATCAAGCCTGTTTGTCTTTCAGGCTGCTAGTTCTGGGTTGTGTATCTTCTGGAATCAGAGTCTTGATTTCATGGAGGTCGAAATCCAGGTTCTTATTCGGGGAGTTTTGGACCTTCCAAAGTTACAGCTTGATCCACTTGCCTTTTAGTGCATATTTGGATTGACCGTATCTCCGCGAAATAACTGTATGACACTAATTTTGGCAAAAGTTATACTTTGGAGCTTCTAAAATTAAGGTGTCATTGTAATTTCTTCAAACTCTGTGTTTGGAGACTGTGTAGTCTGTAATATTGCATTCTACGCACTTTGAGTTGAAAAACTTATTCCAACATGTTGACTTCTAACAAGAACGTCCATTAACTTTTGAATTCATCAACTATATTAGAAAAAAAAACTACATTCCATAAACAATTTAAAACAAATGTTACGAGTTCAATTGTGCACTGTTAGCGTAATTTTTATATATGTATCCAATAATGTGTTAGCACCCCGGTCATTCAACTTATGGGTAGAATTTTTAGCCACTAGACTACTTAAAAAAAAAAAAATTATTGAAGTTATTATTGCATAAAACAATATTTTAAAAGACTTTTCATCTGTTTATTATGTTTTTAACAATGAGAATCACATAAAATAAATAAAAAGTTATTTAAATAATATGCTATTTTGAGTAGCTTAACACAAATATGTTTAAAAAAAAAAAGCAAACACAAAATATACTTTCTTTTTTCTTTCAAAATCTCTAAAAAAAATTTATTTTAAATTATACATTTAAATATGATAAATTTTCTTTTACGGTATGGTTGATAATTTTTTTTACTAAGTTAATAAATATTTTGACTGCCCACTTTTTGGATTAACATGAAAATTGATTTTAAAGATTATAATTATATAGTTTTCTTTTTTTTGATAATTTTTTTTTGGTTGATAATTTTAAAGATTATATAGTTGATTCTGAAATGTTTAAACATTTTTAATTTAAATTATTTTAAAATAATACATATTCTAATTTAAATATAAGTTTGCACTCCAAAAAGACTTTTATAAAATTTGTATTCTTTGAGATAATTCCCAACAAAAAAAAAAGAAGAAGGAATGAGTTGAAAATTGCATAGTTCGGTTGACAGGGGCAGTCTATTTATTCTAATTTAAGGTTGATTTATTTATTTTTTTTATAATTAAGGTTGAAATTTTTACTCACTAACCTAATTGACAAAAAAAAAAAAAATCACACCATATAATATAACCAAAAAAAGAAAAAGAAAAAGACAAACTTGGATTTGTTGCTGTGGTTAAATTCCAGTGTTGCACACAGTTCACAAAATCATGGCCATTCAAACTATCCAATGGTTTTCCCTAATTTGAAAATTTGTTATTTAATTTTAATAAAAAATAACAAGACCCACGTGTCTCAGCCTATGAAGCCTCGATACTCCAAAAATGGCAAAGTATCATGTCCGATATGTGTCTGATACCGATACTCGTATCGGAGAGTATCAGACAATTAATATTATTTTTTAAAGAAAAAAAATTACCGATACGTGTCGGATACTTCTCGATACACGTATTGGAGTATCGGAGAAGTATTAGACAACTAATGTTCTATGATGATAGAATTGGAGGATATCATACTGATACAATCTGTATTTCATCTTAAATAGTGAATGTTAGGGGATGATGTTGTTTGTGTGATACTTATGATGTTTTATTCTTTATAGTACTAGTTATGTTATTTTTGAGTAGTACTTACTTAACTTGTTTGCTCAGTATGTAATCGTCAACTGTTTGCCCAGTTTGAGTAATTTGAATGTCAATTTATTATCATTATCTATTTTTGTTATGTTTATGTATTGTGCATTTATATATTTAATTTTTAAATAACGTATTGCGCTAATATTCTATCGAAAATTTTAAAAATATTTCCGTATCTGTATCCTATCAGTATATGTCAGGTATCCGGGCTACATACTCTCACCCCATGTCTCAGCCTCACTCACATTTCTTTTCTCTCTCTCTGCTTCTTCCTCCGCCGGATCTTTCTTGATTCACCATGTCCGTTTAACTCCGCCGGAAATTGAAGAAACAAAGGAAAAAAAAACAAGAGAGAGAAAAAACGATAGCGACTCCGTCAACGGCAACGTTAACGCAACATAACTCCTTGTCAATATTCCGGCGGCGAGAACACTGCGTTGAAGTCTTAAAGTTGTATTTCTAAGAGCAATAAAAAAACCCAAAAAAAAAAAAAAGTTAACTATGGCGCTATGGATGGAAAAGGGTTCAGAGCCCTTGACCGAAAACGAGAAAGCAGACCTTGAAGCCATTGCTGCAATCAAAGAGTCTTCAGCCTTAGAACTCAAGGTATATATATATATATATATAATCTTTCTTCACCATGTTTTCAAAAAATCCTAAAAAAATCCATTCTTTTGCTTTGATTTCACTCTCAATAATCTTTTTCAGGAAAAGGGTAATCAATATGTGAAGATGGGTAAGAAGCATTACTCTGATGCCACTGATTGCTACACAAGAGCAATTAATCAGAAAGCTTTGACTGATTCTGAGACTTCTATTCTTTTTTCAAATAGAGCTCATGTTAATTTGTTACTTGGAAATTTTAGAAGAGCTCTTAATGATGCTAATGATGCACTCAAATTGAATCCTTCAAGTATAAAGGTGTAAACTTTATTATGCGTTTGTTTGTTTGTTTATTGTAATTACTTGTTTTTTTTTTTATGTTTTGATGGTAATGGTGGAAATTGTTTTTAGGCAATTTATAGAGCTGCTAAAGCTTCTGTTTCATTGAATTTGTTGGATGAAGCACAAGACTACTGTCAAATGGGTCTTCATTTGGACCCTAAAAATGAGGAATTGAAGAAGCTTGAATATCAGATTGGTCTTAAGATCTTGGAGAATGAAAAACATGAGGCTCAAGTTTCTAAAGCTGTTGCTGAGGCAAAGGTATAAACTTTAAACAGTATTTTTTAGTGTTGTCAATTGTGGATCGTTGAAAATATTAGTTTGTTCAAATTCCGTAATGCAACAATGCTTGTATAGCTCGTATTTGAAAACATTTTGTACTAAATAGTATATTGTGGTGGAATAATAGCGGTTTGTTTAGGCCCTATTTGGATAAGCAATTTAATTAAGCGCTTATAACTTAAGTGTTCATGTATAAGCTTTTTCTATAACAAAAGATAAAATAAAGTCAAATTGTTTTATATAGGGTATAAGCTGTTTTTATTTGCTATCTTGGAGAGCTTGTGGAAATAAATTGAAAACAGCTTTTGGCATGTAATAAGTTGTTTTCACAAGATCTTCCAAACAATCTCACAAGTGATTGTGTCAGTAGATAAGCTCACATAAGCCTATCCAAACATGCCCTAAATTCTGCTTATAGCACTACAGTGCCACTATAGCTGCTATTTAAGAGCTCTGGTTTTCTTATGTAACTTTTAATAATGTGGAGAGAGCTCATTTCCTTCTTTAAACAAAAATTGTGCAGGAAATTGTTTCTGCAATGGAAAATAGAGGCTTGAAGATTGGAAAGGCCATGTATCGAGAACTTACTGGATTAAAGAAGCCTGTGTTGGACAAAAGTAACATCCTTCATTGGCCTGTTCTTCTTTTGTATGCAGAGGTCATGTCCAGTGACTTCATTGAAGATTTCTGCGAGACCGACATGTTTTCAGTTCACCTTGATATGATATCCTTTTATAAATGTTGTATTCACATTATCTTTAAACTAGTTTTGTGTGAATGGATGTGTTACACCCTTAGCTAGCTAACGTATTTGCAGATGATCAGCCGCTTCCATGGGATGTTGAAAACAATTACAAACGTGAATTTATTGAGTTGTACTATGAGGTAAGCTTTTTGCTTCCATTGAAATTGTATTCTAGTTACTGTTGTGATAAGGTGATATTTACAATAAGATTTTTTGGCTACATTGTTCATATCGGCATATTTTGTGTCAAATGTTGGAAAACTTGTAATTCAAAAGCAATTTTCTCCCTCACATCTTATTTCTTGTTTTATCAGGCTGGTTCTGGACCTCGTCTATCTAAGGAAAAACTCCTCCGTTATTTATTAGAGGGAACTGCAGCAGCTTCTAACGGGGAAGGTATTGGTGATGAAGAGAAAGATGCAGTTGACGATATTAAGCAAAACCAGAGTATGTTACTTTTGAAGTTCTTTTTATCCCTCTTTGCAATCCATATTTGGTTTCTTTGTTTGCATGACTCCATTTCCGTACTATAGTGGTTCATAATGTGTTAAAGTAGTAACTAGTTTTAATTGAAAGATCGACAACGAGAACTTGATTCAAGTGTCAAATTATTTCAAAATACCGAACATTTTAAAAACTGCTCTTTTTTCAAAGCTAAAAAGAAAATTCTATTGACGTCAAAATTTATTTAGATCTCATAGCAAATAATTCATGAATGATATCTCGAATCATATTGATGTTAAGTAATCAGTTCTCATTTTCATTAATAGCAGTATGTCTGAGAAGTTGTGTGTTTCATCTATAAGTCATTTATATTGAAATGTTGTATCTAGTCTTTCCGGTTTTTGATCAACTGTTATTGTCATGTAGATCATATTAATAAAATTTCACATTACTCTTTTACCCAATATTTTTTTCACATTTTGCTAAAAAAAATCACATCAATCCAAATTTATTGTCATATTCAATTGGCACATCATAAGTTTAACAAAAGGAGGACTCTTGAACCAACGATAAAGAGTGTATTCAAGAATGTTTTAAAAGAGTGCATTAAAATATGAACTATTTCATTATATGCTTTTTATTGAGTTTTTCTTCAAAATCTGACGTGCAAGGTTAACATGATAGATAGTTGCACACTTATAATTCCATAGTTGGATCACATTACTCAGAAAAAAAATTATTTGATGTTAATGTTAACATACCAAGTCTTACACTGGCGCTGGTTTTGCAGTCCCTATTTTATGTGTGTGTGTGGTAATTGTCTAAGGAATGGTGATTCGTAATCTGATGGTTTCGTTTCTCTGTCTATAAACTGTTAATGATGTGTGAGTTTGAGTCATGGTAAAGCTTAGATGTTATCTCCTCACTGGCAGTACATCCTTCAAGCTCCGATACCATATATAATTATGTGAACGTGAATTTTGTGTGTCTATAATGAGATCACACTACTTGTATTTATACTGATATGATACAACAAATACACTGAATAGTAATAAATAAGCACTACCTAGGAAGTTGTATAATACTAGGAAGTCTAACAAATAATCTAGGAACTCTACATATTCTCTTAATTGTAACAGAGGTTTTTTTTGACAAGTTCAAGAGGTGCTGCTTTTAATGCAGCACTATTAAGCACCGTTATGTACATGGATACCAGACACAATAACGGCGTTGGTAATAATTTGAGAAACAAAAATGATTGAATGTAAACACGTGTCAGATGCACTTTCAACCTGAAGTGTCAGTGCGACATAGATTCAACATTTACCCGCAATGATGTCATTAAATACCTTTGAAATCTTATTTGTTGTCCCATGTTTTTTGGGTTTGTTTCTTTTGTGAGGGGAGGAATTCGCCTTTGTCTCAATGTGCCTGCTATGTGAAAACTTGAATATGACATGATCTTCTATTTTAATCAGGCTCCCCAAAATGGATCAAAGTAAATGAAAGGAGAACTCTCCATGATGTTCTGAAAGAGCCTAATTTCATCATTCCTGAGATACCAGGTGAAATGTAGTTCAGGAAAAGTGATCACTTTTTTTTCTTCCATTGATTCTGTTTAGAGTTTCATCTAACTATGATGTATTTGCAGTCTTCTATGTTGTTTCTAAGCAATCCAGCTTTTATAAAAAATTCAAAGATGGAAAGTGGGCTCCTCCAAGTGTATGAAGGAATCAGCAAGCAACTAGCATGTTTTTGCAGTAACTACATTCAAGAGTTAGTTAATGTCTCAATCTGGAAGTATCGAAGATTGCGCACTCATTTCTTCCACATTTTGGACTTTTTGAACCAGACTTACCTGCTAATTTCAATTGTTTGATGAATCAATATTTTAAGCTGTACTAGTTGTCTCAATGATAATGCTAGAATTGGAGGAACCTCACTTGAGTGTATCTATTTTTATCTTCTCCTGTAACCTAGTTAACACAGATAGCTTGGGCTGTTTTGGTACATGTATAATTTGATAGCTTTGGTTTCAGATTTTTATCAAATTATAGGTGCATAATATTTATTTATTTTGTTTTAAATAGTCCAGCGGCGAAACTCACACTAAGTGCGGAGTTGCAAAGTCACACACTAAGTGTAGAGAAGAAAAGTATTGCAGGTTCAAATCTGTGCCTCACCACATCAAATGTGTCCACAACTTTATATCATCTAAGCTGCACTCGTTCACGCATAAGCTGATAAGCAGATAACTGACCATTCTATTTTCCATTTCGTATGTCAATTCTTACAATTTGAAAAATGGTCACGAATATATATATATATATATATATATATATATATATGAGTATTTGTTATCAATAATGAGTGTGTCTATATATATATATATATATGTATACGAGTATATAGCAATCTGTAGAAAAATCAAAATAGAGGTCATTCAAAGTGAAACGAATCAAAAGGAATACTTTTGTAGCATTTAGATGCATGAATTTTTGTATTAAAGCACGAAAATAGAAAAGAACAACTAAGAAATGGGATAGAATAACATTTCTGATTCAGTACAATCCCCAATTAAACTTCCTTCGAATCTGGAAGTCTTTCTGAAATAGAAGAAAATAATAATAATTCAGTTCCAGAGCCAAAGATCGTAGTGAACGGGAATTTGCTAGGCACAGGACGACCTTATGATTAGAGTTATTGACATTTGACAGGTAAAGTATAAGAACATCATAGTCATAATTATAATCCAAAAAGATTCCCTTACATCCAATGCAATGGCTCTCCAATCACAATTTTGCAAAGAGACTTAGGAAGTTCAATGTTATTATAAAATCCATGCATGATCACAAGAATTATACAACTCATGATTGCTTATACTTCAAACAAAAAAGGCAGCGCAATACAACTTCCATCACACGCGACACTTTCATAAGGCTATCACCGAGATCTCAGCTCATGTGTGCATTGCAAGTACACAACGGAGACATCCTCCTTCATGCATGAGGTCAAATGCACTGTTGATTTCCGGAAGAGTCAAACTGTGAGTAATGTATTCATCAACCTTGATTTCCTGCAAATGAGATAAATATTACTTAGTCCTAAGTGCTCAGGTACTAACTATGCAATACATTACGTCATTAACTTGAAATTAAATGTATGGAATAAAACAAAATGGAAATGCTTAATTAATTTACCTTGTTTAAGTACTTGTTTACAAGCCAAGGAACTTGTGATCGGCTCTTGAATCCACCAAAAGCTGTACCTTTCCAGACACGACCTGTCACCAACTGGAACGGTCGAGTTGATATTTCTTGCCCTGATGCTGCAACACCAACAATAACTGAAGTCCCCCACCCCTGCAAATTTGCAACACCAAAACATATATAAATATATATATTACTTGTTACACAAGTTGCTAATTTCATATTTGATTCATATATTTTCATTTCCATGTTGTGTAATGCATGATGAGTAATATTTGAGGTAGCATGCAGTAGCAGTCACCTTATGGCAGCATTCCAAAGCAGCCCTCATTACTGAGACATTTCCAATGCACTCAAAACTATAATCAACTCCACCATCTGTGAGATCAACTATGACCTGCTGGATCGGTTTCTCGTGTTCTTTTGGATTAATAAACTCAGTGACTCCAAAGTTCTTTGCTGCAAAGTCAATAAACAAAATAAATTAAGGCATTAATAACATACACATTTTAGCTTAGCTTTAGCATCATGTCCATACATAATTCTAAATACAACCCGAATATAATAAAATCTGAGAAGAAAACAACAAATATAAATAGCTCATAATTCATAACTAGACTAGACTGCACTTTGTATTATAATAATTAGTTAAGACAATGTGTCAATATTAGTCATTTATGTCAGAAGAATAATAATGAAGGAATAAGCACTTACAAACACAAACGATCAGAGATATTAGATAATTATTAACTATATCCATATTAATTACTATCTATGAAAATACAATTCAAAAGTTAGTTTCATAGGGTTAGTTAACTATTATAACAGTTAACAAGTTAGTTTTGTTAGTTACAACTGATATTATTCATTTATGTCTGAAGAAAAATAATGAAGGAATAGCACTTATAACACAAAGGATCAGAGATATTTAGATACTTATTAATTATATCCATATTACTACTATCTGTTGAAAATATAATTCAAAAGCTAGTTTCATAGGGTTAGTTAACAGTTATGACAGTTAACAAGTTAGTTTTGTTAGTTACAACTGTTTTAGTGAGTTAAAAGTGTGGGACTTAAGTGTATTGCTTGTATAAAACCTCCTTACATAATGTGAAATAAACAAGCATTGAATAATTGAATTTTACTCTCTTTTCTTCGCATTCCATCCACTTCTTTCTCTCAATTAAGTGTGTCACCCTTGATCATAATCCAATAGAATTGGCATCAGAGTGAGCCTGGTTGTGATTCTGGGAAAACAGTGTTTCTGCTGGTGCAATGGCTTCATCAAACGGCAATTTCCCTGCAACGCTTCCCATCCTTGATGGGAAGAATTTCGACAAATGGTGTACTCAAATGAAGGTGATTTTCGGATATGAAGATGTATGGGAGATCATCACAAATGGACTCGAAAATTTAAGCAACAATGCGACTGATACACAGAAATCTGCATTCAAAGAATTGAAGAAAAAAGATTGTAAAGCGCTCTTCATCCTTCATCAATGTGTTGATGCAGCGTACTTTGAGAAGATTGCACATGCAACTTGTGCAAAGGATGCTTGGGAGATTCTTGAAAACTCATATGAAGGGGCTACAAAACTGAAGAAAAGCCGGTTGCAAACTCTTAGGAGACAGTATGAACTGCTGCAGATGGAAGGTAATGAAGAAGTTACAAAATTCTTTACTCGTGTGCAAACACTGACAAATCAAATGAAGAGTTGTGGTGAAAAACTTTCAGATCAAACAATTGTTGAGAAAGTGCTTAGAAGTCTCACGCAAAAGTTTGATTACATAGTGGTAGCTATAGAAGAGTCCAAGGATCTTGGATGTATGAAAGTGGAAGAACTTCAAGCATCTTTGGAAGCACATGAGCAAAGAATGAATGAAAGAACCTCTGATAGAAGAAATGATCAAGCATTGCAGGCTCACATTTCAAAGAAGAACAATATTGAAAAGTGGAAAGGCAAGAAAAACAAAGGGAACGAATCTCATCACAAGAATGACAGTGCTAGCAGTTCCAAAAATCAAGATCAAGCCGAATCTTCATCTCAAAACAACAAAAGTTCCAATCCAAAGAAGAAGTTCAACAAAAGCAAGGTGCAGGGCTACAATTGCAACAAGTTTGACCACTTTTCTGATGAATGTTATAGTAACAAGAATCAACAAAGAAGATCAAACAATGAGACTAATATGGCTCAAGATGAGGACTCAGATTCCGATGCAGTGCTTTTAATGGTGACAACAAACTCTGAATTGGGCAACTCTGAAACTTGGTATCTTAATTTGGGTTGCTCCAATCATATGACTAGCCATAGAGAATGGTTAGTAGATTTTGATGGTAGCAAGAAACGTAAGGTGAGATTTGCAGACAATAGAACAGTTCCAGCTGAAGGTGTTGGAAATGTAGTGATCAAAACCAAAGAAGGCAAACAAGGAGTGATTTCTGATGTGCTATTTGTTCCTAATATTAAGAGTAATATTCTAAGTATGGGACAGCTGCTAGAAAAGGGTTTCTCAATGCAAATGAAAGATGATTACATGGAGATTTTTGACTCAAATGCTAGAAGAATCTTGAAGGCACCTCTGTCACAAAATAGAACCTTTCAAGTTCAATTTCATGTTGCAGATGCACAATGTTTCTCTGCAGAATTGCTGAATGATGAATCATGGATGTGGCACTTGAGATTTGGTCATCTGAATTTCAATAGCTTGAGTCAGTTGAAGCATAAAGGTATGGTATCTGGACTTCCCTCAATTAAAATTCCAAATAAAGCATGTGAACATTGCATAATCAGCAAGATGCTCAGCAATTCATTTAGTTCCTACATTCCTACGAGAGCCAAAGGAGTATTAGAAGTTGTGCATTCTGATGTGTGTGGTCCTTTCGAAAAATCATCACTTGGTGGAAGCAATTATTTTGTTTCATTTGTGGATGAATTTAGTGGAATGAGGTGGACTTATCTAATTAAAGCAAAGAGTGAAGTTTGCTCTATCTTTAGAAAATTCAAGCTGATTGTAGAGAAACAATCTGAAAAAATGATCAAGATACTTATAACTGATGGTGGAGGTGTATATACTTCAAATGAATTCAAAAAGGTTGTGTGAAGATGCTGGTATTCAACATGGGGTGACTGAACCATTTACTTCTCAACACAATGGTCTAGCTGAGATAAGAAATAGGACCATTCTGAACATGGCTAGAAGCATGTTAAAGACCAAAGGCATGTCTCACGACTTTTGGGGGGAAGCTATAAACACTGCTGCATATTTGTTGAACAGATGTCCTACCAAAAGATTACAATCCAAGGTTCCAGAAGAAGTGTGGTCAGGAAAGAAGCCCCAAGTTAACCATTTAAGAATCTTTGGATCACTATGCTTCAGGCATGTTCCTGATGAGAAAAGAAAGAAACTTGAAGACAGAAGTGAGACAATGATCATTGTTGGATACCATTCGGCAGGGTCATACAGACTTTATAATCCAAGGACCAAGAAAATTGTGATCAGTAGAGATGTGTTCTTCGATGAAAGCAACAGCTGGAATTGGGGCAAGCAAGCTAGTCATCAAGGGAGTACTGCAGCAACTATTCCTTTCACATTGGATGATAATAAAGATGAAGAGCCACAAAGATGAAAATATAATTCAAAAGTTAGTTTCATAGGGTTAGTTAACTGTTATGACAGTTAACAAGTTAGTTTTGTTAGTTACAACTGTTTTAGTGAGTTAAAAGGTGTGGGACTCAAGTGTTTTATTGCTAGTATAAAAGCTCCTTGCTTAATGTGAAATAAACAAGCATTGAATAATTGAACTTTACTCTCTCTTTTCTTTACATTTCATCTATTTTTTTCTCTCAATTAAGTGTATGAACTCTTTGATCCTACTCCAATACTAATTAAGTGTGTGAACTCTATCTCAAAAAATCAACCAAGTTCATAATATGTACCTCTTTCAAACTTATTACTATCAATATCTATACCAATAATCCTTGATGCACCGGCAGCTTTTGCACCCTCTGCAACCTGTAGGTGTAAATTATAGATCATAACAGAAGTCCCAACACCAAGCTAAAATGAAAATATAGCTACTAGTCTTTTTAGAAACTCACAGCAAGTCCGACAGTTCCAAGGCCGAAAACAGCAACAATTGACCCTGCTTCCACCTTTGCAGTGTTCCACACAGCGCCAAGGCCTGAAACGTTACTCAAAATATTAATTGTTTTAAAATCTACCAATGTTGTCTTGTCTACCAAACTTAATTAGATCAAGAATAAGACTAAAAACATTGTTGTAAGATCTCAAACAAATTCAATTGATACATGACTTAGATTAGTTTTCACCTAGAGTTGCAAAAGTATATATGTTACCATTCAGTAAAAGCTAAATTAAAAATTCCCTCAAGATATTGTTGGATGGGAAGTTTTATGAACGATAGTGGCAAAGGATGGTTAGAAAAGATAAACTCGTTTCTTACATAAACTTGCAAAATCTCAATACAATTTTCTTACATATTCTTAATAATATAATAGTTATAAACTTACCAGTTGGAACACCGCATCCAAGAAGACAAACTTTGTCCAAAGGAGCTATGGGGTCAATCTTAGCAACACTAACATCATGAACAACTGTATATTGACTAAAAGTGGAGGTTCCCATAAAATGATAGATAGGCTTTCCATTGACAGAGAAACGACTCTGACGATCACTCAGCATGACTCCAACTCCAGTGGCAGAACGAACTTTGCCACAAAGATTTGTTTTGCCTGATTTGCAAAACTTGCATTCTCCACATTCAGCTTGGTAACAAGGGATCACATGATCCCCTGGCTTAACTTCAGTAACCCCTTCTCCAACACTTTCCACAATCCTGTATATATGTACCAAAAACACATCATCATAGTCATAATCTATAAAGCACTAACAGAGACACAAACACCGGTTAAACCCTTTTAACCCTTAGTTCAATCCGGTTAAACTATCCACCCACCTCAATATTTGGAAAAAATGAATGAATTAAATGTAATTACACGTGTTTGTGTTGCGTCAGAAACTGATACATGTCATCAAAACTCAAAAGTGGCGGTGCTTCAAATATCATAATAGTATTATGAATAATGATAAAGTGAATAATGAAATATGGTTTTATTTATATACCCACCCAGCAGCTTCATGACCAAGTATACATGGGAAAAGACCTTCAGGATCCTGCAAAAGCAAATGAAGATGAATTGATGATATACATATAAGGAATTAATTAACAGATGGGGATGGTGAAGAAACAAATACCTTGCCATTCCAAGTATAAGCATCGGTGTGACAGAGAGCAGTGTAGAGAATTTGGATTCGAACCTCACCAGCCTGAGGTGGAGCCACTTGAACGTCCTCGATTATCAATGGTTTGTTGGGTTCCCAGGCCACCGCAGCTTCATCACCAATAATATAACATATATATGAATGAAATGGGTGTGTGTCATCATCATCATCGAGAGAGAGAGAGAGAGAGAGAGAGAGAGAGAGAGAGAGAGAACCTACCTTTGCAGGTAATGACTTGTCCTTGAGTAGTAGCCATCGAAATGGGAATGGTAACGCACAGTCATATGGATGGAATACCAAACTATAGTACGTACGTACGTACGAGGTACTTATTAATACTGAAAATCACATGAAACAAACAAATCCCCTGATTTTGTCTGTTATAAATGGGATTTACATTTATAATATTTTATTTTGATTTTTGTATCAATAATATCATTTTTTATTGAGAGCATGATGATGAATAATCAACAGCAGATCGGTCAAAAAATTGAATGATCAACGGTAGAAAAGTATTTTGGTAAGAAAAGAAACAATATTATAAAAGTATAAAACAAAAAATATGCCTCTTTTTCTCTTATTATAATATCCTCCCATTGAATCAAAATGAGTTTAAAAACAATTGTCTCTAATTTTGAGTTTTCAACATAACAATTTTTGCGAGAATAATTTGACACATTAGTGTTTGTTCTTCTGTGTAACAATTAATGATCATCTGGACATGATATCTTAATTAAGCTTACGAACACGTATAGTACTATCAAAATCTAAATATAATCATGTTTTGCATAAACATGTTTTTCCTTTATACACCACATAATATTAGAGAAGTCAAAGTCAACACTCCACTTTATTCTCTAGACATATGTTGAAGACACTTTGTCAACCTTCGGGCCTAGTCATCTGTATTGTGACAAAAAGGATTTTTGTAGAATGAAAGCGCTTCTAATGATCAAGAGAATATTCATACCAAAAGAATAATCATCTCAAACGGTCTAATCACGTGATCCAATGATAACGACATCTATGATAGCCTCATATCAAGACAAAAATAGTACGAGAATACAATTTCACGAGAAAGGATCCTCTCAAATTTTTTTCCTCAATTGTTACATCTTGACCATTAACTAACTTTTTTGCATTTTTTCTAAGTAAAATATTATCACATGGTTTTGATCCAAAGGTTTAGATACAACATTATTTCCTCAATTTTTTTTTTCTAATGGAGAGAATCCATTCTCCAATTTCACTACCTCCATTGCTTGTACTATCGGAGGAAAAATCGCAACGGCCTCATTCATGAGAAGAATTTAAATGAGAAGAACTCCAATTCAAATCCTCTATAAATAGAGTACATTCTCACAAAGAAAAGCAGACAACACAAAAGAGAGTACCTTTGAGGATTTTTCAAGTCATTCATATACTCTAAAATTGTGCTCTACTACTTGTGATGACAAAATACTTTTAGATAAATTGTTTCAAGTGTAGAAAAGTTTTCACTGCTATTTGAGCTATTATTGTGTTTACATCTTAATAAGTTATTGCAAGCAAAACATTTGTATTCGATTCCTCTGTTTGAGGAATTGTTTGTGCTCTACCGCGTCACTATGGCGAAACCCTATAAGGAAATATTCATCATGTTCCCACTTATAGAAATCTATGTATTGGGTTCTCAACTTAGGTTTCTGTTTAAAAGAAATCATACCCTGATGTTTATCAGGGTCAGAACTAGAACAAATAACACCAAAAGAAACTAAAGAAAATAGGAACAGTGGCAACACCTCCAATCCATTCACTCCAAAAAGCAAAGGCTCTCACATGAGCCCATGATAAAGGATGGAGTTGGGAAGGACAAATCCTAAGGTGATTCACGACACCAACCTCGAAATAGGACAACGGAAAATGAAGACATATAGTATAAAAAAGACACTTATACATAGGGACCAGACAATCACGATTAAAAGGGCGGCATAATCATTCGTCCTCCAAGACAGGGTGAATAAACCAATGTAAAGACGGCCCTACATCTATGTTAAGATCTGACAGGAAATCAACATCACGGTACTTTGTGGGAACTCCTTCAATCATATCCTCCACCTAGGGGAGAGGCTCACTATCCTTGGGAAAGATATAATTCTCTTCTGTCCAATTCTTCACCATTTTCAGATCGGTTCCACTGTCAGAAGATACAAGAGAAGTAGAGAACGATGAAATTCATTCATGAGCATGATTCCTACTTATCTCTTCTAACTTCTCAAAGGATTTCTTCCTTGACCAAATTTCTGAATCAAGATAAGGATCTATAAACTTTTTCTCGGAATGCGTATGTAAGGAGTCACAAGTAAAGCCGCCACTAAGAGGAACATTCATATGAGAATGGTCTAAAACTTCCCCTATATACCCAGTCAAACCCATAAAGCTAACAGCAGATAAATAGCAAAGTTGATTGATCTTCGAGGAAAAACAGACAGATTTTGTTGATCTTCCAAAACAAAATTAAAAGATAAAGAGAAGAGAAAATACCTTCGATGTAAAACCACGAGGGATGAACAAAGGAGACACTCGAAGAAGAAGAGCAAAGTTGGAGTACTTCTGAAATTACTCACAAAAAAAAAAGAAGTGAAAAATTTCTCAATTGGAAGACTCCCGCTTATTTATAAGGAAAAATTGAAAGATAAAACCAACAACCTGGATGTAAAGAAGAGATTAAGGGCCCATAAATCATCTTGAAAAAAGCGCCAAAACTCAAAAGAGCTAAGCGTGTGACTAAAACCTACAAGTGGGACACATGGCAAGTAACTATCTTTTGAAACATCCCCTCAGTTCTAGTGAAAGAACACAACTAAACGGGAACGACAGAAATAAAAACCACTATGAAAGTAAAGGAAGGAGAAATTTCTTTCTTCCATCCTCAAAATCACAGATAAATATTCCGTTTTAAGTACTCCGTGATATTTATACTATGAATATTTCATTTTTATTACTTCGATAAATGAGTAACACAAATCTATTTCAAAAACAAACTTATACATTAACACTGATCTATTTTACAAAAAATCACCATTAAAAATCACGTCATCAAGTTTGAGGTGGAGTCTTCCAATAGTTGTAGACAGTCAACATTGACTCTCAGGTATCTATACTAAGGACTCTTGGGGCAACTGTTCTGGGTTAGTCTTCTTAATTTGTCATTTGATTTGATGATGGAAATTATCTAATGCAGACTCCACTTTCTTATGTCAAACCAATTTTCAGGAATAGCATTTTTAAGTTTCAACACTTGCCAATTTTCACCTTCTTTCAACTATCATTTGGTTTGCTGCTTTTGGTGCATCACTAAAATCCTAAAGCTGAAGAACTTTCTTATCATTTATGCATGCTGCTGAATACTGATGATAACGAACTCCAGTGGATTATCATCAACTGCTTTTTGTCACACGACTAATGCATAATAGGTGAGGCTACCCTGTAATAGAACGAACAGATGGTAAATGAATTTAACAGAATATACTGTGAATAGCTATGATAATATTAATGGGCCTCTCTTACTCTCATGAAACATTAATTGTGTCATTCAGAATCTTTTTATCATCTCTCTAATGTAATTGCTTCTGTAGTAAGTGAAGCAGTAAATTTTGCCACTTTTTTCTATTCATTAAGTTGTTTTCCCAAAGTTAAGATTGTTAGTATTTCTAGCAGAATATATGGACAACTTTATGTTCCAAAAATTAATTGGATATTAATGTGCCTTTGTTTATCCGTCACAATTAATTGAAATAAAAGACTAGTAATCAAAATAAGCTGCTGCCAAATGCTTAAAAGTGCTCCAAACTTAGAAAATAAGATCTGCAACAACACCTCAAGGTGATTTGTTATTGCTTTTTACAAATGAATATATGGCTCTAATAAAGCTTGGATGCCCGTCATGACATTGCAGAATGTGTCTTTTGCTCTCGTTTACGCCATTTTTCAATGTTTTCTCGCACAACGACCTTTGTATAGAAATTACCTCTAACACAACAAAATACCAGCATAAAAGCATCAAAACTATAAAATCGAGATCAAAACACGTGTAAGGAGAGCTAAAATAATGGTGTATTTTACGTGTTATCAGGGTGATGATCCATTACGATCTTTCCCCGAATGTCATAACAGTGCTACCAGAAAACTCACGGCCACATATGCTTAAAGATAATCATCCCAAAGCAAAATCACATTATCAAATCATGCATGACTAATAGCTCAAAAAAATTTAGCTGGCACAAAATATTCAAAACCACATAACTTTGAAAATTCTACTTTCAATCTAATCATTTAATTCATTACATATCAAACTGTAATTGGAGGCATGTGTTATTAAAACACATTTGCTAAATAAGAATCAAACTAAAGAAACCATAACCCAAAAGAAATTCTTATTCTTCTAGATAGGTAACTTTTTCAGCATGAGACCACAATCTGAGGTTTAATTAAAATTGTTTAACAAAGAGGATTAACAATAAGACCACCATCTGAGCTAAGCAGATTTCCTCAGCATCAAAGAAGGCAAAACAAACGTCCTTCAATGTTTTTGAACTGTTTGTTTTGGTAGTAGCAGCAATATAACAATCATTCATGCCCTTGAAGGATATGCCTTTAAAGTAGTAAGTGTCAGCAAATTTGGCTGATTGGATAAGCAGTATTGGCCATTGGGTAGTACAATCTTTTCGAGGAGTCAACTAATGGAAAGGATCAGCATTCATAAGAACTTCCTCTGGATCTGAAAATTGCATGGGGATCTTGATTGATTTCAGGAGTTAAGTCAACTTGATCAATATAACAAAAACTGTGACACAAACAGATAAGTGAAGAGATTACACAAAACTGGGGGGACATCAACCTGACCCAGTTCAACCACACAAAATGTAGCAATTAAAAATGATACTGTAGAAAAATAGAGCTAAGAGATTTTTCATAGTGATATATTCATACGCAGGTTACAGCCCCAATATATAGAGGAGATTATTGTTACAAAGAATAAAATCAAGCCTAACAATTAGGAGAAATTACCTATACATGAATCAACAATTATTAGACAGCTAGCACTAATTGATACAGTATTAATTAGAGGAAAAGTCAAATATCTTAATCCTTAATTTCTCTAATAATTTCTATACTCCCCCTCAAGCTGGATCAAGAGGATTGAGTGATCCAAGCTTGGACAGCAAACGACAAAACTGTGTGCTTGGCAACATCTTAGTGAATACATCAGCAAGTTGATCATGACTTCGTGTATAGGCAGTTTGAATAACATGATTCTGAACTTGGTGACGAATAAAGTGACAGTCAACTTCAATATGTTTCGTTCGTTCATGAAACACGAGATTCGCTGCGATGTGCATAGCTGCCTGGTTGTCACAAAAAAGAGTCATAGGAAGACTAGTTGGAAAACCAAGATCAGCAAGAAGACCCTTGAGCCATATCATTTCACAAGCAGCAGATGCCATGGCACGATATTCAGCTTCGGCACTAGAACGAGCAACAACATGTTGTTTTTTGCTACGCCAAGAAACAACATTACCGCCAACAAACATACAATAACCAGTAGTTGATTTTCGATCAAGTGCATTTCCAGCCCAATCAGAATCACTATAACCGGTTATTTGTGTGTGACCATTCTTAGCTAGGACAATCCCACGTCCAATTGACCCTTTAAGATAACGCAATATGCGCTTGATGATGCCCAAATGAAAAATTGTAGGAGAATGCATAAACTGGCTAACAAGACTTACTGCATAAGTTATGTCAGGTCTAGTAATGGTAAGATAAATAAGCTTACCCACCAATCGCTGATAGTCATTAATATCATGTAAAGGTTGACTTGCAGTGTCAAGGTTCAACTTACTATCCAATGGAGTAGGGGCCGGCTTACAATTCGTCATCTCAACATCTTCAAGTAAGTCAAGAATGTACTTCCGTTGGTTAAGAAATAGACCTTTACTGGAACCTGCCATTTCAATTCCAAGAAAGTAGTTCAAGCGGCCGAGATCTTTAATGGGAAAACGAGACTGCAATGTGCTCTTGAGTTAAGAAATAGCATGATTACTATTTCCAGCAATAATAAGATCATCAACATAGACAAGAACAACCAATGTTTCATTTGAGACATGTCGAACAAATAGTGAAGAATCTGCCGCACTTCTTAAGAACCCCAATTCTTGAAGAGAAGAACTCAATTTTGCATGCCAAGCACGTGGAGATTGTTTTAAACCATAGATAGATTTGTGAAGTTTGCAGGCCATGGAAGAATCTGAACTTTGTGGATGTCCTGGAGGTAATTTCATGTATACTTCTTCTTCAAGATCTCCATGTAAAAAAGCATTCTTTACATCCATCTGGCTCATTGACCACCCACAGTTTACGGCAACAGAGAGCAAGGCACGAACTGTGTTCATTTTAGCAACAGGAGCAAAAGTCTCCTTATAGTCCACACCAAGTGTTTGAGTAAACCCTTGGGCTACAAGCCGAGCTTTATGTCTATTGATCGTGCCATCTGAATTAAACTTTGTTTTATACACCCAACGACTTCCAACAGGTTTTTTTCCATTCGGAAGCTTAACAATAGTCCAAGTTTGATTTTCAGCCAGAGCTTGAAGCTCTTCATGCATAGCCTTTTTCCAAACTTCTTGATTGTTTGCTTCATAGAAGTTTTTTGGCTCTTGTACACTAGAAATGGCAGAGAAAAACGCTGCATGACTTGAGGAGAATCGGTGATATGTAACATACTTGGATATTGGATGACAAACTGAATAAGTAACATAGTCTTGGTGCTTTGTTGGTGGAGCACGATTTCGGACAGGGTAACGACGGGGCTGTGAAACATCTTCACATATAGGAGGCAAAGGCTCAACTTGTAATGGTTGTTTTTGCGAGAAATCAATTAATGGAGGTTGAGAATCAGCAGGAGCTGTATTTTTTTCTAAACTTGTACTGGCAGATTCTGATATTGAGACTGGAGAAAAACTATCATTGCTAGCTTCAGCTGAAGTAGGAGATGAATTTGAGTTACTAGCCAATTCATAACCTGCACAAGGCAATGGAAAAATATCCTCCAAAGAGTCTTGAGAGTTAGTATAGAAAGGAGTTGTTTCTCCAAATTTAACATCTCTTGTAACAAACATTTTTTGAGAATCAGGGTGATAACATTTATATCCTTTTTTTGTGGATGAGTAACCCAAGAAAACACACTTAACAGCTCTTGGATCAAATTTATCACGAAAAGTATTTTGTATGTGCACAAAACATGTGCACCCAAATACCTTCAAATGAGACAAATCAAAAGATTTTCCCTGCAAAACTTCAAGGGGAGATTTAAAAGATAATACTCGGCTTGGTAACCGGTTAATAATATAAACTGATGCCAATACCCCTTGAGACCAAAATAATTTTGGAACATGCATTTGTATCATCAAAGAACGAGTTTTTTCCAATAAGTCTCTATTCTTACGTTCAGCTACTCCATTTTGTTGAGGAGTACCGACACAACTCGTTTGGTGCACAATACCATGAGAATTTAAATATAGTGTCATGTTTTTAGACACGTATTCTGCGCCATTATCAGACCGAAGAATTTGAATTTTGCTAGAAAATTGATTTAGGACAAGCATGTGAAAATCCTTAAAAACATTCATAACTTCACTTTTAGATTTCAACAAGTACACCCAAGTAACACGAGAAAAATCATCAATGAATGTAATAAAATATTTAAAGCCATCAAAAGATTCAATCGTAGGACCCCAAATATCGGAGTGTACAAGTTCAAACATTTTATTACTCTTAGATAAAGAAGGAACAAACGGTAGTCTAGTAGACTTAGAACAATGACAAGTATCACAAGAAAAAAATTTATTGTCCAAATGAGGAAGTAATCTAGTAAGGACATTATTTGATGGATGTGCTAGACGTTGATGCCATAGAATATGGTCTGTCAAGGAGGAAGAGAGGGTAGCAACTTTTGGATTTTTGGTGCTTAGAAAATTTCCTGAGATGTAGTAGAGTCCTTGTAAGAAGAATCCTTCACCAATCGTCTTCTTGGTAACAAGGTCCTGAAAAAGCACCACATGAGGAAGAAAAATAGCACGACAATTAAGTGCTTGAGTGAGTTTGCTAACCGAGAGCAATTGAACAGGAAAAGAAGGAACATACAAGGCTAAAGAATTTTCATTATTAGGGAATAACTTGAGTTTTCCCTTACCAATAACAGGAACACCATATCCATTGGCAACAGACACATGAGAAGGACTAGAAATTTTTTCAAAATCTACTAGATTAGTCAATTTGTTTGTCATGTGATCAGTGGCGCCAGAATCAACAATCCAAAAATCATGCACAGTACTAAATTTCAAGGCAGTAGAGAGTGCATTTGACATACCTTCATTTCTCCCATAAAAGGGATTTTCTGACCTATCCGCGAAGCCAGCAAAATTTCCAAGAAGTGCAGTAGAATTAGCAGAACTTGAAGCTCC
The DNA here is from genome assembly GCA_951799995.1 of Trifolium subterraneum. Classification (NCBI taxonomy): domain Eukaryota; kingdom Viridiplantae; phylum Streptophyta; class Magnoliopsida; order Fabales; family Fabaceae; genus Trifolium; species Trifolium subterraneum. Next base: position 30,854,705 of record OX637463.1, read on the forward strand.
TTTTTCATCCCTCAACTTAAGAAATGCAGCAAACTCATTGATGAGTGAAATTGAATTAGAATTATTTACCATGTCTCCTTGCAAAGTCTCAGCAATATGTGCTTTGTGCTTTGAAGGTCCTTTGTCCTTCGTAAACTTTGGTTTCAATTCTGGATGAAGAACCCAACACCGTTCAATTACATGTCCGGGATAATGACAATGTTGACATTTTAAATCTGGTCTCTTGCCTTTATAGGAGCCTTCTGCTTTGGTTTGGCGATTGACACTAAAAGCATGAGCGTCAAATTTGGCAGAATAGACAGCTTCAGGTAATGGAGACTTATTTTCTGCATTCATTACTTTCTTTCTCACTTCTTCTCTTTGAATCGTGGAACAAACAGTTGATAAGTTTGGCAGTTCTGAGGACATGAGAATATGACTGCGAAGATCTTCATATTCAGGTCCTAGACTTGCTAACAACTGGAAAACTTTGTCCTCTTCAACTCGTTTACGAAGTATGACGGCATCTGTGGTGTGTGGACGATACACCTCAAGTTCATTCCACATCCTTTTCAGATTTCCAAGTAATTGAACAAATGGCTTACCAGATTGTTGCAGATTCACGATGTCTCGTTGGAGTTCGAAAATGCGAGCGGAATTATTTTGTTGACCATACATATCACGAACCGAGGTCCATAGCTGCATAGCAGAATCTGAATAACTAAAGATCTCAGCAAGAGGTGGATCCATGGAATTTAGAATCCATGATCGCACTAATTGGTCTTTAGATAGCCAAGATGCATAATCTGGAGATTCCTTATCTGGAGAAGAGGTATTTTCGTCAATGAAACTGAGTTTAGATCTTCCACCTAGAGCAAGAGTTATGGTTCTTGACCAAGGATGGTAATTGAACTCATTTAATGTGACAGAACTCAAACGTTGATTTGGATTGGATTCAAAATCCATTCCTGTAGAAGAAGACAAAGTAGAATTTTTGGGCCCTACAGAGGTTGAAACAGACCCTGTAGAAGATGAAAAACTAGTTTCTTCCATATTTTGGCAAAAAAAGAAACAATACCAAGACCCAAAAAAAAAAAATTAAGCAAATGGAACGATTGCTACTGATACCATGTAGAAAAATAGAGCTAAGAGATTTTTCATAGTGATATATTCATACGCAGGTTACAGCCCCAATATATAGAGGAGATTATTGTTACAAAGAATAAAATCAAGCCTAACAATTAGGAGAAATTACCTATACATGAATCAACAATTATTAGACAGCTAGCACTAATTGATACAGTATTAATTAGAGGAAAAGTCAAATATCTTAATCCTTAATTTCTCTAATAATTTCTATAGATACAATTAATTCCAACTACAAGTGGTTAAAGATCCAACCCTACCAGGTAAGTGAAGAAAACCAGAGCAAACACAAACTCATCGGACACTACTCAGCGAACCCGCGTACAGGCGCAAAACCAAATAGCAAAAAAAAGATGTGTGAGCATATAATATGCATTTGTTGTGACCAAATCCTCAAGCATATAGAAATTACCTAGAGAATTACGCACACGTAGATCTTGACTTCGCTCACTCAAAAGATGTTTCAACAACTTTGTAAGAACATGATTCCTGCATTTAGAAATTAAAATGAGAAAATAATATTGAGAATATATTCAACAAAAGCCTAAAAATCACTTCATATTGAGAATATATAACAATATTTTGAATGAAAATCAAGTCAATTTTGAGAACTTGAAATCTTTCACGTGTATTCACAATGGCATATTTGATATTAGGCAACGACTCAGCATAACGATATAGAAAAGACAGACAAGCTTCAAAAAAATGTTTTGACCAGAAATTACAGTTACAAAGTTGAGAAAATGGTTACAATTATAATGACTAAACATGCAATTATCAATTTCAATTCCCATAACAGAACATGTTCACTTACTAAACTAAAAAGATAAGAAAATGAAATAAAATAAAATAAAAGAATACAAACATACCTATGAAAGACAGAAGAGACACTAACATAACAAGGAGATGTGACAACCTATAAGCTGATACGCTCGATGTTTAATTTCGGAATATGTGCTATCTTGTCCCAGTCCTCCTCTGTTCCCTCCTTGCATCGCTCCTTTAATGTTGGGCAATCAAGAATTTTCAGAGCCTCAAGAGAAGTGAGGTGTCGAATACCCTCCGGCAAGCATCGCAATCCTTTACAACCTGAAATGTCTAGAAGTCGAAGCGATTGTAGACTTTCCCAATTTTGCTCTGGTAAAGACTCAAGCTCGTCACAGTAACGGATGCACAATTCCTCCATAGCTAAGTTAAAGGGTTCATTTGGTAACTCTTTCAATTTTGGGAAATTACATATACTCAGAGTTTGAAGAAAAGTAAGGTTTCTGAACATCCCCACTGGGAAGGATGTTATTCCTTCATCGACTCCACGAAGGATAAGACTGGTAAGACTGCAGAAGGTAGAGAATGACCTCAGAGATGGGAAAATCCTAACCTCCATACCATCGTGAGACTCATCATCCAAGTATTTCAGATTAACCATATTCTATAATGTCAGTTTTTTTAGAGATAGTAGTTTACCAAGTGATGGAAGCCGCACACATTTCTCGCAATTCCTAAGATCAAGAGCCACTAAATTACTAAGAATACTTATCCAACTTGGTAAGAATAATCCTTCATAGTAATCTATTTCTAACCTCTTGAGATTTGAGTGAGGTTGAAGCACTTCAAATACTTACTCAGCACTAATAATAGAGGTCTTTGTACATCCATCACTGCTTATTCTCCATGACAGGCATAATTTTTGGAGGTCTTTTTTACCAATCAAATTGGCCTCTTGAGCTTCAGATAAACTGCCAACATCGTTTAAGCCTTTGATACTTAGATTTCCTCTCAGTTTTAGATCGCGTAACTCGGCCAAGCTATTCCCTTTCTCTAAATTAACAATGTACACACTTAATGTTCTTAAACAAGATAATTTTCCAACATAAGAAAACAAGCGAGACAAAGATTCACAATATTCAATAACTAGATGTCGAAGATTTTGCAGGCAAGCAAAACGTTTTGGAAGACAACTCAGTTTAAGACAATAACTTAGTTTCAAGATTTCCAGTTTTTGTAAGTTGTAAATTGAGTCAGGCAACATGTTTATATCAAGAGAACGAAGCTCCAAATACCTTAAATGAATTAAATTCCCTAGTGATGGTACCTGATGGTACCCAGGATGTGCATAAAACCCGAAGAGAACGGTTTGTTGGAAAGTAATCATGTTTTCTTTCCACAATATGATTCAACTGAAACAATGTTCGCAAGGACTCTACTTTTTCGAAGGCACCCTCATCGGATGATAACAAGGGTTCAGACTCACTAAAACTTATGTGGTGTGTGCTTTTTGACAAACTAGTCATGTTTGTATTCTCCAAATACATACATTCTTGCCCCATTAACATTAATGATTAATGTTTGTTATCTATGATCATGAATAAGATCATGGATAACATCATGCATCTTGAAAGAAATATCTCCCGAATATTCACCCATCTTAATATCTTGAAAATATGATTTTTGGCACAGTTCATTCCAAATCATACTCCCAACATCTTCAACCTCCAAATTTTCTCTATATGAAATAAATCCATTAGCCATCCAAAGATGAATCAATTCTTCCTTTGACATTTTTGTATCTTTGGGAAACATAGCACAAAATGCGAAACATTGCTTTAAGGTTGGCATTAAATAAAAGTAGCTCAACCTCAATGCCGGCAAAATATAATTGTCATGCGGTGAATCCCAAAGTCTGCTCTCTTTAATTTCAAGCCATTCCTTCTCTCCACTCCTTGAGCGCATTAGACCTCCCAATGCTTGTGCAGCAAGAGGCAATCCCCCACACTTTTTTGCTATCTCCTTGCCTATTTCCACAAGCTCTACTCGTTCTTCTTTGTCATGTTCAAATGCATATTGTTTGAATAACAACCAACATTCATTTTCAGAGAGACCAGACAAATGATGAGCTTGACATGTTCCCATGATTGATGCAACAACCTCATCACGAGTGGACATTAAACAAGAACTTCCTTTAGATCCAAAGGACAACACCAGATTTCAGCTTGTTCCATTTCTCTTGGCTCAATCCAAATTCTAGTTCTTGATTTTTGTTCCACACATTGTCTAAAACTAGCAAATATCTTTTACCCTGCAATAGTTCTAGCACCTTTCTTTGTATTACATCTAAATCCAAGGCATCACACTTCTCACTTGTGATAGATTCTATAATGGAACACAAAATCCTCTTGACCGAGAAATTTTCAGAAACACAAACCCAAATTTTTGTATGAAAAATATTGCTTTTCAACCTGGGATCATTGTAGACTAATTGAGCAAGAGTTGTTTTACCAACACCGCCCAACCCAACTATGGGACAGACGGAAAGGAATTCACAATCCCTTGCTTGGGTGAGAAGAAACTGGACAATATTCTCTTTTTCATTGTCTCGTCCATACACTTTTGGTTCAGCAATAAAAGAGCTGGTTTGGCGCCACTCAGGAACTTCATTTGAGTTTTCCAAAATAGTAACACCCTCTCGTAGAAGAAACTTATTCTTACTTTTGGCAATATCGTCAAATCTCCTTGTAATATCTTTCAACCTGTTACCAATGTCATGGCGAAACAAGATGTTCTTTGGTTTGAAAGAGGATGAGCCCTTAAGTGTATTGGATTCAATGGAACACTCGTCAAGGATATGATCAAGCACAAAATTGATAACGGGACAATTTCTACACTGTTCTGATTTTTTCTAATTAAGAAAAATTGATAAATAAAATAAGGAGTAGCACACGTGTTATGATCTGGAGCGCTTGATTGATCCGACGAATGTAAATGGATCAATGGCAGGATGCCTTTCCCGCCCAAAAGATACACAATCCTTGTCCGTGGTGTTTACCATCTGTCTGTATCTTAACAAACGAGGTTACAAGAAAGAACCTTCAATCAAAAACCTTTCTTTCGTCCGGTATTGACGGCATCAGCGGTGGTTCCATTGACGGCGGTTTGCGATGGCAATACGCTCAACTTCACGGAGAGTTTTCAGTTCCGTTTACCGAAGCATATCGTCTTCATCTTCCACCGGTAAAGCTTTTCCACCTCCGCCTGTTGTTTCTTCTCGAAGAGTAGTTGTCACTGGTAACTCTCCTTCACTTTCTCTTTCTCTTTCTCTTATTCACGCAATTATCAACTGTCATATGATGTTGTAGTATTGAAATGAATTTCGTGGTGTTTGAATTGTAGGTTTGGGTATGGTGACACCTCTTGGTTGTGGAGTAGATAAAACTTGGAAGCAACTGATTGATGGGAAATGTGGGGTTAGGGCATTATGTTTGGAGGATCTCAAAATGAAAAGTTTTGATATACAAACTCAGTTGACTACATTTGATCAATTGACTTCCAAAGTTGCTGCTTTTGTTCCCACCGGAACTAACCCTGGTGAATTCAATGAGGAAATTTGGCTTAATTCTAAGGTACATCAATAATGTTATATATGCATGTAATATAGCATTATAGTTTGGATAAATATCTTAATTAAGTGGTTACCACGTATAAGTGATTGTGTTTATTTATATGTTATTTCTATAACTAAAGATAAAATAAAGTTAAACTTAAACTATTTCCATATGAGGTATAGAGAATAGGGGACATGCATTGTCAGTGTAAACTAGTTTTACATTGAAGTCCAATGAGAATTTAGTATTTGAAAGTTATTTAAAAAAACTGGATTATTTAAAAAAGAAGGCATAATGCATCCACAGGTCGTTTAAGTTTTACGTTTGTATCATATAGGTCCTTTAAGTTTTTTAAGTATCAGATAAGTCATTTAAGTTTTACATTTGTATCAGACAGATCCTATTTCTTAATGACCTTTAAGGACCTATTTGATACAAACTTAAAGGATCTATCTGATACAAACGTAAACTTAAAGGACCTATCTGATACAAACGTAAAAGTTAAAGGACCTATAGATGCATTTTGCCAAAAAAGAATTTATGCCATTAACATTAGACATTAGTGCATATCCATTAAACTCTAAGGTATAAGCTGTTTTCATAAGATATGCTAGAGAACTTATGAAAATAAGTTGAAAACAATTTTGGACATGTCATAAGCTGTTTCCAAAAGCTTTCTCAAACAGTCTTTTAAATACTTATGTCAATAGATAAACTCAAATAAGTCAATCCATACAGATCCTAAGACTATGATGCTAAAATGCCAGTGCCATTTGTCATAAGTTCTGAGGTAAAAGTTGATTGGTAGCATATTCGATCAACCAAGTAATTTTCTCATCCACTACGGATCCCATACTTCTCCCCAAAAACTCAAACTCCATAATACCAAGCAAATTTGAAGTATTTCACCTCTGCAGTGCTAAAATGAAAAAGAAGAAAAAGTTGGATAAGTGTTATGTAAGTTTCTGTTGGTATTTAATGTTATCTGGTGTGGCTTTGGTTTTAGTTATACATGTTGCATCTGAACAACTATTATGCTTATTGATGTCATTGTAGAATTGTGACATTTCCCTTAGGAACATCGATCAATGACAAGGTTTATAGCGTATGCACTGTGTGCTGCTGATGAAGCTCTTAAAGATTCTAATTGGTTTCCCACAGAGCAGGAACACAAGGAAAGAACGGTATGCGATATTTGATGTCATTAATTACAGCTAATTTTTGACAATTGACAATTCCCTTGCATTGTATTTTAACTTCAAAAGCATTCAGGGGGTGTCTATTGGTGGGGGAACTGGAAGTGTCAGTGACATGTTAGACTCTGCACAACTGATATGTGAGAAGGTCAGTTTGTTGAAAGTCATGTATTCTGTAGTACTTTGATGATTTTTCCTCATTCAAGTTTTTCTCCAAGTGCTTTAATTATGATTGAAATTTTTATTTTTTTTAATTTAAATAAACTATTGTATTTGATTTTTACCTTTTCTTCCCTGTATGCAGCGTCTTCGTCGCCTTAGTCCATTTTTTATCCCACGGATATTAATCAACATGGCATCAGGTCACGTTAGCATGAAATATGGTTTCCAGGTATAGAACTACTTTCCTTTACTAACTTCCGTAGAGTAGATATACTTTAAAAAAAAACTTCTGTAGCTATATAGAATACAGATTATTGTATTTGATAATGAAGATTATTTGTTCATTATACGATGAACTGATCTCACTTGGAACTTATTTAGGGAATATATCTTCTTGCTTCCATGTTTCTTACTCTTTTAAAAATTAAACTAACACCATATCCAATAAGAAATAATTTGTGGCCTTCTGAAACAAAGATAGAACCATCCTAGCTGTCACTTTGGATATAATTATGACAAACGTGTTTTAAGAGATTGTTTAGTCAATTGGGATATATCTCCTGGCAGAACTATTATAAGTTTTTAACATATGCCAACAAAAGTATCTGAAAAATAAGGCAGTAAAGCTGATTGTTGTTTCTGTTGCAGAGCTATTCACATATATTTCTATGCTGACCTCTGTGATCGTTAGTAATCACGAGTGACCTTATTCCCTCTTCCTGAATACAGGGGCCAAATCATGCTGCAGTCACTGCTTGTGCTACTGGGTCACATTCTATTGGTGATGCAATGAGAATGATTCAATTTGGGGATGCAGATGTTATGGTGACTGGAGGTACGGAGTCCAGCATTGATGCATTATCAATTGCAGGATTCTGCAGGTAAATTATAACCAGCACATTTTGTTTTATGTGAGTGCCAACCACCTTATTAGTTCTTTGTCCTTTGTCCCTCTGATACTTCAAAACTGATATTGGAAACTTACAGGTCTCGAGCCTTGAGTACAAAATATAACTCAAGCCCACAGGAAGCTTCAAGGCCCTTTGATAGTGGTCGAGATGGGTTTGTGTGAGTATAACAACACTGTATTTGTTTATTATTATAATTATAATAATTCATTTATTTTACTTAATCCTCATGTTCTGACTTCAAATTATTGGTTTGTTTTTCTTGCTGCTTATATCTATGTTGCGGTTTTACTCAGAATAGGTGAAGGTTCTGGAGTCTTGATTTTGGAGGTTAGTTAAAAAAATATTGTGTATCATCTATCCCTCCAATTCCCCTTCACCTCCTTTGCTTATAATATCATATTTCTTGTTTATATGTTCCCCTATTGTTTAGGAACTTGAGCATGCTAAAAACCGAGGAGCCAAAATCTATGCAGAGATTCGTGGCTATGGGATGTCAGGTAATTTGTTGCAGGATATGTAAATTTTCTCTCTAGTCTTAGTTCTATATGTGGTTGACTTCATTTCATATGGAATGTGACTAGGCGATGCATATCATATTACTCAACCTCCTAGTGATGGGAGAGGTGCCATTCTGGCCATGACTCGTGCTTTAAGACAGGTTTCTTTCATTATCCTACACTGATTTGTATTTTGATGCAGCATTAGAGGTTTTATGTTGGCTGAGCTGCCAACTTATCATGTTTGCATGCTGTGATTATTATCTTTCCTTTCTCCCCAATATTTTATATATGCTATTGTTCTACAAACTTCACACTCTAGATGTCATGTGCGTGATGAGTGTGTTGATTAAGAATCCCACATTGGATAGTGATATAAAATGAACAATAGTTATCAGTATGGGGTAATCGGCACCCCATGAGCTAGGTTTTGGATTAAGTTAGGCCAAAATCCAAATTCTAAGAGGTCATGCCTTGTCGTTCCACTCCAGCCTTAGCTCTTGCCCTCTCCCAGAGTTTGGAATGGAGTGAAAACACTTGTTTTCACCTCGTCCCTAACTTTGGCATAACATTGGCCACTATTCAAGCATCGGGGTTTGGCGGTTTCAGCAATGGAAGCTTGGCCATCATGCTTTACATCAACCAAAGGTTTTAGAGTTGCAAGACTACAGTCATATCTGCCTTGTCTTTTCCACCAATGTCACTGTCGCTACTATACGAGGTTGGCTATTTGGCGGTGGAACTTGAGTCTTCGTTCATCTGAGCTAGAGTTTCATCATTGTAATTTGTCCACCACCCTTCACAAAAGAACTATAGCGTAGCGGATTTTGAAGAATTCGCTATGAAAACTGCAATAATATTCTAGTTTTGTTATTAGGGAAATAGCAGCAGCTATTCCAGTTTCAGCCATATCAGTTGTAGTGGAAATAGTGGTAACTTGGAATTTCTGGGGTCTGCAAACCTCCCAATGTCTAAATGGCCTAGCTCTCTCAAATGACAATATCCCTGTCTCTCTCGACCTCTCTTATTAACGGGTAGCATGCCCTTATTTCTCTAATTATCCCAGCCTCCAACTACTAACTAACACTCCGTCAACTAACAAACCTATCACACTACCTTTTTCACGTTCATTGTCACTATGAGATCTATCAATTGCAATAAGTGTGTGCACAAGATGGCCAAACTTTTGCCAGAACCAGTACTGGTTAGATATTAGCAAAGCTTGAAAGTGAATGAAATATCATGCGAAGGAGTTTATATTTAAGTGCTTTTGGCATTTATTATTTGAGGGCGCTGTAGATGCCTATTCAGGAGAAATTAAGTCTTAATGATATTAAACTTTTATTTCATATTGTATCATTGTTGTTTTCTTTCTGCATTTATGACGTAGCTATAGTTTCGACAATCTTCATTTTAAATGATTTCCTTTTGATAATTTTCAGTCAGGTCTTCATCCTTCTGATGTAGGCTACATAAATGCGCATGCTACATCTACACCTTTGGGCAAGTGAAGCAGATCCTTACTGATTCTAGCAATTTAAGTTTGAATCTTTATTAGTTTGAATACTTCAGCAGTAGATAATATGCTTATGTCATGAAGTATCTCACCAGAATTCTTTATACAGGTGATGCAATAGAAGCAAATGCTATCAAAACCATTTTCTCTGACCATGCTAGCTCGTCTGCTTTAGCCTTCTCCTCCACCAAGGTAAGAGTGGTTTCAAGCTGCATGACTACAAATTATATGTTTGTCTATTTGGCTGACTAATCTAAGTACTTGTCCCGTCTTAGATGTAAGTTTTCATTCACGGGAACAGAGATGCTATTAAAAGAAAAATTTGGATGGGGTGAACATTGACAATTGATTTATGTCATATGTCATTTCCACAATTTCTATGTTTTCAGGGGGCTATTGGTCATCTCCTAGGCGCTGCTGGAGCTGTTGAGGCAATTTTTTCTGTTTTAGCAATACGACATGTAAGGAACTTTTTGGCATTTTGTGTGCTTGCATCATAGAAGTCATGGGGAAGCATTTTTGCACATAATGTGAATTAGTTCTTAATCTATAGCCAGACCCTGTATGCTCAATGTAATAGTGTGGTTCTTTTGATGTTCTTATCACAGGGAATTGCTCCATTGACTCTTAATTTAACAAAGCCAGATTCTGTATTTGGTGATGGTTTCATGCCATTGACTGCTTCAAAGGAGATGCCAATTAGAGTAGCTATGTCAAACTCTTTTGGTTTTGGAGGAACAAATGCCTCACTACTTTTTGCTTACTCTGGATCAGATTAGTAAGATAGATGTATCTTATTCCACCGGCGTTATTCTACAAGAGCTGACTTGATTGCTGAGGACAGTTTAATGGCTCTTTCTTGCATATATATGCCTGAAGTATGTGCTTTTACATACATTTTAATTTGAATGCTGCTCTGTTGTTTTTACTCATCAGTTTTTCAATGTGATTAGCTTTTAATTATTTGTAAACCATCTTATGATTATTCTAATTGCACTGTGAGGCCGTCTGGACATGATGGTTGAGTTGAAGTAGACAATTTGTTTAGGAATTTGCTGTGTAATGAAATAAATATTTTAATAAGAAGTCCATTATTGTTTGATGTATATACTATTTGAATCTCAGTTTTAGTTACAAGTGATAAATAGGAATTTGGATTCTCTCCTTCCATCCATTTTCTCTATCTTTCCTCCTTCCAAATATATGTTTATATTTAAAATTTAGAGAGATGGACACAAATTGTGGAAGGAGTGGATTAAGGTCTGATAAGTAGGTGACAAAACGAGAGACAAAAACCTTGGTGTAATTATCATAGATGTTCGGAGAGGGGATTACAAGATAGCAAAACTTTAACCAAATATAGAAAAGTTATAGTCAGCTTTTATATGAGTGTGACCTGATCAAATGTCATTTGCATGTGATATATCCTATCACTATTTAATTTATGTAAACTTGACAATAGAATACTATATGTTACTATCTAATTTTGTATAGAAATATTGAATAATACATGATAACTAAATTTTAAATGCAAATTAAACACAAAATGGGGGCCAACATGTGGTGCAGCATTTCTAGATTAGTTCCTTAGTCTTTTGTAATTTCCTACTCTCTTCTAAAATAAAAAACACAATGGGACAAATCAACTAAATGATCTTAAATTGAACATACATTTAGGATCCTAGTCTTTGATGCCCTTGTATTGTCGGTCAAAATGGAGATAGATTTTTGCCTATAATAGTTGCAAATGAGATCAACGAAACCCTTTTTTTTTACGAAAGCAAACATAATTCATTTCATTAATTAGTAATTGTTTAATACAAAAGGTATAATCTAAAATCTATAAAAATTAGTTCAAGAATTATCCACCCTAGTAAGAGTATAAGCAATCGAATTTGTTTGTCTCATAACAAACTTAACCTTAAAGTTTACAAAGGACAAAAAAACATTAGTAATATTAGCAACAATAGCACTAAACTTTGAATTTCCAATATGCTTCAAGCGAATAGCTTCCACGAACAATTGCGAATCACTTTAAAAAAGAACCATTATAACCTTTGTGAATCTCCTATTCTATTGCACGTAGAAGGACAACAACTTCTCCTTCCATGATAGAATAAACATCGTTGCAATCCATAGTTTTAACACATGTTCGATTAAAAAATATTGCATCTACATTGCACTTAAGCCAACCTGTGACTGGTTTTTCCACCTGTGAGGCTCCCAATGACTTGCTCGGTCTATTACGTGATTTTGTGCAGTATTGATTGTGTACCATCGACGGTTCATATAAAAACTTTAGTTAGTAATGAAACACAAGAAAGTGACTTTGAATTGTGTTTCCCATTTCAAAAATTCTTTTCTAAAACACAATTAACTACAACATTGTTTATCAAAACATTTAACTTTTGTTTAAAACGAACACAATAGAATTAAAGTTAAATCGTAAAAAATACAATGAAAGTAAAATAGAAGAGGCACATAGGAAAAGACATGACACGATAATTTTTATGCTGGTTGCCAATAGGTTAGTTAGTCTAGTCTAGTCAACTTTTTTCGAAGTGATTTTGCCCTCTATCCATAAAAGAACTTCATTTCCCTATAATTATATCATCGTATTACATTACTTAAGGTTTCCATTTCACGATTTCCTTCATTTCAACCTAGAAAGCCTTCAGGATTTTCTTGCTTTGCAACCTCAAATGTATTTGCAGATGTACAACTTTTAAAGTTGGCACACGTCATCTTCAGGCAACAGTGAAGATTTCAATATGTAAAATCAAATGTATTGAAAATCAAGTTTGAAAAACTCCAATTTAGTGCACATAATTTCTTCATTTCAATTGTCAAAGAAAACCATTTTGAACTTATTTGTTCACTTTTCAGCTAGCCTAATTGGCAGTTTTTTAATTATTTTTTTGACGAAATTGGCAGCTATGAACGGTGGTAATTAATCTTCTTGCACATTTTAAATATCTGAGTGTTCAACCCAAAAAAACTGTGGGAATCCTTTAACAACTTTTTTTTTAAAGCATGAGATAAGTTACATATGGTCAACTGTCAACATTTACTATATGTCAGTTTTGGTTATAAATAATACCACCGTTACCCTCCAAACTAACTGTCACGATATACTGACCGCATGAATGCATATGATTGCTCGCGATAACCAATCATAATTCCACACATGGATGCATTTAAAGAATTTGAAAATATAAGAACAAACTGTTTTAGGTCAATTCTATGATATATAATAAATAAGACATGTTTTATACAATGCACAAATTTATTTTTACCATTTAATTAATATGTCACATCATATCTTATTTGATCAAATAGTGAGATTTGTTGATTCAACCGGAAAAATAAACTTATATATGGTGCAAGACTTATCTTATTTATGCACATGCACATGCACATGAGACAAAGTCATAAAAAAAACTATAGGTTATATATAATCCATCAACATTTTCTTTTTGGCAGAATAAATTCATCATCTGCATAGAACTTTATATATTTAAATTAACTAATTATTATATTCCTTTTTTTTATTTTTAGAATAGAATCTAATTCCTTTCAATTACACATCCATATTCCCCACGAGGTGAAGATGCATTAAATGATTTTGTTGAAAAAAAATCAGTGATGCATAGTGGTCATGATGTGATAGGTTGTTTCTTAAATAACATGTACTCCCCATCCCCAACCCAACATCCTCATATTCATATAATTCAACCTCTTATCCTGTACGTTCTAACACTGCACAAAGATTCCTTTCTTTTTCTCTTCAAAGTCTCACAATTTTTTCTTGTGTAACTAAAAAACATAACACAAACACAATTTTCCTTTCTCTGCTATTTACACCCTCTTCACAAACTCCATAATTTTGCTTCAATGGCTTCAGATTCCAATTCAAACCTTAGAATCAACATAGAAAGCAATCCTTCCGAATCGCGCCTAGCTGAATTGAACATCAAGTGCTGGCCCAAGTATGTACATATTTTCTCTCTAATTATTTTTTAATAATTCATGTTCAAAAATTGCATATAGACATATTAATTTTATGTTTTTTTTTCTTGGGGGGTGTGTTTTGCAAAAATGAAAAGATGGGGGTGTTCACCAGGTAAATACCAATTAAAATTTGATGCAGAGGAGACATGCTATTTGTTAAAAGGAAAGGTGAAAGTATACACAAAAGAGTCATCAGAATTTGTAGAGTTTGGTGCTGGAGATCTTGTGACAATTCCAAAAGGGCTAAGTTGTACTTGGGATGTTTCTATTGCTGTTGACAAGTACTACAAATTTGAGGCTTCATCATCTTCTTAATTATTAATTAGTGTTGTGATTAAGTTAACTGCAGTAGCAGCTTTTTCATTTATGAAATTTTTATTCTTTCTTTCAAAATTTTGCTTATATTTAGTGGAAGAATTAGTATGTTTGGTTTTATGAGGAAAGTGGCAGTTTTAGTCAAAGTTGGAACCAATCAGTCAAATGAATGAATGTTTTGTTCAAACCAAAGAACTGTTTAAAGTGTTCAATTTATCATCAATACTAAAATAGTTTTGTTTCTTTAATGTTTGTTTGACTCAACAACAACATATCAACCTATCAGATGTTTTTTCATATAAAGAAATTTTGAATAGTACAAAATAGAACGTGACTGAAACTCTACATGGCATGCTATAGTAATTTTTATGGTTTCATGCATGTATATTAATAAGATCCGAATATTTAGAGGTGCTCTTTAAATATTAAAAATTGATATCTAATAAAAGAACATAATATATTAAACACATAATAATAATAATAATAATAATAATAATGCAACATTGTGAAACCTATATAATATGTTTTTAAGAGATTAATCTGAACTTTTTTCTTTTTTAAAGGACTATTATAAAACATAAAATGTCTTTAAAGGATCATTGGACTAATTAAGCTACATAATATTAGAAATAGACATTGTAATCAATGATTAAATTTGAAACGAAGATTGAAATGATGAGCAATTGAGCTTATGAATGAGATATATATATATATATATATATATATATATATATATATATATATATATATATATATATATGTAGTAATTTCAATTCTTAGGACTAAATCTAAAATTATGCAAGAAAAAATGGCACTTTAGAAATTTGAACCAAGGACTTTGCACAATAAAATATCATAGTTTATTAATCTATTGATCCACATCTAACATTTACGAACATTGATAATATATATGACTATTTTTAGAATTGAGTATTGAGCCTAACACATCCTTACAAAAGCAGCTTGTAAGATGATGATTGCCTCTTTTTTATAAAGACATATTCATGTCATTTCGCAACCGATGTGAGACTTCTTAACACACCCCCTCGCGCCCAGCGCTATTGGACTTGAGGCATAGATATAAATGGTGGATGATCTGATCAGAAATTGATAGCAGGCGGCCCATCGGATCGTAGAGAGGCTCTGATACCATCTTAGAATTGAGTATTGGGTCTAACTCATCCTAACAAAACCGTCTTGTAAGGCGAGGATTGTCTCGCACTTATAAACACATATTCAGGTCCTTCTTAACACCCTCTCGCGCCCAGCGCTATTGGACTTAGGGCGCGGATATAAATGGTGGATGGTCCAATTAGAAATTGTTAGCAGGCGGCCCAACAGATTGTGGAGATGATCTAATACCATCTTAGAATTGAGTATTGACCCCATGATACTCAATCTGGGAAGGGGCTAGAGAGTGCTAACTCTTGCCCTGAGGGTTCGACACCGTAGGTACTTTTACCTTCTCAAACTTTTGCAGCCAACGAACATGTTGGAGACACATTCGTTGATAGTCCCATTCAAGAAGTTGAGCATATAATCCCTGAGGAGGCAGGCAATAATGGAGCTGATGACGACTATTCTCCTCAGCGTGTGGCTGGAGAAACTAATGTTGAGGAACTCAATAAAACAACACCCGAGGAGTTGATGACAATTATTCTCCTAATGTTGAGGAACTCAATAAAACAACACCCGGGGAGCTGATGACGATTATTCGCCTCAGTGTGTGGCTGGAAAAATTAATGTTGAGGAACTCGATAAAACAATACCCGAGGAGCAAGACCTTCCCACCGTTGTCGAAATCCTAGATGATCAAACTTCTGAAGAAAACTTTGGAGAAGAGGAAGAGGAAATGCCAACACAAGGTGGCGAGAGAGAAGTTGCCATTGTTGCTTCGACCTCAAAAATCTCTGCTGGACTTGGCCTTATCAAAGTTGACTTGGAAGAGTTAACGTCGAAAGACCCCCTTGGAGCGCTTGAATTAATGATGCACAGTCGGGGCTCATGTGATAAGGCTTCAAGCATATCAACTACTTCGGAGAGTGACTTTGGACAGTAATAACTATCTCAAGCCAAATATACAAAATGAGACTGACATTAGTTTATGGGCAATCTATCAAGGTCAAGGGGCTAAAATGATTACTCTTCCCCGTATTGCTCAAATAGGGAAAAATACACTATTGAAAGATACCTTTTCGTAAGACATACAAGAAGATACCTTCTGTTGAGATGGAGGAATTTTGAGCAATTCAAAAAGGTGAATTCGACAATTGTGGTCTCCAAATATACGAAATAGCAAATTTTCTTAAAATTGAATCACGTACATCAAAATGTTTCATCCATCAAATAACTCTATTGGGGGACGTTAATAACATTGTCGCTGTCCACCATTGTTAGCATGTCAATTGTTACAAGGAGCATTTTTACGGTAAGTACGAAATCTTAGGTAGCATTTGCCTACAATAATTTAAAGTACAGGAAGCATTTAGTAGTTTAAATGAGAGAATTTTGCCTAAATTGTTTTAAACTTTTGCAAGGAATAAGATCACATGACCGAAACCTTCTCCATAATAAGTTGTTAGTAGATCAACACCTTCAAGAGGATCAACAATACCTCCAATAAGAATTCTATTTTCATAACACATTTCAGGGAATGAACACTAACTCCAATAAGAGTTCCACACTAACAGCTTTTGGAGAAGGTGAGTTCTCTGATAGATAATGGCCTAATTCCAAATTCATACCCCATTTCCTACAAAAATGTTAAAAAAATCAAGCAAAATGCTCCCTAATATTTCATGCTCAATATCAAAATGCTCCATGCAAAAATTGTCAAATGTTCTATAAGATGTGTCATCAACTTAAACAAGCAACAAAAGCCACTAGATTTGGTCTAGTGATGAGGGGTTTGGGTAGTATGCATGAGGTCCTGAGTTCGCCTCTACTCCGTTGTAAATAAAAAAAAACTTAAACAAGCAACAAGGTCATTTGAAAGAAATAGAAGGGGAGAAAGAAAAAGGAAAAAAAAAAAAAAGGGACATGCAAGAACTTGACAATAAACAAAGAAAAAGAAATTAACATGATGTCCCCTCAAAAGCTGATGTCATATGTACCATGATTCAGAAGCAATAATTAGGACAATTGAAAATCACGCTAGAAAGTTTATAACATTAATAATAGCTATATCATCCAGATCTAAATGTATATTATGCAGATAACATTGTGACTGAATGGGTAATATGTTTAATATTCCACATACCAATTACAACAGAAAGGGAAAAAACACAATTAGCAATGATTTTCCAATTCTCAATTAGTCATCATAAGATTATGGAGAGATGGATATTAGGACAGGTCTCACACAGGGAATAGGTGAAGAAATGCAGGTTTTGATGATTCACAAAAATGCATGCATACATTACATTATTATTCATGCAACAAAGGGTTAAGGAGTTGGAGGTATAGGGTTAAGTCCTGACAAGGACAAAAACTAATATAGCATTGTGATATACTAACAACTAATAATTTTCCATTCAAAAAAAAAAAAAATCCATGCAACAAAACAGATATTTGAACTCGCAACCATTCTCCATAGACAAAAATCTGTGCACACACTTATACTTGCTACAGATCTATGAAAGGTGGAGAAGTAGAAGTGATCAATTATGGAAAGCAAGATGTTGTAGCGATTATAAGGCAAATAAATGACTTTGTACTACTGGAACCAACGTGCTCATACTGCTGCTTCCATATCACTCTCTCATGCCGCATCATTTGATTGAATTAGTATGAAAGAGGGGAAGTGCAACAATATGGGCATATTAATTCAAATAGTACAGAATTATTTACTCTTATAAATATTTCATTAACTAGCTTTCTACATTTGAACACTTCTACTTCTCTGCTATCTTTTGACAACAAGGTTGTTAACATGACACCACTTCAACACCACTAACTTTGATAACAAAAATGAAACTGAGAGAGCAAACTGAAATTTTGTAAAGCTAGGGACAACGAACTTCAACAAATCAATGGACTAAATAGATGAAAATCCCAAATTACAGGGACTATTTTAGGTATTTCTTCAATGGCGTCTATCTGTACCATGATATCAATGTCAAAAAGGCAGTTAATGTGACACCTTAACACCACTAACTATGTTAACTAACTAAAATTAAAATAAGAACCAAACTTACGGTTTTGACATTTCGACAAAGCATGGGCTAGATTCCAAGTTTCAGGGACGATTTTGTGTATTTTTTTTTTTTTTTTTTTTTTGAAAACTCGGTATCCGGCCCTATGACCGACCAATCCCACCGCCCACTTGCGGGGGCCCCATTTAAAGCCAGATTACCTGAGACCTTGAGAGGAGCATACTCCAAGGACCCAAGCCAACACCACTAAGCCAAAACAAGTGGGTTACGATTTTGTGTATTTACTCCAAAAGGTCACTTGTCTCCACTATATAAGGAATTTAAAAAGCTAAACTACAAATGCGACTTCAATTTTTTTTCCAAAAATTAGACAAAAAACACAAAAATGTAAGGCCATAACTTATAAAACAAGCATAAAATTATAATCTATTCATAGTGAAATCATCAGGGGACAAGTAAAGTTTAGAGCAAAACCCAACATACAAGTGATTATAATTAAATTACAATTGATGTTTTGTTGCACAAACATGAAAGTAGTTACTTTGACAAAATAATAAAGGACATAGTTCTTTAAAAAAATCTTAAGGCATCAGAATACAAAGATGTTATATCCTCTTGTTTACTAGAAGGAAAAAACTTGTTAATGGCTTATAAGTTATAACAAATCAAATGATGAGGAAAAAATCAAATTAGAACACAAAGATCAAAGTAACAAGATAATACTACCTCCGTCCCTAAATATAAAGACTTTCTTTGTCCCTTTTACAAGATCTCTTTCATATTTTCAAATGTATTAATTTGCTCTTTACCAACATACCCCTAATTATATTACATCTTTTACTATTACTACCAACTTTCTTAATATATAGAGACAAAGGTAGTAATAGAAAAAACTAAGAATAAAGGAAATGTGATAGTAAATATTAACTATAACAGAGTATCTACAAAATCATAATTAACATATTCTTTTATAAATTATACCAATTCTTCAAAAAAATTAAAATTAAGCTTTTCATAGTTTGTTTTCCTTAAACATCCAATTCTGAAGAAAAAGAGGCCTGATAATTTAAAGTTTGATTGAGAGGCAAGTAAAGTCAACCAAAGATTGCCTCGGCCAGAGATCAAACATGAGTACTCTTCTTGATCAATTCGACCTTAATTAATTGATTAACCACTCAAACTCAACCACTTGAATTGATATATTTTACTTTTAAAACTAAACCAATTTTCTAAATATGTTAGTCTTTCCTGAAAGTAACTTTCAAAGTATTTTTTTTAAGTTTAACAAAAGAGCTCCAGACAATCCACAACATACTTGCTAATTCTTTATAACTTTTGAACTTCTACAACACCTTACATTTTCATATGTAATTTACATGTGAAAATCAATGTAATTTAAATCCGAAAATCAATATGTCGCAAGTCCTAAAAAGGCCATGATATTGAAACCATTACTTTCTTGCTTTAACCGTTCAATAATAAACCAAGAGCAGAAAGAAAGGGTGAAAATTACTTTCCATCCACAGGAAAACAAAATTAGTCATCTAAAAGAATTTGAAATCCCAAAAATATGTAATGTATGACGACACCTTTCTCACTGACTGGCTCCAACAATGTTCTCCTCGGGGAAGTAAACAGATCCAGTGCCATTCACAGTGTGAGCACGGTCAAAATGGAAGACCCTAAGCTTTCCTTCCTACAACCACCATGAGCAAAGGGTTATCAAGTAAATAATATAAGTGAAAGCCTGTTCCAAAAAAATTAAAATAATATAAATGAAATTTTCAGTTTGCTTTCAAAAGCATACCTTGGTTCCATAAACAAGCCCTGCCCCAGGAAAAGGATGAAAGCATGCCACATTGACCTCATCCTCTGCACTAGGAAGCACCCTGACAAGTTCCAAATCTGAGACTCTATATACCTAAAACATGAAGACAAATTCAAAGGCATGAAATACAACTCAAAACAATTTTAATTAAATTGAAGAGATGAATGAGATGACCAACAACAATCAATGCTAGTTCATACACAAGAATAAATTATTATCAACCACCAGCCACTACAACAACTAAACAATAAACATTAATTTGATGTTTCAGAAATAAAGGTTACTTGCTAACTAATGATTATGTGGACATTATGCTAAATAAAGGTTGCTTTAACAAGATTTGATTCGTCGGAGGTTGATACAGAGGTCTCACTTTGCCAGGTCTATCTCAATATCTATATCATTCCATGATTTCGGACTGTCTAGCTTGAAAAAGCCATCATCACTTGTTGCTTGCTGCAGGGAGTAGTGGATATGTGGGCCATTCCGTGTTGACGGTCGGTTCATTCGCTTAAGTTACGAAGGACTTCTATTTTGTCTTTTAGGATTAAATATGAGTTTATATGCTTCATTGTTCTACGTTCATTCCGTTGGGGTAAGGCCTAGTCCCCCCCCCCCTGAAATTATCTTATTTTTCTTCATTTAATAATAATATGAGCTATAGGTGGAGGACGGGAAAGGATAGGAGTGCCAACATAGTTGGGATATTTATCCCTACCTTGATATCTAGATGCTCGTAATTTATCAACAAAAAAAATGTATACTCCCTCCAATTTTTATTATAAAGAAAAATTAAGAAATTTGGTTAAGTGAGATTATGGGTATTTTAGAAATGCCATCATTAAAATAATAGGAAAATTTCATGAAAATAAGAGTCGGCAGAAAATAATACTTGCATTAAATTATGGGTATTTTAGAAATGCCATCATTAAAAAACGAGTAAAAGTAGTTAAATTTACTTGTATTTAAGACCACCAAATATGAATACTTTTTTCTTATATTCAAGACAGGAAGGAGTCTATTATTATTTATATCACTTCAGATGATAAGATAATTTTACATTGAGAAAAAGAAAAGTATTTTACCTCTAAAACAGTATATATCGGTAATGTTGTTTCTCCATCAATGACAATGCTTTTAAGAAGAGAGCCATGACGTCGACCATAGGCAAGAAGTATATGCTCAGATGTAGGCGAGAACTACATTTGAAACAATAGTTGCACAAATTCAATCCACAATAAAAGGATTTCTTAGATTATAGCTAATCAAGTGAAATGTGACTGTAGTAGCTATTAATATTTAAATGACCCATTCAACTTCAAGACAACAATAGGTAAGTAAGCTATTAGGATAAATGTAATAAAATTATAATACCAATGGATTTACTTTTTGTTTTTGCAATAGAAACTAGGACAAAAGGAAGAGAGGAGATATTATCATCAAGTATTAATAAAATTGAAAAAACATGCAAACATGTGCACATGCAAACTAAAAATAGAATTATGATCACGAGGACATACAATGAACATAAATTAAAACGGAGAAAACATATTGTTGTCATTTGTAATGAAAAGAATACAAAGAACAAACTACGTAGCATCTATAATTTCAAAAAATGCAGTAATAACTTGTTCTTAAAATATAACATTAAATAGCTTTCAACAATATATTTTTGGGTAAAAAAAACAATAATATATTTAAAACTTATTATCTTAGGTTTGCAAAGTAAATCAACAACGTGATAAAGTAATTAACTGACCTGGATTGAAGTCAGGCAATGAGCAGCTCTAATTGCTCTTGATACAAGCACTGATCCAAATCTGTTAAATGAAATGTAGATTAAATAAATTTTAACTGACATGCTTGAACTAGAGTGCATCTGGGAGGGATAATTAAATTATTAGCAGCAATTGTTGAAGAATAGAGTCATACGTTGCTTCCTCAAGGGAATATATCCGGAGCTCATACATTACTTGATGTGCTGAGATCGGATGTCGAGTTGGTGATGTTGGAACTCCAGGCTCCTGGTGTACAAGAGTTTGTAATCCTGGATCAGCTTCTATATGAGGGTGCATACATGCAACACATGCGGCTAAAAATCTACCACATGGTGAAAAATGGGCACCCATTTCACTGCAAACACAATTGCAAATTAAAAATCTAAATGCAATTGAGTATAGTTCCACAAAGTCATTCCAAATATTTATATAACAAAACTTTATAATATTAAGCAATTTCCATCAAGTAATTGATACGTGTCCATTCACACGAAGAATGAAAGCACTCAATTCACATTATGCATGCAAAAGCGACTACAGTAGAATAACACTATATCAATCGCATGCTAGAGCAGATATGATAAGCTCATAAGTTTAGAAGGTACCTGCAGAGGACGACATGTGGTATAGTTAGATGGCAGCTTTGTAGTTGCGCACATGGATTATTTAAGTCATATGACCATACTTTTAAGTTAACAGTGCAAGGTAACTCTGTAGCAGCTGCAGCCGACACTGATGTGGCAAGTTCTGACTGGATTCTACTTATAATGGCTTGGGTATCAAACCCATCAGCCACCGCATTGATGGAAGGCGCAAGATTTCCAGCCTCAGCAACAGGTAAAAGGGACGGTGAAAATTGATTCTGTAAACCTGATTGTAAAACTGCTGGTATGCTGATGCCGCTGGGCATTTCTGAAGGTGGCATAGCTACCTCAACATTAGCAGTGGACAGATTTGATGGCATGGTGGAAGAACCAATCTGTTGAGGAAGGCTTTCATGACTGCCTCCGATGTGGGGAAGCATTGAGGGAACACCAACTTGGGTTTGACCCACTAACCATCCTTGCAGAAAAGGTAACTCCCATCCACTTTCTCGTGAAGGAACAATCTGAGGAGATTGACCAAACTCAGAGAGATCCTCATGTTTTACAGCATGCCTAGATGGTTCATGTAACATCACATCGAGAGAATGAACATCATCAGGGTTTTCATGTTGACTTACGTCAGCTGGCTCTGTTTCATAAGTCTCCATACCACCCATTGCGAGGTTGTTGATGCCAAGTCTCATTTGATTAGGTAAATGGACACTACATTCTGCACCAGTTTGAGAGCTAGTGCGTATCTCGGAGTTTGACAATCGAGTATCAGATTGTTCGGTTGCATTAGCGTCAGTTCGAAACTGAAATGCAGATGACTCAACCCGCATGCTACTCGAACCAACATCATTACTAGCATGCTGTAGCTCTACTCTTGACTCAGGTGGTTCATTTGACATATTGATATGCATCCTGGGATGAACATTTGTGACAAAAACCGCTGGTGGAGGATATTGTAAATTACCGTGACATGTTGCCTCTGTCATTGAGGAATCTGATGAGTTGAGATCATTGACCTGCACATCAATCCAAATGTGGTAACAGAAAAGAAAATCCAAAAGTAATATTTTTTACAGCATGTGAAGCTAGTTAATTTAAAACAAGTCAGTTCACTCACCTGAGCAGTTAAAAGATATGGTGCGCCATGCGGGTGAAAATGCACAGCCCGTAGCGAGCGCCTTGTCTTCAACACAATTACTGGTGACGATAATTCCCGTCCATTTTGGTAGTGCCACATGTACAACTGACACGGTATTTCAAATCGCGATTAAACAAAATTTAAAAAAAAAAAAAATAGAACATATCACTAAAGGTTATAAGCATGGCAGGTTCTCAGAAAAAATCACTACACTACATTCTTACCTTGTGGCCTGATGCAACAGCAATTATTTCCCCATTGGCATGGAAAGCAAGAGATGCAATGGGGCGATCTGAGAGAATAAATCCAATAAGTTCATCAAAGAGAAACCGATAAATGCAAGAAAAAGAACAACTAACAAATTCAGTAAGATTGTCAAATGTGATTAAGAGAAGAAAAGGGGAGATGGGAAGTGTAGTTACTGAAATAGTGAGACAAAATCCACTCTGATGTGCTAGCATCCCATAAACGAACTTCTTGGTCCAAGCTCCCACTAGCTAGTACTTGTCGTTGCATAGGATGGAATCTAACCTGTAGCAGATTAACACGTTATTCCAAGTGGAGAATATTTTTAAAAAAATCTAAAATGCAAAATACTTGAAGGAGGGGAGAGATGTTAGAATATCTAGAGAATGTTCCCAAGATAAGATTAAACTACCCTGATTGAAAAACACAAATATCTACTAACAAATTGTTTTCTGCACTCGGATTTCCAAATTATTACATCTTGGGAGAAACACCTATTTCCATCCCTTAATCTAACTCCAAACTCCTTGCTTTTATCCATATACATAAATAATCAACACGATAGAGCATCTAGTCTACCATCAAATGATCAAAACCAATGAGAATTCATACTTTCCCTTTACAGCAATTTGAAGTTTTTAATGCACAACACTAAGACTGTGCTAAGATTTGAAACACAATATCACATCAGGGTATATGCCTAACAAGGTTAGCTGGTTAGTGTTTTGTTAGCAATGAAAAGTCTATAAACTCCACTCCGTAAATTGGCTTATCAGCTGAATATATTTCATCGGACTTGATGGAAAAATATTAATTTTGTTGAGAGTTACTATTTCTATTCTATTTCCTAGTACAGATTTGTTACTTAACTTCCTTTTATTAGGACGGATGGGTATGTAACTCATAGTGTAGCTCTACTATAGGAAAGCAGTGATTACTAATTAGTCTTATATGATACATGCTCTATTGTACAATTAAAATCAACAAGTAATATTCAATAAATTACTATACAAGTTGGTATCAAATCTTAGTTTCGATTCAAGGAGACATGGGTTATGAGCCCCCGCACTTTCAGGGGGTGCTGAAATATAATATAATAATAAAATAATATAATATAATATAATACTATAATATTCACTTGCTTCATGAAACCATCTAAAAGTTATAACCATACAAAAAGAAAACGAAAAAGATAAACGGCATAGAGACAAGAAATTAAGCAAATCTTACCACCCAAGGCGTCCTCCTGTGCCCACCTAATACCCTCAAGCAGTTGCCACTTTCACAATCAATTATTTTTACTGTGTGGTCCCCACTGTACGTTCCAAGACACACAAAATAAAAGAGTGTCTTATTCAAATTGGCAAAAGAGAAAAAAAATATCAATTGAAACTTACTGTGTGGAGGCGATCATTTTCCCGTCTAGACTAAATGCTGCTGCAATAGTAGACCGTGGGGCAGGCAACAAAGGACAATACTTGGCTGACAAATTCCGCAATGACTCAGCCTCAACCCTAACAATTACATTAAGAAATGTTAGTACTCGAAATTGACTTTCCTAGAGAAAGAAAATAAATCCCAAGGTTTGGTTTTTACTCGGTATAAAGTATAAACTGAACTGACTAAAGTTGAGTAAGTACCATGAGAGGAGACCGCACTTTGCATCTAACACAGTTTTAGAATTGGATGAACCAGATTTTGATTTAGAAGATTCTCCCCAGTGCCATTTACGTACATGTTTCGTTCTGGGTGAAATCTCTCTTTGAGCTAGCAAAACGAAGACATTCGTACCACTACCCAAATTTAAAATAATCATGTGAGAAACATCGTAACAAAAAATATAATACTTCAAATTCACACTGTAACATGGGGGCGGGGTGGGGTTTGATCTGTTTAATACAATAATGAATTATAAGTTGATTGTTCGATTAAGCATACAACGGCTGGGATGTCTAATATAATATCCAACCAACAAAGCAGCAGGAACATAAATTTCAAAAATGTTACCCTAATTTTTTCTACAGATTAAATGTTCCAAAATTTACAAACTATCAAGTATTTATGATCATTAAATCCGAGTATTTTTCTTTCGGGTCAAAATTTTTGTTAGATACTCCCTATCGATTTGGAAAAAAAAAATGATGCATAACAGAAGTCAATTACTTTGACCTAATACTCTAGCTAAATTGAAATGACTGAGCATCAAGCCCTGATTCATATCAGTAGCTGGTCCTTGAATCAATATTGTGAATTCAAGTTCACTAAAAATTACTTAAAAACCAAACCAGATGAATGAACTCCTTCCAACTTAAAAATTTAACAACATATGAAATTAACCCTAAGAAATAATAAATACATAATTTAGGGTACAATTAAGCTGCAATCTAAAAATCTCAGCTAACTCTAGCAACAACAGTGATAGAAAAAAATTATCAAAGCACACTACCAATGGATAAAACGATCACAAAATGTATATAAGCACTATGACAATCAATTATCGATAATAACACATCAAAGTTTGTAATCAAATTACTCAAACTCATAATCAGAATTTCACATGCATAATAAAATGAAGCAAATTGGAAATTAAATAAAAAAAAAAATATGGATAATCAGAAAATGGGGAATTTAGACCTGGTATTGGAATTATGAGAGAATGAGGCTTGATCATGACATAGAGGATGAAGTTCCATTGAATCAATTGAAAATTGAGGTAAAATAACAAAAAAGATCAAATCTGAGATTATATAGTTCTTGAATTTTTTGATTCTCACAGTGACAGAAACAAATGGCACCGAATTCGATAGAAAAACTGAAACTTTCTCTTCTCTCTATCCCGCTCCCTTTGTATCTGTCTATATCATCTGCCTAAATATTGGTGCGGAGGAGAAACGGAAGAGAGGACAAAGAAACTGAAGAACTAGAAGAATCGAATTTTGGGGTGGAAAATATAATTTGGACAAGTTTTTGGGGGGAAATTTTAATAATGATATATGATGACGTGGTGTTTGGGTTGAAGGTAAATGGGAAGAGTTGGGACTAGGTATAATTTTGTTGAAGTTGTACTTTTTGAATCAAGGACACGAGCAATGTTGGAATTTAACCTGAGGCATTGATGTTCAATGTTTGTTTGCTTTGATGTTATGATGAGTTAGCATGCATGAAAAATCAAAATGTATTCAACTTAAATTTCAATCAGATACATTTGACCATCGATTTTTATAGGTAGAATTAGTGCTCCATTCGGTCTTTTTTATAAGAAAAGTCAATTTTTTAGGTTCACTACAAAATTAATGTATTTGGTCTATAATATAAACCAAATACATTAATTATTAAATGAATCTGTAAGGTCAAAATTTTCTTATAAAAAGGACCGGATGGAGTACATATTACTCTAATATATATTTAATATTTAAGAAGATAATATGTAATGTAAATTATTAAAATGATTTTTTTTAATCAACTAAAGATCTTCGTAGAACCACGGTTCGATCTTGAAACTGCGATTGAGATGAAGTTGGAACCATGTGATGATATAACTGACCTTCGAATCAGATTAAACCGGTGGTGAAAGAAAAAAAAAATTATATAAAAACAGCACGCTATATTAGTACAAAGTGTACATAATATAGAGGCTAAACTCAAGATATAAAAGATTGGCAAATCATTACAACTATAACAAAGCATATTCTTAATCTAAAGTACAGTTGAAGTCTTTGAATTTCATCTTGAACCACCACCAAACATGAATTTGTATTCGAAAAATGGATAGATCCGCATCAAAAAAAAAATTTATTAAAAATAACAATTATTACAAACCCTTCAGATCATCCAGATAGCCACTAGCCAGATAGCTGAGAAGCAATTCCTATACTTCAAGAAACAAACTCGTAAAGTGTTAAATTGCAGAGAGTGACATGATTATTATGTAAAATACTTTGCACACTTAGCCATTGAACCACGCCTTATGGGACAAATCACATACAAAGAAAAGATGTGATAATGTTCCATCATAACCGCAGCCTAGGACACAATGTTGAGCATCAATATTCAGAATACCTCTTTTAAAGTTATTATCACGAGATGGAATCTTATTCGCCAAGAAACGTCATGCAAACACTGACACCTTTATCGGCACCACTTTATTCCAAACCAAAGCAATGAAATTCAACTTCAGCTCCACATCTTCCCCTCTTCGCGTTAAAGATTGATAAGCACTCTTGACAGTAAAAACATCTGAATTAATGTGGGACCTCCAAAACTACTTATCAAGCACATTAGGTTGCAAAGATCGAGATTAGATTGATTTAATCGATATGGTTTCCAATGATGAAAGAGTATTCTTAAAAAAATTCCTTATTAACTTTTACTAACATGATTTTACATTAACATAAATGATTTTTCTATGTTAATCTAAACTTTTATTGTTCCTGATATTCTAGGGGATCAAAATATAATGCACGGTATAGAGTGACAATGTTGCAAAATGTCAACAAATATTTCTGAAGATGAGAAAAATACAAGAATGGAAGTTGAATTGTGTTGGTTTTTTCTTCAAAATCTTTTAATTTTGTTCAACAAAGAGTATATAGTAACGGAAAGCTAAACAAGGAATGAGAAAGAGAAGAAGAAATGCAACCCACGATTTTATACTCGTTCCTCTCACAAACAAGAGTAGTCCAGTCCCCTTGCACTTTTAAAGAATTTTCACTATAATCTTCACAACATTACACTTGCTCAAGCACCCAAGCTTAAGACATACTTGCTCAAGTTCACTGACAAGAGACTTCCTTGCTCAAGCACACTTGCAAGAGATTTCACTAACTTACTTAAACAAATTAAGAAAGTTTAGAATGAACACTTGATATGCTATCAGAGGTGTTTACAAAATACAACGCAAGTCAAGACTTAACACTAAGATTCTAAGATACATATTTTGTAATAATTCTAAGTGTTTAACAACTTACGAGATTTGGCAGAATAACAACGCTTTCAGAGTTTGATAGTCTTGATTATCTTCATCAGCTGAGGTGCTCTATTTATACGCAAATAAATGTGAGCTGTTGAAGATGATCGTTGAGAAGCTTGAGATGCACATTGGAACTTGTAGTTTGTTTTCTGCAAATGTAGTTTGAATCTGTTGCCAACTGGGTAATAACCGCTCCAAAGGCTTTGACGAAGAGGATAATGTTTGCACAGTCTTGGCAAAAGGACAACTGCTCCAACTGTCATGACAGTGACAATCGGAGGACATAAAATATGATTTTCCAAAGTCTGACTATTCCAGACTCTGATGATGACAATCTCTGATGTTCTTTAGCATCTGAAGCTTTGCAACTTCTAAAACTCTTCAGAGGCTGTTTTCCTTAGAGTTCACTTCAGCTTCTCTTTATGCACGTTCATAGTGGACATAAATTTTATCTTCTAGTTCTGCACAGTGCACACTTGAACATTCATTAGTAATTCCAATTTTCTTTTAATACTTTGTTATATCATCAAAACCTTTAAAGAGAATAACAAATCCAATTTTGTTCCAACAATCTCAATTGTTAATAACAACTTTAAATTTAAACCAATTTCCCATAAATGTAGAATATTTTTTTAAAATATAACCACTTGAAGTTGATCGATGATTCAAATATTGCCTTTTATGAATACAAATTTACATCGAATGATGACATTTTAAAGCCGAGAATTTAAACTTGATTGATATTTTTTTTAGAAGTAATTTGTATATACATTATCTATTTTTTTTTTTTTTTTGACGCATCTATTTATTTGTTATACTTTGTAATAACCTACACAAAAACTAGTAAACATTATTATATATTAGTCAATGAGGGCATATTAGTAATATTCCACTAATAAGTATATAAAACTCGAGAACTTTCATTTCCATTTTTGCACCCATTTTTAGCAATCCATTCCTCACTCTTGCACTCTCACACACCCAAATCATCATTTATTCACCATTTCTCATACAGTCATATACTAAAAACCCACTTACCCGTCGCAAATGTCAAATTTTCTTGTAGTGCGATAAATATTGAACACTTAGAGAGAGTTGAAGGGAAAACTTGCAAAGAGAACTCTTCAAGCTACTGTTACTTCTTTGTGTAGTTAGCAATTTTATGTGCAAGTATACACAGTCGCAATTGCAGCAGGTAATAAGAAAAGTATTGAACCCACAGGGATTGCCTAAGGGAACTTAATCTCATTCATCATACAATTAATCTTCAACTTGTGAGTAAATAAAATAACAGATATCATTTCAATGTTTCAATTAATAAAATAATAAAAAGAAAGAGTTTTGGAAATCAAGTTACGAAAGTAGTTGGAACAATGATTCATTCAAATCCATAGTATGCTATGTGAGTGATGATAAGTGATGTCAATGCTATTGTGAGCAAGCTTTCCTTGTGGTGTATGTCTACAACGTTAAATTATAAAATGGGGATAAAGTGGGTCATATGTCTAGGTCACGCTTAATTCATTTCAGTTCAGAAAAACCTTGCTTGTTTAAAGTCCCACTATGGCTCTAAAGCTTATGTCTAAGTCATTAGATAAGAAGTATGTGTTCATCCTCTACTTGACCATAATAGTCCTTTATTTCCATTCATTACTAGATGTCTCATAATAATAAATTTGTGCTTAAATCTAAGTTGATCAGTCAAAGATGCAAGCATATAACAATATGACAAAAGGACTAAAGAAGCATAAACAACACATCACATGAATAACATACTACTTCATTAAACTTCACATATTCCAACTATTAAGAGTTTAGCCCATGGTGAGCATACAAATATCAACAACCAGAAGGATAGATTCATACATCATAAAAGAAATGAAATATAAACCTACAAGCAATGCCACCAAAGGATGATGTCTCAACCTCCGATGAGAATGGCTTGCCTCCGGTTATTGGGGACGTGCAGTGGTGCTTCTCCTTCCACACTTGTGACGGCCGCTCTTGATCCTCAAACTTCAATGGTTTATATTCTCTTGGATACCTCTGAAAATTAGGTTAAGACCTTTTATATAGTGTTAGGTCTTGAGTTGTGGGCCTAAGAATTCATGAGAATATCAACAGCCCTGTTGGGTTTTTGGTTGTTGGCATCATTTTGTTAAAACAATGTTATAGCAAGATGTTGGACTAGATGTGGTAACATTGTGTACAACATCACAGCCGTGATAGGTAATAATAATATTGTTGAGCTGAGCTCAGTGTGTACGCTCTTTTCGCGTTTCTTGGAAGATTTATTTTCGTGTGAGATCCCATAAAGATTTGGTTGAAGAAATAATCCACGCAAACTTGTGTGCCAAGACGCATGTGTTTTCCAGAATATTCAGAAGGCGGTTTACTTGATTACTTGTTCCTCAAGATAAAATATTAAGGAATCAAGAAGATTTGATTTTAAAATATATCTTGTGAAGATTGTTGTAGAGAATATAAAAGATTTATTTCAAATAAATCTTTGTGCTTCAAGAAGATTTGATTTTAAAATATATCTTGTGAAGATTGTTGTAGAGAATATAAAAGATTCATTTCAAATCAATCTTTGTGCTTCAAGAAGATTAGAAGATTTAATTTTAAAATATATTTTCAACAAATATATTTATGGGAGGAATATTTTGATACAAAGAAGATTTAGTAAAAATATATATTTTTCCTCTAGAAGATTTCTTGGAGCTGAAGCATTGTGAAGCCTATATAAAGAAAGTTGCTAAAGCTATTTTATTTACCAAAACCGAAGCTTAAACAAATATATCAAAGATGTAGTCTTTTAGGGTTTTGTGTCTTTGTAAGCCTTGTGCTTTAGGGTTTCATGTACACCTATCTGTTGCCGTCATTGAATATCTACATACAGAGTTGGTTAGTTTAGTTGAGTTGTAAATTGTAAATGTCTCCTAAGCCTTTAGGTATGGAGGTGTTGATTGTGTTACTTCTCCAAAGCTTTTAAGCAAGGAGTTGTTGTGTCTTGAAGTGTGTCTCCACCATTTGATTGTTTTGTTTGTAAACAACGCTGTTTGTGTTGTTTGAAGGAAGTGAGATGGGGCGTCTCATATCTAGGAGTTCCTAGGTAGAATTGCATGAGGTGGTGTCTAGGCGATAAGATAGAAACAGGGCGTTTTGGAGTCTTTGAACTAGAACTATATTAGTGGATTCATTCCTGGATTGGTATCCCCCAGAGTAGGTGAGTTGCGTCGAACTGGGTTAATAACATACTGTGTTATTTACTTTCCTGCCCTTTGTTGTTTATTTTTCATATTCTGTTAGTCTGATTCGGTAGAAGATGCTACAACATGATATAGAGCATCTTACCACTGCACGCCAGAATTTCAATTGGTATCAGAGCAGACATCCTGTTCTGTATCTGGGTGAGCTGCAGGGAAGATACTTTCTGGCACTATGGACATGGAAGAAGCAGATGAAGGAGAAGATAGTATAGTAGATAATATGCACTTACTTGGTCTAGTATTCTGCACTCCGGTACCCTATATGTTCTAACACTCTACTTCGTTGATTTATATTCATGAATATCTTATTATGGTTAAAAAGGGGGAGTAGCAGTTTTGGTTGTACATGTGATGATTGTTTTACATGTAGTGATTTTATGCAAGGGGAGTGATGTACGTACTCAGGGGGAGTAACTCCTGTTTCTCTTGGTTTGTCTGCTATGCATGAAGTAAGGGGGAGCGAGTGTGTTCTGTAGTATGCATGTTTTCAGGGGGAGTTAAGTTCTTATGGTGATGTCTTGACATGTATGAATTGAGGGGGAGCAATTTAGTTTTTATACAGATGTGATGTGTGATGCTACCTCATCCTGGCTACCATCCAGTTTGTTTGATTCTGAGTATGTCTGAGAATTTATTTTTCTCAGTTTGTATGATGGAATTTATTTTTTCCTGATGTGTTCTGAAGACTCTAATTTTATCTTGGTGAGAATTATTTTTCTCCTATAGGAGTTTATTTCTCCTATTTTATGAATCAACTATGAGAGTTTATTTCTCTCTTTTCTGTTCTGTGAGGATGGGTGCTTTCAAATTCCGATGTTGCATGCCTCTGATATTTTTGGTAAAGTTTATTTCTTTACCCTATGCGTTACTTTCAGTTGAAGACATCTTTTGAAGTTGCATTGACGAGGTTTTTACTTTCTTTCAAAGATGTGTGTTTGTGTTGAAATGAAAGAAGGTATGTCTTGTATCCCTCCTGTTCTTGTTGGCCAGTCATAGATTGTTTTAGCCAAAATTTGCCAAAGGGGGAGATTGTTGGGTTTTTGGTTGTTGGCATCATTGTGTACAACATCACAATGTACGTCCTTTTCGCGTTTCTTGGAAGATTTATTTTCGTGTGAGATCCCATAAAGATTTGGTTGAAGAATTAATCCACGCAAACTTGTGTGCCAAGACGCATGTGTTTTCCAGAATATTCAGAAGGCGGTTTACTTGATTACTTGTTCCTCAAGATAAAATATTAAGGAATCAAGAAGATTTGATTTTAAAATATATCTTGTGAAGATTGTTGCAGAGAATATAAAAGATTTATTTCAAATAAATCTTTGTGCTTCAAGAAGATTTGATTTTAAAATATATCTTGTGACGATTGTTGTAGAGAATATAAAAGATTCATTTCAAATAAATTTTTGTGCTTCAAGAAGATTAGAAGATTTAATTTTAAAATATATTTTCAACAAATATATTTATGGGAGGAATACTTTGATACAAAGAAGATTTAGTAAAAATATATATTTTTCCTCTAGAAGATTTCTTGGAGCTGAAGCATTGTGAAGCCTATATAAAGAAAGTTGCTAAAGCTATTTTATTTACCAAAACCGAAGCTTAAACAAATATATCAAAGATGTAGTCTTTTAGGGTTTTGTGTCTTTGTAAGCCTTGTGCTTTAGGGTTTCATGTACACCTCTCTGTTGCCGTCATTGAATATCTACGTACAGAGTTGGTTAGTTTAGTTGAGTTGTAAATTGTAAATGTCTCCTAAGCCTTTAGGTATGGAGGTGTTGATTGTGTTACTTCTCCAAAGCTTTTAAGCAAGGAGTTGTTGTGTCTTGAAGTGTGTCTCCACCATTTGATTGTTTTGTTTGTAAACAACGCTGTTTGTGTTGTTTGAAGGAAGTGAGACAGGGCGTCTCATATCTAGGAGTTCCTAGGTAGAATTGCATGAAGTAGTGTTTAGGCGATAAGATATAAACGGGGCGTTTTGGAGTCTTTGAACTAGAACTATATTAGTGGATTCGTTCATGGATTGGTATCCCCAGAGTAGGTGAGTTGCGCCGAACTGGGTTAACAACATACTGTGTTATTTACTTTTCTGCCCTTTATTGTTTATTTTTCATATTCTGTTAGTCTGATGCGGTAGAAGATGCTACAACATGATATAGAGCATCTTACCCACTACACGCCAGAATTTCAAGCCCAAAAATAAGGCATATTCCATATTGCTAATAATACTATGATAGTACGGTCCTTTGCTTTCTAGGATGACCAATTGCCTTTCCTCTTTTAGACAGGCGCGTCCTTCTCCCAGTACACATGTGTGGCACATTCTGATTGCATCCGATAAACCGACCTTCTGAACAGTACGAAACTGAGCGTCTTGACTCTTAATTATCATTCCTTGGCTCTGAGACTGTATTACTTAGCCTCATTGTCTGTCTTGACTTCAGTTGTCACTAGAACTAACTCTTTATATAGAGAATTACATGAAATCCTAAATACATTAACTAGACTCAAGACTTTATAAAATGACTCAAAACAATAGTAGATCACCATATTGGAAGGGAATAATCCAAGTATCAAAGGCCTAAAATCCTCACAAATAGTGAGTCATCACACCCCCAAACTTGAATCGTTCCATGTCCTCAGGTGATGCTGTAGATAGCACGAAATATGTTAAGCTACTCACTGCATTGACATCAAAAGACAACACATTCACACCTTAAGAATCAACCTTGAATTGCATTTCAAAAATTGGCATAACCTTTGTATCTCAACTATCAATAATAACCATGCGCGTGTGTGTGTGTGTGTGTACTGCCTCCTACTGCCAACCAGAGTCATGACATGATCTTTCTCCAAAACTACACAGTCAGGATATTAAGCTATCATTTTCTATCCTATAATTCCAGGTTTGAGTTCAGATTTCAGTCTAGGGGGAGGTAATGCTATCATGTTTCCGCATGCTTTTTAAATTCTACATGTAGGGGCAATGCTTAAGTTCATTAAGATCATTACATTATATGTTTTAGGTGCTACTCTACCTTGTCACCTGACGGGATCTCACTTGTAATGAGTCCAACCTGTTACTCCGAGTAGAGCACCCTACACAACACATGTTCCTCCAGTCATGGGCACAAGAACTTATTCTATTTTTTTCATTTTTTATGCATGCAAATACCCCATCATAAATTTAGCCATGTTACAACAATCAAGTAATCCAACCTTTCCCCAAAACTTAGTCATAATCATCCCTTTCATTATATTCAATACTTAGACAACTTAGGCTAATGACTGTGTATTTTAAAGACCTATCAAGCCACTACTAAGTATAGGCAGAAATTAGCAGCTGTGATATTATGGTGCAATGGTCATCATATCCAGAATCAAAACAAAAATTTCCAAAAATTTAATCAATC
This sequence comes from Trifolium subterraneum, assembly GCA_951799995.1. Taxonomy (NCBI): domain Eukaryota; kingdom Viridiplantae; phylum Streptophyta; class Magnoliopsida; order Fabales; family Fabaceae; genus Trifolium; species Trifolium subterraneum. Next base: position 30,890,211 of record OX637463.1, read on the forward strand.
CAAAGGTTTTCAACTTAAAATCTTAAAACTCTGTCATAATGTCAAGGCAATGCTTATCAGAACAAATTACGTGCCAATCTGACTCAACCAAAGACTTTTTTATTTGATTCGCCTCTCCCTCAAACTTAAACTCAACAGTGTCCCCACTATTAACTAGGAAAAGGCAACTACTGACTCGACAAAAAATATAAAAACTAAACTACCTAAGATAAATAAAGGCAAGACAGTACCAATTAGGCTTTACGCTTGGAGCTTTTTCTTGTTGGCTCTCCAAGCTCCTTCCTCCTCTTCTTCGTATTCACATCTTTGCTGACTTCAGATAATGCTGGTTCTGTTGATGGGCTTGGCTCAGGAACGGGATCCTTGACAGGATCAGAAGACTTATCAGTTTTTGCCTTCTGTGCAGCTTTTTAAAGTTTCAACTTCTTTGGCTTCTTTGGGGGTCAACATCAGTTGTAATCTCCCCATCCTTTACCGCACCCTTATCCGTCATCGCCAAGAGTGCTGTTGGGATAGATGACCCCTCAGCAACAACTCCAGCATCTGATTTTTCCATTGTTAACTTCGCATGGTCGTCAGTCTTGGTAGCAGTTGACTTCTCTGAATGGCCTTATCCTTCCGGCCCGCTTTGACTTCCCTTATCAACAGACTTATCTTCTTTAACTTCCTCCTTCTCTTCTTCAATGATCTCTTTCCCCTCTTCATCTTCTTCCTCACCTTCATTCAATGCACTGTTCACTTCAGTCTCTTCTCTAGACACTTGTTCAATAGGTTTGGAAACCACTGGCTCTTCACTTATCTGGCTCTGTTGCTCTTCTGCAGGCAATCGCTGATTAGACAAATCAGGGTCCTTAGGTGGACTTTGCTCAGCAGTGGCAACTAGTGTCTTTTCTTCAGGCTTCTTCTTCTTCGCACTCTTATTCTTTTTCTTCTTCTCTGCCTTGGTAGATGGCCCAGCTTTATCAGGAGTTAACTCTCTGGAAGGCATGTACTCTTGGGCATATTCTCCTAGGATCTTAGTAGGAAAGCTAGGCGAAGCAAAGTGCTTCATCCCTGGGAAACAATAAACAAACTGAGTCTCCATCCATTCAGTAACATTTCATGCCCAAAACAGCTGTATATCCCTGTGAAACGCAGACAACTTGTCCAACCCAGTAGAATTATCAATAGATAGCGCAGTAGGCACCACACCAGGCAACTGATTGGAACAAAAGTGGTTCAGAGACAAATCCCAATAACTTGTTAAAGTTTTGATGATAACAAAGTATTAAATGCACAATTGATTGCTAAAATTTTATTTTAAATATGCAGGATTATGTAAGAAAGAATGGAGTCTGAATGAAGTTCAGAAGCTCTAAACGCACTCAGATGCGCAGTAAAAGTACTGAGAGGCAAATTGGACCCAGAAGCATAAGCTGGTTTATTCAGATGTGACAAACTCAGATCTTCAGTCTCCTCCGCTATTAATTTGAATATGTGATCAAGTCATAAGTTAAAGAGGAGCGTCTAAGACAATTGGGAACCATACTTCTTCTGGGCAAGCACTGAACTCTTCCAAGCAATAACAGTAGTAGCTCTTTACCTTTTTGGAATAAGGTTAAAACTCTACTACCAATACAACTACATTTGCGCTGACATCTCTATCTTCATTCAACGGTCATTCCCAACGTCTATGTTACCATGATCACGGTCGTTTCGTGATCAAATAATGTTTTAAGAAAAGTAGTACAAGGTAGTTAACCTTGGTCGTTTCCCAAAGACTCACAATCAATGTCAAACAGTTATTAGAACGATTAACGGTAAATTGGGGGTTTTCGATAGTTGAAACAGAAAATAAAAATTCGTGAAAATTAATAAGTAGCAAGCAATCAATCTGTTGGTTTCATCTAACTTCGTTCATCATCTATCATAGGTTCATGGCAAAAGAATAAATTCGTTTCAGTTTCTATCCTTGATTGATCATAAAACTAAGTAATCAAGCGTCAATTAGTTTTATATGAATTCGAACTGTTTGAAAAGCTTATAACAGAACGTTCAATTGATTATGATAATGCAAACAAGCGTCACATAATCACGATCAATAATAAATTAAAAACGTAAATTCAAATCAATCCTATAGCAAGCGTGTGTAGACTCTGTAAATTCCTCAACGAATTAAATTAAACAAGCGGTAACTTAATTCGAATAATCTCATAAACTTGCAAACCGAATTATATGTAATTAAGCATCAAATATGATAAACGAATTGCAAGTTAATAAGTAGAAATTTACAGAGAAAGAAATAGAAACATGAATTGAAATTGCATTAGAATCAAACCTCAAGATAATGAATCAAAGTTTCTCAAACCAACGGATTGATAAAAGGAATTAGTTCTCCATTCAAGTGGTGGCTGTTCTAGGGTTCATGAAATTCGTGAATAAAGTGAGAGAGCTGCCCTAGGTCAGAATTTTGGGTTTTTATAAGCAAGCAAAACGGGCCACAAAACAATTGGGCCGAAAAATATAGTTATGCTGGAAATTGGTAATTTAAATCACGTCTGGGACATAAACGTAATTATTTGACTTATTTGCGCTCCAAATTGGCTTTCGGCTTCAACATGAAAGTTGTAGCTCTTTCTCTTAGCTTTCCAACGCATCTTCCCGCGCCTCAATCCGATATTCGTAGCTCAAGTTATGGTCTGCACAATCAGAAGGTGTCAAATTACTGTTTATTACGAAAATAAATAGCAGAACATAAATAATAGCAAAACTAGACTCTAAACACAAAACATGATAAAAATACCAAATTAGCAGGAGAAGTCATAAAATTGCCATAGCACAGAGTGATTAAAAAGTGCATTAAAATGCACTGATCAAATTCCCCCACACTTAAGCTTTTGCTCTCCGTGCAAAACTCGAAATGAAAATCACATCACAAGTAATCAACACATCCTAAGATTCAAGCTACAAGCCTTGGATTGTTTTTCAAAGATTGGTATAACTTTTATATGTCAACTATCAATGATGATCAAGCGTGCGTGTGTGTACTGCCTATTACTATCAACCAGAGTCATGACAGTATCCTTCTCTAAAATACACATTCAAAATACTAAGCTTTCTTTTTCCTTCCTACAATTAAGAGTTTGGGTTCAGATTTCAGCTTGAGGGGAAGCTGTACTTTTTATGTTCTCACAGACTTTTTGACTTTTATACGCAGGGACACTACTTAAGTTCAATTTAGTTATGCTTTAGGTGCCACTCTACCTTTTCACCTGACGGGATCTCACTTGTAATGAGTCCAACCTGTTACTCCGAGTAGAGCACCCTACACAGCATTTGTTCCTCCAGTTTCAGGCACAGGAACTCCACATATGTCTTACTGTTCCTCCAATTTTAGGCACAGGAACTTATTTAATTTTTTATTTTATTTATTTTAAAAGAAATGCAGTGTCCCACCATTAAATCTAGCCATGATCCTACAATCAAGTAATCTCGCTTTTCCCCCAAACTTAGTCCTAATCATACTTCCTCATTGTATTCTATACTCAGATAACTTAGGCTAATGATTGTGTATTTTAAAGACTTATCAAGCCATTACTAAGTTTGCAAGTTTTCAGCAGTTGTGCATTTAGGTGCAAAGATCATCATATCAAGTATCAAAACAAAAATTTCCAAAAATTTCACCAACCCTACAGCCATACTGCTCTAGTCCTAAAACATGTGACTACTCATGAAATTTATTTTTGTATTTTTTTTTTTTTTAAACACATAATGTAAAATGTCCCTCCCCCACGCTTAAACCAGACATTGTCCGCAATGTAATAATAAACATAAAGTGAGAGTAAAGGAAGGAACACACCCGAGGGGCTAAGGTGTAGCAGATGGGGTGTAGGAAGGCTCGTCCAAGGAGAGCTCTTCAACAGGTGCTTCTTCAGGCATTGAAGAATCATGGAACAACTTCAGCCGCTGTCCATTTACTTTGAAAACTTTGTCTGTACCTGTACTTTTTATTTCTATAGCACCAGAAGGAAAAACATTAGTAACAACAAAAGGGCCAATCCACTTGGATCGAAGTTTCCCAGCCATTAGTTTAAGGCGGGAGTTAAACAATAAAACCTGTTGGCCCACAGAGAATTCCTTCCTAGAGATCATCTTATCATGGAAGTGCTTAGTTTTCTCCTTATAAATTCTAGAGCTTTCATAGGCTTCAAGCCTCAGCTCCTCAAGTTGTTGTAATTGGAGTTTTCTTTCTTTACCTGCTTCTTGCATTTCCATATTACAGCCCTTCACCGCCCAATAAGCACGATGTTCAATCTCTACAGGAAGGTGACATGCCTTACCAAACACAAGTCGATAAGGAGACATCCCTATGGGTGTCTTGAAAGCTGTTCTTTGAGCCCAAAGTGCGTCTTCTAGACGGCGGCTCCAATCCTTCCTGTTTGGTTGCACCATTTTCTCTAAAATTTGTTTGATCTCCCTATTTGAGACCTCAGCTTGCCCATTAGTCTGGGGATGGTATGCAGTAGAGACTCTATGCACAACTCCATACTTCCGGAGCAGAGCCTCCATGGTGCGGTTACAGAAATGAGTGCCTTGGTCACTTATGATGGCTCGGGGTATTCCGAACCTGCAAAATATATTAGACCTGACAAAATCTGCAACAACTCTAGCATCATTAGTCCTAGTGGGGATAGCCTCAACCCACTTTGAAACATAATCAATAGCAAGTAAAATGTAAAGAAATCCAAATGACATAGGAAAGGGGCCCATAAAGTCAATCCCCATACATCAAATACCTCACAAAAAAGCATAGATTGCTGAGGCATTTCACTCTTACGAGTGATAGCTGTACCTGCTATTTGGCACTCCTTGCAAGTGCGGTAAGTCTCATAAGCATCCTTAAAGATGGTGGGCCAATAAAAACCTGAGTCTAGTACTTTTCTCGCGGTCCTTTGAGGACCAAAGTGTCCTCCCACTTGAGAGGCATGAGAGTGATGCAAAATGGATTCAATCTCATAGTCGGGGACACATCTCCTAATAACCTGATCATTACCAAACTTCCAAAGATATGGATCGTCCCACACATAATGCTTTGCATCACTCTTTAGTTTATGAATTTGTGTCTGAGATGCACCTGCAGGAAAAACACCAGCAACAAGATAATTAACAATATCAGCAAACCAAGGAGTTACCCCATGTAGAAGTAGCAATTGTTCATCAGGGAAGTCATCCTGAATGGGAGAGGTATCTCCATCACGCTCAATCCTGCTTAAGTGGTCAGCCACTAAATTCTCGGCTCCACTTTTATCCTTAATGTCCACATCAAACTCTTGAAGCAACAACATCCACCGAATCAATCTCGGTTTTGCTTCAGGCTTCTTTAACAAGTATTTTAAAGCTGCATGGTCAGTAAAAACAATAACCTTGGAACCTAGCAAATATGATCTGAATTTATCAAGTGCAAAAACAATAGCTAAAAGTTCCTTTTCAGTGGTAGTGTAATTAGCCTGTGCAGAATCTAAAGTCCTAGAAGCATAATAGATAACATGGGCAGCTTTTTCCACCCTTTGTGCAAGAACTGCTCCCACTGCATAGTTAGATGCATCACACATAATTTCAAAAGGAATGCTCCAGTCAGGAGGCTGGATAATGGGAGCTGAAGTCAATGCATTTTTCAAGAAATCAAATGCCTGTTTGCATGCATCATCAAAATTAAAAGTCACATCATTCTTTAGCAAGTTTGACAGCGGAAGAGCTATCTTGCTGAAATCTTTTATGAAACGCCTGTAAAAACCTGCATGACCAAGAAAAGAACGAATCTCGCGAATGCACGATGGGTAAGGCAGTGTAGAAATCACATCAATTTTTGCAGGGTCAACTGAAATTCCTTTTTCAGAAATTATGTGACCCAAGACAATTCCCTGTTCAACCATAAAATGACACTTTTCAAAATTTAAAACAAGGTCAGTTTCGATGCATCTTGCTAAAACTAAGTTCAAACTAGTCAAACATGCATCGAAAGAAGCACCATAAACAGTAAAATCATCCATAAACACTTCCATGCAATTTTCAATAAAATCAGAGAAAATACTAGTCATGCATCGCTGGAATGTGCCAGGTGCATTGCAAAGACCAAAGGGCATCCTCCTGTAAGCAAATGTGCCGAAGGGGCACGTGAAAGTGGTCTTTTCTTGATCTTCAGGTGCAATATGGATCTGAAAGTAACCTGAAAAACCATCAAGAAAGCAATAATGTGATTTACCTGCCAGCCGTTCAAGCATCTGGTCAATGAATGGCAAAGGAAAGTGATCATTTCTAGTTGCCTGGTTCAACCTCCTGTAATCAATACAAACTCTCCAGCTGTTCTGGACTCTAGTGGGTACAAGTTCATTTTTTTCATTTTTCACCACAGTGAGTCTAGATTTCTTAGGTACAACTTGCACCGGACTTACCCAACTACTGTCAGAGATCGGATAAATGATACCTGCTTGTAACAATTTTGTCACCTCTTTCTTAACAACATCAAGAATCAAGGGGTTGAGTCGCCTTTGAGGCTGTCTCACCACCTTAGAGCCCTCTTCAAGGAGGATCCGGTGCATGCACATCGCAGGGCTAATGCCCGGTATGTCAGCTAAGGTCCATCCGATTGCCTTCTTATGCTGCTTCAAAACCTGAAAAAGCTTTTCTTCCTGTTCACAATCAAGGTTAGAAGAAATAATCACAGGTAGCATTTCATTTTCCTCTAAGTAGGCATATTTCAGATTTTCAGGAAGTGGTTTAAGCTCTAAAGACGGTGGCTGTTCTATGGATGGTTTGGTTGGAACAGCCGGAATGTCAAGAACTTCAACCGTACAAACCGCCGCATTAACAACTTCACCTTCACCTGTATGAAAGTTATTATTCTGCAAAGCAGATTCAATCTTAGCACAAACAGAGCAAAGGTTAGTGTTAGTACATGAATCACATGAGTAAATATCATCAAAATCAGACAATGAAGGAAAATCTGCAGAAAAGAATTCAGGACAGGTCTCATCAACCAATTCAGAAATCAAATCCATATAAAAAACAGAGTGCTCCTCCAAGGGATGTTTCATGGCATAAAAAATGTTAAATTTAACGACAATGTCTCCAAACTCCATGGACATTGTTCCATCATAAACATCAACTTTTGTTTTTGCCGTTCTCATGAATGGTCGGCCTAGAATGATGGGTGCCCTGCTGGAATTAGTTTCTCCCTCCATATCTAAAATGTAGAAGTCTGCAGGAAAAATTAAATCATTAACTTGCACAAGGACATCTTCTAGCACCCCAGCAGGGCGGGCATTGCTCCTGTTCGTCAATTGAACGATCAAACCTGTAGGCTGCAAAGGACCAAGATCAAGGTTATTATAAACAGAAGTAGGCATAACATTAATACCTGCTCCCAGATCAAGCATGCAATTTTCGAATTTTCTATCCCCAATGGAACAAGGAATAGCAAAAACTCCCGGATCCTTGCACTTTTGTGGCAGGGTCTGATTGAGAGCTGAGACATTAGCTGAAGAACTGGAATTTGGATGAATGAAAGCAGAAACGTTTCTGCCCAAACTGACTCTGTCATTTTCCTTCACCTTCCTCTTGTTTGTGCACAAATTTTTCAGGAACTTTGCATATTTAGGAATCTGCTTAATTGCATCAAGGAGAGGAATGTTAACTGCCACTTTTCTGAATGTCTCCAGAATCTCTTTATCTTCCTCAACTGTCTTCTTTTTATTTTTCTGCACCCTTTGAGGAAAGGGAATTGGTGGCACATAAACTTTTTCTTTTTCAGCTTCAGTTGGAGCAGAAGGCTCAATATCAGGAGTAGATAATGATGCAATGATTTTGTTTTTCTTCTTTTCTGGAGCTGGTTCTGACACTCTTCCGGATCTCAAGGTAATTGCACTGACATTTGAATTCACATTTGGATTTGGAACTGTTTGTGCAGGAAGGTTACCGGAGCCCTGAACTTGCAATTGGCCTATTGCATTAGCCATTTGTCCCATCTGTGTTGTCAAGCTCTGAATGCTAGCATCTGTTCGTTGTTGATATTGTGTGTTACTTACAACCAGTTGCTTGACAAGGTCCTCCAGTGAAGGCGTGGCTGGTGGGGCAGAAGGGGCTGCAACCTGTGATTGATTCCCATATCGGAGGTTTGAATGATTCCTCCAACTAGGGTGGTACCTGTTAGTTGAAAGGTCAGGATTGTTATACCTGTTCTGATTGTAAGGGGCTGCTGTTGCTGCATATGCTTGAGGTAGCTCAGTTATTGTATCATCTTGCAGAATAGGACATGTGTCGGTTGGATGTTCAGGGGAAGTACAGATGCCGCACACTTTAGCCGCTTGAGGTTTATTAACTGCCAACTGTTTCACCAAAGAAGTAAGTTCATCAATTCTGGCATCAATTCTAGTTTCAAAAGCCTTGAAGGAAGAAGAAGAAGGCTGAATTTCGTTGACACCCTTTGTTTGGTTCACAGCATTGTTTCTAGTTGAGAATTGTTGAGAATTTAGTGACATATTCTCAATCAGAGTTTTGGCAGCAGCTGGAGTTTTGTCAACAAGTGCTCCACCACTGGCAGCATCCAAGATGTTCCTGTCCATCGGTTGCAGTTCCTCATAGAAATATTGGATGACGAGTTGTTCAGTGATTTGGTGTTGAGGACAGCTGGAAACTAGTTGTTTGAATCTCTCCCAGTACTCAGCCAATGACTCATTGCTCTGCCTGATACCACATATTTCTTTTCTGATCGAGGCAGCTCTGGATGCAGGGAAATATTTTTCTAGAAAAACCTTCTTCAAATCCGCCCAAGATGTGACAGAATTTGGTTGAAGGTAGTAAAGCCAGTCTTTGGCAGCACCCTGTAAGGAGAACGGGAAGGCTCTCAGCTTGATATGATCTTCTGTGATACCTTCAGGCCTCAATGGTGTGGAACATACAACCTGAAACTCCTTCAAGTGTTTATGAGGATCTTCACCTGCAAGACCACTAAACCTTGGCAACAAGTGTATTAAACCAGATTTCAATTCAAACGGTACAGCAACATCAGCATATTCAATACATAAGCCATTATAATTAACATCAGGGGCAGCAAGTTGCCTTAGTGTTTGTTCAGCCATGTTATGATTTTCAAGTTCAGAATCAAAATTAAATAAATTATGGAAATAATCAGAATCAGAATCAGAATTAGAATCAGAGATAGGGTTAGAATCGATATCACCAAGATGCACACTATTAGCTCGGTTGAGCCTATTGAGTGCGTGGAGAGTTCTTTCTATCTCAGGATCAGGAGGAATCAGATTAAGGTGTCCAGCAGACCTGGTCATGCACAAGTGACAACACAATTATGGTAATTCTATGTCCTACAACAAGAAAATGGGTGAGGAAAACAGAAAAACTGTCAAACTGAATAAAATAAAATACAAAAACACCACGATAATTCTAATTAAATAAAATAAGGAAGACACAAATTTTTTTGGGAATTTTCTGAAACTATGAAAACAGTAAATAATTCATTAAAAATAGAAAAATGATGAATTTGGGCCCGAGAGGGTCCTGTCCCGTTATTTTGTCCCAAAATAGGGGACTTTGAAACCTGATTTTTTTCTGAGGTAATAGAGTGGTGAGAATGCAAAACAGATGCAAACTACGCCCTATTACTATTTTTTTTAATTTGCGCGTACAGTAACAAAACAGACAGTTCTAACAATGGTTAAAACACAATTTTGAGTCCCCGACAGCGGCGCCAATTTGATCACGGTCATTTCGTGATCAAATAATGTTTTAAGAAAAGTAGTACAAGGTAGTTAACCTTGGTCGTTTCCCAAAGACTCACAATCAATGTCAAACAGTTATTAGAACGATTAACGGTAAATTGGGGGTTTTCGATAGTTGAAACAGAAAATAAAAATTCGTGAAAATTAATAAGTAGCAAGCAATCAATCCGTTGGTTTCATCTAACTTCGTTCATCATCTATCATAGGTTCATGGCAAAAGAATAAATTCGTTTCAGTTTCTATCCTTGATTGATCATAAAACTAAGTAATCAAGCGTCAATTAGTTTTATATGAATTCGAACTGTTTGAAAAGCTTATAACAGAACGTTCAATTGATTATGATAATGCAAACAAGCGTCACATAATCACGATCAATAATAAATTAAAAACGTAAATTCAAATCAATCCTATAGCAAGCGTGTGTAGACTCTGTAAATTCCTCACCGAATTAAATTAAACAAGCGGTAACTTAATTCGAATAATCTCGTAAACTTGCAAACCGAATTATATGTAATTAAGCATCAAATATGATAAACGAATTGCAAGTTAATAAGTAGAAATTTACAGAGAAAGAAATAGAAACATGAATTGAAATTGCATTAGAATCAAACCTCAAGATAATGAATCAAAGTTTCTCAAACCAACGGATTGATAAAAGGAATTAGTTCTCCATTCAAGTGGTGGCTGTTCTAGGGTTCATGAAATTCGTGAATAAAGTGAGAGAGCTGCCCTAGGTCAGAATTTTGGGTTTTTATAAGCAAGCAAAACGGGCCACAAAACAATTGGGCCGAAAAATATAGTTATGCTGGAAATTGGTAATTTAAATCACGTCTGGGACATAAACGTAATTATTTGACTTATTTGCGCTCCAAATTGGCTTTCGGCTTCAACATGAAAGTTGTAGCTCTTTCTCTTAGCTTTCCAACGCATCTTCCCGCGCCTCAATCCGATATTCGTAGCTCAAGTTATGGTCTGCACAATCAGAAGGTGTCAAATTACTGTTTATTACGAAAATAAATAGCAGAACATAAATAATAGCAAAACTAGACTCTAAACACAAAACATGATAAAAATACCAAATTAGCAGGAGAAGTCATAAAATTGCCATAGCACAGAGTGATTAAAAAGTGCATTAAAATGCACTGATCATACCACTTCCTATATATATAGAAGACTTGGATGATCGTAAATACAACAACACTGAGCTATAACTGCAAACTACTCTCTCCTGCATACTCAAGCTATCATTAGAAAATACTTGCACAAGACTTAAACTCTGAAAGCTTCAGATGCAAGAAGTTTAGATACTCTGTATTTGTATTATTAGAAAGAGTTAAAGTCTTAGGTGTATTTATCATATTCTATCTTATCGTGTATATAATTGTGTTGAAGTCTCTTGTTGTGTGCTAGAGCAAAGTGTTGAAGTCTTTTGCTGTGTGATCTGGAGCATTAAGTGTAAGTCTCTTGTTGTGTGATCTGGAGCAACTTGTGAAGTCTCTTGCTGTGTGCTTGAGCAATTGTATAATCTTGGTGATTATAGTGAAATCTCTTGTTCAAAGACAAGGGGACTGGACTACTCTCGTTAGTGGGAGGAACCAGTATAACCTTTCTTGTGTTCATCTCTTCTTACTCTGTCTTGATATTGTGTTTATTCCGCTGCAATTCATATCATTTAGAAAAAGTTTTTAAAACGAACAAAACACAATTCAACCCCCCCTCTTGTGTTTTTCACACCTTCAACTGAAGCCTTGGCTTTCTACCAGTGTTACCCTTCATCAAAACTTCTATAGCCTTTGTATTAAAACCATTCGTAGGTGCATGCACTTCATCATTTGACAGCTCAGGTACCAACATCTTGTGACATAAAGAAGAAATTAGGCAAGGGAAATAAAGCATACCCTCATTCTTTGTTGAGCAAGTCACGATCTCTTGTGAAATCACTCTCCCCACATTAATAGGTTGTAAAGCAGTGATGCAGTGCAACAGCACAAAGCGTGCTTTGTTAACTGTTTTGTTGTGAGAAGTGGGCAACAGAGAGTGTTTCAAGAATTGATACAACACCCTAAACGCAGGCTTCAAACTCATCCTCTTGATCGTCCAATTATCCTTACTCATCCAATCGGTTCCTTCCATGGCCATACTCTTCATAACATCAGTGAGCTCTTCATCCGAGATAGTGGCTAGTGTAGCCTCATAAGAACAATTCTCCACATGGATGTTGAAGAATTTGTTGATGTTTGCTTCGGAAAACAGAATTCCTTTACCTCGCACAACAACCTCTCTTCTCTTTTGATTTGTGTCGGTGAGATTGGAGTAGATTTCCTTGACCCATTGTGAATTGTAGCTTGATGGGTTCTTTGCAAACCTCTTCCAACCCAGCCCAGTAATCACTCTAGCAAAATCCTCAGGATACTTAACTCCTCATCCTTCAAACTGAATACAAATCTTCGCTCTGTTTGGAACGATTTGGCACTAATTGACTTGTTGAATCTGCGCTCATCTTCGATGTTGACAAAGAAGTCGAAATCCTCTGAATCTGAGTTAGAATTGACAACATATGACTTTTGAACACGCTTGGAAGACATGGTGAGTGATGATTTTTGGTTTGAAGAGTGTTTGTGGTTTGAGAAAGAAAGATGGTTACGGTTTAGAACTTAGAAAAAACTTCAATTTGTAAAAAATGGAATTAGGGTTGAGAGAGGTGTTATATATAGGTGGTTGAGGGAAGTTGAAAACTTAAAACAAATCCTTGATGGTAGTTGAGAGAGTAAGAAACAACTTCGGTCATTGACTTTGTTCTTTGCATGAATGAAAAAAAAAATGATAATAAAATTCAATTTTATTAATTAAATACTAAATCATAAAAAAATATTAATTTAGATTTTTTTTTCTTGGCCTACTATTGGCCAAACCACCTGGGCACTAAGTCGAATGTGAGTAGAATTATTTAGCCATCCTTCATACATAATTGGAAAAACAAAGTTTTTGCAATTTATTTCTTATATGTTATTTGCGGCTCCCGAGGCATTAGGTAAAGATTCAAATATGATAAAAAAAAATTGAAATTTTTATGTTCTACTTTTTAAAAATAGAAAAATGTTAAACAGTGTCCCCGTATACTAGTTAAAAAGTCTAAGGCTCCGTTTGACCCGACTTATTTTCTATTTTTCTACTTCTTTTTAAACAAAATTGAGAAGTAAAAAATTGCTTTTGACCCTATTTCTACGCAAAAGGTAGAGAAATAAAGTAAAAAAGTAGAAAGCAAGAATAAATAAGATCAAACATAATTTTTTTACTTATCTAATTCGTTTAAAGAAAATTAGAAAAGTAGAAAATAAGACAGAATAAAAAGAGCCAAGTATGATAAAAATGTCTTAAAATTTGTGTAAAATCCGCTATTAGGAAGCGGATAAAAATATTTTAGTAAATTTGTAGGATATGAGAAAGTGTGGTGGCAAAAGAAATTCCTTTCAACTCAGTATCTTCGCTATTCGGGTTACGGTTTTCAAACCCGACCGGGATACAACACACAAATCCGGATCCTTCATCTTTGTATCGTATCATCAGTAAAAGTACTCTAGAAGTTGTTGATCCAATTTTGACGCAGAGAGCATTGTCACTTCCGATCGGCGAATTTCACCACTGATTGCACAATGCGCAACCTAGCAGCTCAATTCTCTAATGTAATTTTCTCTCTAATCCCTCTTTCATCATGCTCAATTTTAACCCTAATTTTACACTCCATTTTTCATTCATCTCAAAATTTGAACTTCATTTTTGCTTTTGCAGTATTTATTTAGAAGACGAGTTGCGATCAATCAGCAATCTCGTAATTTTTCATCTTCTAGTAGCAAAGGTATCACCTAAAAAAAAACCTCAAATTGAAGAACTAACTAATCTGCTGTGAAAAAAATGTGTATGCTAATGCTGATTTTGGGGAATTTTTTAGATTCAATTGTTATTATGTCAAAATCTGGAACTGTAAAATGAAAAGAAATTAAACTCGAGATGAATTTGGTTTGATTGTGTGAATGAAATGCTCTATTATGTTGTATGACCAGAGGAACTACTCTTGGAGCATGAAGTTGAGAGGAAATTTGGGTGGTTATTGAAGAGTCTATTTTTCGGGTCTGCACTTTATGCGGGATACCAGTTCTTTCCTTATATGGGTATTGATCATACAACTATCGATAGTTTTCCTGCACGATTTCAGGGGTTCAAGCCTTTGTTTAATCTTGGTGGTTCAAGCCTGACAGTGTTGTTGAAATAAAAAATTTCAGGGGAAAATTTGATGCAACAGTCGGTATCTCTTTTGCGTGTCAAGGATCCCTTGTTCAAAAGGATGGGAGCTTCTAGGTTGGCCCGTTTTGCGAAAGATGGTAATTTTCAGTTTTACTATCTATATCTTTCTTCACAAGTCACTAATTGGTATCTGTATTTTAATTATTTATGACCGTATATTGAAGCACTTTGTGGTATATCAGTTATTTAGATACTGAGGTATTTGTTCCATTAAACAAGTTTTTTTCATTTTTCTTGTCCTTGATTTGAGGAATATAGAGTACTAATCTCAGCTTGCTGATGAGATGACAAAATTCTGATTAAAGGGGAGAGTTGATGGGAGATTTTGAACTTAGATACAAGAGTTATAGAATAAGATTTTGCGCTTGAACTGTTACTGAAGGGATGAAACAGTTACTGAGATTTTAATCGATCTGGAATTGAAATTGTTGAATTAATGGTTAAAAGAGTTGGCTTGTTCTCAGTTACGATCTATTTTATTATTACTGAGCACAGATGTAGCAATGATAAAAAGCCTAGTTTTGTTCACCAACACCAACAAATAGCCTCGTTTTGGTTTTAGCTAGATGGAGTATTCAATTATATTTGCTATGCTCACAATATTTTGTAATTATATTATATACATCCATAGTTTTTCAATGTAAGGTATAGCTACTTTCCATGCCTGCATGTGTATATTCAAATTGTTCACTTTCCTTTTGCTCGAAGATGAAAGCAGGATGAAGATAGTTGTGTTGGGTGGAGATAAAGAGCTCATAAATATGTTAAGCACGGCTAAAGACGACCGTACCCGGAAAGCAGCACTGAACGCTCTGGCGAAGCTGTCACACTCAGGTTGAATTTTAACGTGTTAATTTAAATATCCTATGCATATTACTTACCAGGGTTTTGCTTCTGAGTAGACCATTTCTTTTTAATATACTTGTTAACATGCTGCTGGATATTCAGACAAATAGTAGTGTTAGAAATAAGTAGTAACTAGTAAGTAGTAACTTTGTGGTCTTAAATAGTAAACCAGAAATGTTCATCCATTGTAATTTATTTATTTATTTGAAACAACCAATGTTAGTAATTTAGTATAGTTAGATTTTGTTAGTTTTTGCTGTGAGTGAGAATCAGACTCTTAACCTCCTTATCACTCCACTCTCTAATTCATCTACCCCAGCCACCAAGTCATCCTTATAACTCCCATCCATTGTAATTTATTTGTATAATATTCTAGTTGGAAATCAACTGTAAGATCAAATCGTAATAAGAACTTCATAAAACTATTACTTGTTTCAAGTGTTTGTCATCTTAATTCAATCCATATATTTGTCAATTGATTTTGGGACTAGTACTTTTTTCAAGTGTATTTTAGCGAGGGAGTTGAACCCACAACCCCTTTATCTCTCTCCAACCCTTATGTTACTCGGTCCAAAACTACGAAAGCACCTTATAAGTACTTGTATGATGATGAACTATCAACATATCTGTGTACAAATTGAATAAGATCCAGTTCTTACAGTATTACGAGGTCGGAAGATATGTAGCTGTACTAGGGAAGTGCTGCTAGCACTCGTCTTATTTTCTATTTTTTTATTGACATGAATTATTTCATTTGTTATAGATGATGCTCTTGCATCCTTGCAACGTGCTGGGGCCATTTCAGTTATTAGGTCTGCTCCATGTTCACTTGAGGATGCAGATGTTGAGAAATTCAAGTTGAGCTTGATGAAAAGGTTCCAAGATCTCAAGTATGATGTATCTTCATAAAATTTAATAGAGATTCTCTTCCCCCCTCATAAGAAATTGCTGTGTATTTTATGTCCATATTTTACTTCAATTAGGTTTGAGTTTGTTATACAAACACGTGGATAATCTCTTCAACATAAATAAATAGGGAACCTTCCTCTAACATTATTCACTTTAAAGTATGGATATTTAGTAGGAAGAAAACGTGTGCTAAAATAAAATGAATGAGAATTCGATTCAGAGTCAAAATTGGGTGATGTAACGGAGTTAACACTTTAGAGATTTACTTTTGTCACCCTACTCATTTTTTCGTACGTCCTACAAAATTATCAAAATATCCCCGACGCTACTTATGAATTTGAGGATATTCCTTTTTTTTTATTAATAATTTTTTAGAGGATTTAGTGGACACCCCTTAAAAAATATATGAGATTTGCTTTTGCTGCCCTACCGGTTACTCGTGCGCCCCACGCCTTTTCCATTTTACCCGTCCGTTATTTAAGTAGCGGACCTTTTAAAAATGACAATTTTTGAAAAATGGTGTTCGCTACTTAAGTAACGGACGTTAGAATTTTTGAAACACGTAGTTAACACTTAACATGGCCCATTTTTCCTTGTCAAGAAACAACTTCGGTCATTGACTTTGTTCTTTGCACGAATGCAAAAAAGAAAAATGATAATAAAATTCAATTTTATTAATTAAATACTAAATCATAAAAAAAAAATTAGATTTTTTTTCTTGGCCTACTATTGGCCAACCACCTGGGCACCAGGTTGAATGTGAGTAGCATCATTTAGCCATGCTTTCGTACATAATTGGAAAAACGAAGTTTTTGCAAAATTTTTCTTAAATGTTATCTGCTGCTTCCGAGGCACTAGGTAAAGATTCAAATATAATATAAAAAAAATTGAAATTTTTATGTTCTACTTTTTAAAAATATAAAAAATAGAAAAATATTAAACAGTGTCCATGTCCCCGCATACTAGTTAAGAAGACTAAGTATGATAAAAATGTCTTGAAACTTGTGTAGTTAACTTTTTTAAAAGCGTAAAAAAGTGATGTTTTCAATATAATATTTCTTTTTTTACTTCCTTAACTAGTGCCCTTAGTATGATCCTAAAAAATAATATTATCAATGCAAAACTTACTTGCTTTGATTACCTAAATTAATGTCTTGGAAGCACGAGTTATCATTATTTACTTGTTCCGGTGGAAGATATCTTCTAGTATATCTTTTGTGAGTGAGTGAGCAATACAGGGAGAAGATATACTAACTAACTAATATAACAAAAGATATACTAACTAATTTTATTCTATTAAGATGAATCTAAATATAAAAATTAATTTTGTATTATATAAAACTTATATGATTTAGGTACATCTTATACAAATATATTACTAAATATTTTGTTTTTTAAAAGGGTTTATATATAAAATAATAATCTACCAATGAGACTGTTATTATGATTTGTCTATACGATCGGAGTCCGATGATGAAAGTTTTTTTCTTATTTGTTTGTTAGTCTAATTAGGTGATATTGAACGGTCGTATTGATAAAATTCGAAATCTCCAGTCAAAATCGGTAGTTTTTAGTCAAATTTTCATAGTTTATAAACTATGAAAATTAAATAAGACAAATAAAAATTACAATATTTTATCACTAAAAGAATTACTATATATATCTTTGAAACATGTATATATTCTTGTAAGTTTTATATAAAATATTTTAAGAAGGATGGATGCTCAAGATGCAAAGATTGGATAAAATGAGTGCTCAGATTGCATGTTTTCAAGAATCTCAAAAATAGATCTTGGAAATGCTTGCCAATCTTATCCAATGATTTGTGTTTATTCTTTAGATTTATTATTTAGTGTTTTCTTATCATCCTCTCTTTTGTTTTAAACTTATCTATGTGGTATAAACATCTTTTGATTGATTTATTCTAGCATAGTAGTTTGTTTCTGTTTAATTAGGTTGATTTATTCCTAACAATGTTGCTTCATCATATGCATAAAATTTTTATAGAAGAGAAACTATCAAATTTAAGGAAACACTAAGAAAAGAAAATTTTTATTAATGCAAAATCAAGTGTACAAAACTGAAAAAACACCACAGCAAATTAATCAGATTTTGTTGAATCAGAGTCATGTACTGACTTTGTTGATGTCAATCCGGTTGTGGATCTGGTGTCTTGGAACTCTCAACCACCTCACAAGTAACCTGAGATTCCACTTCATCAGATTGTGTTTCCTCAGTATAAGTCTCTAAGAATGTTGCATAATCAGAGTCAACCTTCTCTAAGTCAGAAGAGATTTCTACAATCTCTGGTTTAGCCCTGGGCTGCTTGGTTTTGGCTGCCTCCTCTCGAATTTTTCTTTGTGTTTCTGCCAATTTGTCAGCTGATCTTCTCATCTTTCTTGAAAACTTTATTCCTTAGATTACTTCTCTATGAGTAAAGTGAAAATGAATATTTTCTTTTATAGATCTATTCACTTGAACGTTTTCTATCACGAGCATTAATAACTTTTGACTTATTGACACATGGCATTTAACTGTTTTTGGTTTGACTACCTTGGGCTACAACAACTTGGTAACATAAAACTTCTCTTTTCAACATATCTCTTTTTGACTGATGACAAAAGTGGGAGAAAAAGAAAGATTAATAAAGATTAATTGCGGAAGAAAGATTTTCTTTTGGTATGATAATACAAGTGAATAAATCAAGTTGTTATAGAACAAGTAGTTAAGATCACATGTGTTAATTAAATGAATTTATCTTCCTGAAAATATTTGAATTCATCACATGGCATTTATTGACAAAAAGGGAAAACTGTTTGAAACTTTATCCATGGAATACAATGACTGAAACTGCATTCAAGGAAATGATCTTCTTTTATTATTTTTTATGTTTCAGTACTTATTGCGCTTATATTGAAAAGGGGAAATAGTTATAATCCCAAAGAACAAATTATCATATGTAGATTCTGAGACAACTTGCGAACTTGTCTTGTATCTATATGACATAGGGGGAGAGCTTGCAAACCTCTCTTCTGAGTGTCAAGTATGATATTTTGATCTTAAGATATAATGATTATTTCTTAAACTGTCTTAATTATTCATGGACAACCTTAGGGGGAGCTTACAAACCTAACCCTATAGTGTGTCTGACTCAGGGGGAGCTTGCAAAACTCATAAACCTGATGAGAACATGATAAATTAATTCAACAACAATTGGCAATTAATACTTATGTTTGTCATCATCAAAAAAGGGGAGATTGTTGGAACAAAAATGGTTCTCATAACAAATCCCAAGAGCTTGATAAAGTTTTGATGATAACAAAGTATTAATATGCAATTGAAGAACACTAATGATCTTAAATGAAAGTGCGCAGTTACCATCTGAGAAGCATTCAGAGGTTCTGAGAGAACCAAATCTGATGAAGGTCTGTCAGAAGCAACAAGAGTCTCAGAAGCAACAGAATGTCCAAGAAGCAAAAGAAGAGTCTGTCAGAAGCAATTTAAGTGTAATCTCAAAAGCTACACAAGAATAACAAAACACATAAATCTGATGGAATCAAGTCTAGAGATATATCCCTCAAGCTATAATCTACACAAGGACGAAATGGATGTTGCTTAGTGTCAGTCCAACAAGTCAAGAAAGGGAGTATCAAGACAACGATATTAAAGTTACCTCTTTTGTGCAAAGGAACTATCTTCGAGAACTAGAAAAGTAGAAGCAGTTTGCCATTTGCGGAATAAGTTAAAAATGGTCTGAGTACCTTTCAAACGGACAAACTGGTCTTCCACAACGGTCATATTCAAACGTCTTTATTTCTAAGCCTATAAATACAAGACCTCTTTGAACTGATAACGTTGTCGTTGAATGATCAAACTTTTCAAAAGAGTTTATACTGAAGAAGAACTGCACACAACAGAAAAGGAAGAAAGTGTTCATTCAAGTCAAGAACTTAATAGCAAACATCTGCACAAGACTTAAACTCAAGATTTTCACTCAACGTCAAAGCTTTTTGTTTTGATAATCTTTTTAAAGAGTTAGTCCTAGGTGTTTTGTAAGTAATCTTATTGTATAAGATTCAAAGTCTCTTGCGTTTGTGTTTGAGCAATTTGGAAGTCTCTTGCTTTTGTGCTTGAGCAAATTAGTGTAAGTCTCTTGCTTGTGTGCTTGAGCGTCAGTTGAAGTCTCTTGCTTGTGTGCTTGAGCAAATTGTGTAATCTTTGGTGATTATAGTGAACTCTCTTGTTGAAGAACAAGAGGACTGGAGTACTCTCAAGTTGTGAGGGGAAACAATATAAAATCTTTGTGTGTTCTCTCTCTCTCTCTTTCACCTTCTCAACCTTGCTTCTGATTACATTGTGTGTTTGAGTTATCCGCTGCCAAAATAGACTCTGATAGATTTCTTAATCTTGAAGAAAATTTTAAATCCTCAAAACACAATTCAACCCCCCCCTAGCTTCTTGTGTTTTTCACACCTTCAGAATCTCATCTAGGACACTCATGTCCTTCAACCTGATTCTTCAAATGCCCATCAACCAACGTTATGATTATTTTGTTACAGATAACGTTTGAACAACAATAAAACATTTAAGTCCACATTTAGGGATCATAGCAGTTTCAGGTCTAAGAGTGATATACACTATTATCATTATGAGAGTATCTTGTGACACTTTCATAACATACTTTGTAGTACTCTAATGGCTGGTCAATCCAATATAAATATTACTCTTAATATTTATATCTATGTATAGACTTAATATCTCCTATCCATGACCCGGGAGATGTGGTCATCAGTCTACATACATAATAGTCTCTACGCTTTATTATTATTATCTCAATTCATATTAAAGCTTTGACTACGGATACTTTTAGATAGTGTTCTTAAGTTAATGTAATCTCACGATTAAGTCTCACCTAATGTTTCATTACATGAACAATCTACTCTAGAGACTTTATTATTTTGGAAAACAAACATAATAAAGAAATGTCTTATTTTATATATATATATATATATATATATATATATATATATATATATATATATAAATCAAGTCACAATAAAAAGCAAATGCTACCAAACAGGTTGGAATTTAGGGCTTACTCCAACACTCAGAAGTAAACACTTCAGAGGTTGACCACTTTAGGATATGATCTTTGGGTTCTGACATTCATGACCTTCATGACTTCAACATATATTAACAAAATCAATTTGTACTTTTAATACTTTATTATCATCAAATCAAAGAGTTAATTGTACACAATTTGTTCCAACATTATCTTACAAAGGGTGGATGGGAGCATTGTTGAAGCTATATCTAAGGTTTGTTTTGAATCGGAAGAAATCACTTTGGGTGAAGAGTTAGGTTTGGATGAAGCTTTGAATGTGCTGGAACAACTACAACTCACCAGCGTTACCGTTGAATTTGATACATTAGGTATATTGTGAAGATTGTGCAAGAGATAAAGGTGCCTCATTGGAGTTGGGGTGCGATTGTGAAGTGTTGCATTAGTTATATGAATAGAAACCCCAATATGGGAATAGCGATGTTCACGAGCTTCCTGGCTTAAGCCCAAAAGGTCTAACAATATTCCTATACCTATTTTGTACCATGTCCAAAAAAATATTTATTTTTATGAATAATAGATGATCTTTATCTTATAAAAAAAATCTATTAATTACATTGTAAATAATCTAACAAAACCATGAGAAAAATATCTATTGATCATGTGTAGATAAATTTGCTAAGTTTTTGTTAAACGTGGATCTTTGTGCTTTTGACCCTACTTATTTTTTAGTTCTCTATTTCTTTTAAGGAGAAGTTGAGTCAAACACAATTTTGATAAAATTTTTAAAATAAGAAATCTTTTTTTAATGAAGAAAACACATTATAAGTGACTTAAAAAAAAGAATTTATGATAATTATCTTTTTTTAAGTTGTTATTATTAGTTGTTATTATCTTTTTTTAAGTTTGTTATTATTAGGATAATTATTTTTTAAATTTAAATGATAGTAAATTTATGAAAAGTTAATTATTAACCTATTTTAGCTAGGATTTCTATTGTAAGCCTATTTAAAGGCATTTGGATTTGAAATAAAGGAAATTGAATTATCATTTATCATAAAAAGAAATTGAATTAAAATTGAAACTAAAAGTTGGATGTGTTGTTATGCTCTTAGAAGCAATGGTAAGACCAACTGGTTATGTAATAATACAAGGTTAATAATAACTGATATTGCGAAGAACACTATAGTTGATACTGTCATAATTAAGAAAACAAATACGGGTAAGAAAATGTTCGTACTTGGGATGAATTTTGTACCAAGTGATCCTGATCTACTTCTAAATTTCAAGTGTAGGCAATCTTCTTTAACGTCTTGTTTTGCAAAAATAAACAAAAGTCAAGATCAAGTCAATCTTTACTTTGTTTTCTATGTTTGTTAATCTAAGTGAATTAGTTATAAATGGTGTACAAAACAAAATATGTTTTTCTTCGACAACTTACTATTGGATTGTTACTTGTAAGTCAAGCTGTCTCTGGTACCAAATGCAAGTATAAACCCTAACTTTAACCCAACAGTTTCTAGTTTCTGCACCAACTAGATGATTTACAGATAAAAGTGTACGCCAAAATTCCTGCATGGACAAATCAGGACTTTACAAACTCATACTAAACAACTTGAGGTGGGGTGGGGCAAAATAATGTAGGGTTTATATACAGTAAACTAGGTTTCATAACCTAATATGCACTGTGTTAAACTGATCTATTCAAGTTGCATCCTTTTCTATAAGCTGGGTCCCCATATACGAATTGTATGATCATCACTTGCAGATGCTAACATTTGTGGCCTTTTAGGATTCCAACTCACACAATTTACAGTCAGAGAGTGCCCAGATAAAACCTCTATTGGCTTCGAACTCCGAGTATTCCAAATGTATACCTGCATGTCATAAATTGCCGGGTGCTTTAATTAATGATGAAGATAGAAATGTAGTGTGTGGATTGCAGTGTATAATATTGCATGTTAATTTCTATTAGTAGCTGCAACTAATTAATTAATTAATTAGTACACTTAAAGAATGAAAACTACCTCTGAATTTTCACTACCACTGGCAATAAATGTGCTATCTGATCCACCAAAACAGGACCTGATCACATATTTGCACTGCTTGTGACCTGTATACCTCGATGGTTTCTTCCATGTACCGGCTACGTCCCACATATGGATCTCCTGGCTGTTCAGATTGACAATGAAGAACTTACCATCTCCAGAAACTGAAATGGATGTGATAGGGTGCTCCTCTGAAATCACTCGTTCGGCATTGGTTCCCAAATGTAAAATCCGAATTTCCTTATCCAAGAATATACTGATAAGGTACTCGCCATCAGGAGTAACAGTAAGATCTACGACTTTCGGCATCCTCACTCCTCTCCATGCTCTTACTTCGTTTCCATCACAATCCCACATGCAGATGCCCTTTTCAGGGTCAAAACTGCCACAAACGAATTGCGTTGAGTTGGGAAACCAGGCACATGAGCTGACAACAAAGCCGTCATTCCCAAATGTATGCTTGCATGTACCTGTTTCAACATCCCACAACTTCAAAACTTCAATGTTCCCACAAGTAAGCAACTTGGTGTCGTCCGGACTCCATGCCACAAAAGACACAGCACGTTGGTGACCGCAGAGTGTGTGTTTCAATGTCAATTTCCCATCCTCTTGCACCTGTCATGAGTATTTCAGCACATTAGGAACCAAATTGCTCAACTGTTTCTTCCTTCCATAGTTTAGCTTGGAGCATAAAACTAAAACCATAATTAAAATTTTATGTATTATCATTACCTACCAAGTTTTATAAACTATACTAGATTGATAAAGTTTAGCAGAATTTTAATTTGACATATTGAAGTCAAGGTAGCAGGATATAAGTAGAATTTGACGTTCCTTGAAGTCGAACTGTCAAACTCAAACACATCTGAAAGATACATATACTCCTTCCAGAATGAAAAATAAGCAAAAGGGAACATGTATCCGGTCCAAATCCAAATGGACTAGATACAAGTTCTTTTTTGCTTTTGTTTCATTCTAGAGGGAGTATCACTGCAAAATGTTTGTCTTAAAATCCAGATAATTTTTGTTTAATGATAATTTTATCTCACAAATTATGTCCAGTTATAGACTAACTCAGACACAAACTATTTTCCTAAAATCAAACTTAGCAATTGATATGACTAGCCTCATGACAAATTTGAAATCTGTTGAATTTGTGATTTTTGTGTCTAAATCAAATCACAAAAGTTGGTATTTAGAATAGGATTGCAATAACTACAACAAATGCTGAATGGTATGATTGTAAAATTTAATCCTTAATCAGTAATATTATGCAGCTATGGAATAATAACGTGTGACCAATTCTAACAACACGTGACTAATTTTAACCGTCGCCCCCTCAAGCTAAATCTTACTAAGCTTTAATCTTGTTACAATGGGAGGGTGCACCCTAGAGAAAATAGAAACAATGTGGCTGTGAATGCAGATGGAAAGTTGTAGTGCGGCCAGAGGTGACTGTAGCAAAGTTGGTAGTTGCCAGGAGTAGGTCTCAGTAGAGAAGGCGCAGCTGGTTGAATTACAGCTGGATGTGGAGAGAAATGTGCCAACAAGAAAGAGAAGCACTTGATGAAGCTACAGTGAATGTGGATAGCAGGACAGAAGCAAGGCGGTAAAGTCACTGGTTGAGAGTGAATGATAGAGGAAAGTCTGAACCTGCACACCAATCGACATACCAGCCCTCTTCATTCACTAGTTATGTTATAATAAGGACTCTGGCAAGGACTCTTGTAGTGACCTCCAGTATCTAGGGTTAAGGAATATACATGTTTGGATTCTGACAATAATGTAACAATGTCTTCTCCATGTTAGCAATAATATCTAACCAAACAGAAGAACCTATTCTTTTACCTTCTCATTTTACATTGAACGTGGACCCTAACATCCTATAATGTTTCCATACATATTAATACCTAACCAAACAAGAGACATTCATTATATTTTATTTCAATGAACTTTCAGACAAGATAATGAGCTCCAACTATCCTTTACTTACAGGCATACTCAATAGCAAATCCTTAAGCTCATAAATCTACAAGGCTCGCCTAACAAATATTTCCAGTCTCATGACAAGTCTAAGAAAATGTGAAATTTTTATTGCGCAGCATACATGATACTTGAGGAGTGGTATAAAAGATATCGTGCTATAAAAAATTAATCATTTGAATTTTTCCCATCTTCAAACACTAACATCATAGATGCCTCAATCGATTTCTAATCACTTGTCATGTAGAAATTGACAAAGGAATTAATGACACCAGCAAAGAAAATATATACAAAATACAAAGTTTAACCTAACCCAGATATAAATGTGTCCAAATTCATCTACAATGCCCAAACTAGTTAAAGGAATAAGTAGAAGTTGAAAAATCATGCAATGCGCTACAAGTTGCAACAAATATCTGAATATTGTACAAATATGAATTTGCCGATTCCATTCTTATTCTGCATATTGTGAGCTCAAATATATAAACTTAATCAAAGCGAAGAAAAAGTAACACAATTTTATTGGAGGAATCATCTAAATCAAAAGTAGATGTGTCATATAATGCCAATAACATAATACCTTCCATATGATAGCTGTACAATCATTGGAAGAAGAAGCTAAATATTCTCCATTGTTAGAAAACTGAACAAACCAAACTTCATTTTTATGTCCAGTCAATATCTGCAGAGATGGCAAAAGAGAAGTGTTACTTAATAAGTAAAACATGTAATATCAAATGTTCAAAAAAAGATTAATTTCGATAGTTATCTTCATGGATTCGAATCTGATTTGTACTTGTCACATCAAAGCAGCCCAAAATAATTAATTTCTTGCTATATGGCCCTAATAGATCAATTCCGTATAGGGAAACAGACAGACAAGAAATGTCATTTTGACACGCTCATAAGGTACGATGGCAATTACAAAAGTGCAAAAATTAGATGCATATGGATGGCAGATACTAGAATGGTGTTCCTTTTTATGCAAAAATAAATACTCATACGGTTCAGCATAAATGTTTATACACAGTTGGGCACTATAAGAACATGGAAACAATGCAATTTCCCCTTTTTATGGTATATGTAATAATGCAAAGTGCATCCCTTACAGTCTTACAGAGGAAAATATAGAATGAGAATCTAAAGCTCTAAACCTCTGACCAACAACAACAACAACATATTCTTTTAAACCACAGCTAACAAAACATGCAAACATAATAATTATTAACAAAAATCAGGCTCAATAGTCAACACAAGAAAAACACAAATAAATAACATTATATAAATTATAGAGCTGAAACACAAATTTATGTTTAAAATCAGATTTACTAAAATACGGCCATTATAAACTCTTAAAATTTGGATGAGAAAGCAATATATAACTCAGATTGCATTTAAAGAAGGCAGTGATCTCTTCTAAGTTTTTCTTAAATGGCAAGAATTGCTACGGATAATAGAATATAGAAGTCATCGGTAGATTCTACATAGCTTTTTCCTCTTTAAAGTTTTCTTTTATTTTACACACACAGTGACGTGTTTTAAACGAAATATAAACGTATGCATCATTCATTTAATCCAAGAAAACCAAATAAATTATTCTCCTACAACCTCTAACAGCATCTGACACATATCATTTATCTAGAAAATGGTTGTCAAACTGACCTGAGTGGTTGTAGTAGGAAACTGATCTCTACCACAATGATGATCCTCATAAAGTGAAATTGGATTCGCTGAACTATGATACAAACAAGAATCAACCCAAGCAGTAACAGTAGTTTCGACCAAATGTTCCAATCTACCATCCGGTATTGAAATCGGCGGAGGTAAAACTTTCTCCAAATCCATCAACAACTTCCCCCGTAAATCACAAACAACATCACCATCATTCAAACTAAGCAAAGCATTAGCCAAACTATGAACCTTACAACGATCAACACGCAACGAAGAAACACGTTTCCTTAACACATCTAAAGCTAAAGTAACCTCACCACGATTCAAATACTCCATAACACACTGCCTAAAGACAAGAAACAAAGCAGGTTCAACTGAATCACCTAATAAATCCCTAATTGAATTGAGAAAAAGAACACAATCATCCCAATTTCCATTGAAAACATGAGATTCAAGTAACTGAAACTCTTTGGACTTATATGAAACACCAGATTCGAATTCTAAACAAGATGCAGTGTTTGTATAACCTAATGAATATAAAGACTGAAGTATGATTCTAATAAATTCGTTTTTTTGAATTAACCCTTTTGAGCCAAGTGTCTCAGAAGGATTATCCATTATTACAGAGAAAAAGATTCATGCACGCACGCACGAACGTGGTGAATTGAATTAAGAATTGAAAAATTAAGGAAGTAAGTGTGAATTGGAAGCGTTACCGTTCGAATGCGATCGAGTGAGAGAGTGAAAGTGTGTGTGTGTGTGAGAGAGAGAGAGAGAAGGGTTTTGGGTAGTTCGTTTTCGTTAAAAATGACGGTTTTATTTTTATCTGAGACAGAGAGTGGGTCGTGTTCTGGTTCTTATCCACCTCATCATCATCAGTATCATGGATCACTGAGCCGTGACCAAAATGTTTTTTTCTCAAAAGAGAAATGATATTTTTTTGACCAAAATGTTTTTTATTGTTTTTTTTTGTTTTGTCAAGTAGCTAGCGGCTTGAAATTCCACCTTTAAAGTGGATAAGTGGGATGACCCGGGTTTGAACCCCGGCCCTCTGCATTTTTTCCTTGTGTTTTTACTACTTCTTATTTTATTTTCTGGTACATTGAAAAAATAATGTATGTAGTCAATATTATGAACCAAATACATTACTTACTCAAAGTATCAAAAAAAGTTAAATTTATTTATAATAGTGACCGGAGGGAATACTTTTTTATTTCTGTTTCAAAAGATTAAGGAAAAAATGTTGTCCCAAAAGTTGTCACAAAATTTATTGTACAAATAACACTAATCTCTCAAAACTAGTTTAAAGACTATATTCACACATGTCCATTGATTTTTTTTTTTTACTAAAAAATAAAGGATAATCAATCATTCAAATTGATAGAGTACATCGATGCAATACAAATTCGTTAAAACAAAAATGACAAGCCTGCGAACAAACTCACAGTATCCATGTTAATAACATAAAACAACAAATTGCATAAACCTACAAATATGACTATAATAAAGTGTCTAAAATGTACATGTCTCCGGATCTGTAGCATTTATGACACCAAAGTCGCTGTTGATTGTTTTCGTGTCCATTGATTTTTATTCGCTATTTAAGTTTTTCATTATATTAAAGAAGAAAATTTATTTATAATAAAATATTTAAAAAATTGTTATATAAAATTGTTAAAATATAAACGAAATTATTGTGTCATTTCTTATAAAACTTATTAAATAAATGAATTTGATTATAATTATCGATGACAAATATTATCCAATTTTTTATATATTGGTGATAAAAGATGGTTTTGTGTATATTTTTTAATAAAAAATTAGAGATTTGATTATAAATATTTTGGGTAATTTAGTAAATTTAATAGTAATTAATTATATTATATCTACTTCTAATCTAATATAATAAATCGATTACCATCAAATTTACACATGTATTCTTTTTAGTTTTAACCACGTTCCAAGTTTTTTGTTCTTCATTGTAATTTCAAATAAATATATATAAAAATTAAATAATATAACATAATTTTTTTTAGTTTTAACCAAATTTGTGTGGTCTAGGTCTATAAATGTAGTTTTCCAAAGATTAAGTTTTGTTATACATAAAGGTTTAGTAGCGCAGTTTGTTGCCTGTCTACCTTTGGTTCATGTGTAATTATTTCTATATAATATAAATACAATAAAAAAAGAATATGATTAAAAATAGAAATAAAACATATCATAGATAGAAACAAAATAGAGAACGATAAAAAAAAAAACATCAAAAAAGTAGAACATTTAGGATAATTTAGTAAATTTGATATAGTTTATGTTTCTCTTTCTATATTCCTATGTTTTGCGATTCATCTTATTTTTTCTATATTTTTTTTTTTAATATTTTGTTCTTTTTTTATAATTTATTGACCATTTTATTCTTATTTCTATATTCCTATTATCTATTTTATTCTTTTTTTAAGAATATAGTCTTTTTATTGTATCTATCTTATATTCTTTTATATTTATTTTTAAAAAAAATTGGTGAGATTGTTTAGTTCATCGTATTCATTTCTTTTGTTGCTATTTTTTTATGCGTATATATTGTTATATTTTGTTGCTATCTATAATTTATTATATTCCTATTTTTAAGTCCACCTCTTTTTTTATTGTATCTATCTTATATTATTTCAATACTTTTTTATATTTTTGTAGTGAAATCACATTAAAAGATGAAATTCTGGCGCAGTCCAGATGAGATACCGGATGGGGCAGCATCTGCTTCAACATAGTTCCCAACAGAACATAATGGACAATTTAACAAAAAATAAACAGAAATTAAAATAACACGGTATGTTGTTAACCTAGTTCGGAGCAACCTCTCCTACTCTGGGGATACCAATGCAGGAATGAATTCACTACTATAGTTCTATTTCAAAGACTTCAAAACCTCCCGTTTATATCTTATCGCCTAGACAATATCTCATGCAATCCTACCTAGGCCCACATAGGTATGAGACGCCCCGTCTCACTTCCTCTTAGCCACACGCCCAGTGTGACCGTATAATACTAATAATAATTTGGCGAAGAACACTCTTCAAACAAATACCTATCTCCGTACTTTAAAGCTTATGAGTAGATTAAAAAATTACAACTCACTAAAAACAGTCCTACTCTAGCATCAAGATGATACAAGAGTGGCTCACAAATAAAGCACAAGGCTTACAAGACACAAAATCCTAAAAGACTACATCTTTGATATATTTGTTTAAGCTTCGGTTTCGGTAAATAAAATAGGTCTGAGTCTTCCTTTAAATAGTCACGAATTAGCATGGATGATCATGAATTTCGTGCTTCACAAATTGCTTAGATACAGGGAACATCCAGTACAAACATATTCTTCAAGCAAATCCAAGCAAATCCAATAAATCCCTAAAATATAGACATATCTTTAAGGACGATGCAAAAAGCGATCAGGAAATAAACTGAAATCCTTGTCTTTGGGGACAAGCAAGTCGCTTAATGAGTTTACTTCACAAATAAAACGCGCTAATATTGTGTAACAAACTGTCCACATATTCTGGCCTCATGATGTTGTACCAAATGTAGCCCCATATTGTCCCTCATCTGACTTGATCTTGTTTTTACAAAATGTAGCCAATTTCAAAAACCCAACAAAAGATATAAACCTTGAAACGTGGTTAAAACTAAGAAGGATAAAGTAGTAAATTTGGTGGTAATCAATTTTATTATATTTGAAGTAGATATTTTGTTTCTATCTATAATTTATTTTATTCCTATTTTTAAGTTTATCCTCTTATTTTATTGTATTTATCTTATATTATTTCAATATTTTTTTATAATTTTTTAGTGAAATTACATTAAAGGACATAAAACTTGAAACGTGGTTAAAACTAAGAAGGATAAACTAGTAAATTTGGTGGTAATCGATTTTATTATATTATTAGAAGTCTATCCTCTTATTTTATTGTATTTATCTTATATTATTTCAATATTTTTTTATATTATTTTAGTGAAATTACATTAAAGGACATAAAACTTGAAACGTGGTTAAAACCAAGAAGGATAAACCAATAAATTTGGTGGTAATCGATTTTATTATATTATTACATTAAAGAACATAAAACTTGAAACGTGGTTAAAACCAAGAAGGATAAACTAGTAAATTTGGTGGTAATCGATTTTATTATATTATATAGAAGTAGATAAGATTATAAGAAGTAGAAAAGTAGATTCTTTAAAAAAAAAATTATATTTTTTATTATATTTTATTAAAAAGAGATATGCAAAAAAATAGGAATAAAGAAGCATTATAAAAGTAATAAGTTTTATTATATTAGAAGTAGATAAGATTATAAGAAGTAGATTCTTTCAAAAAAAAAAATTTAGTGAAATTACAACGAATATTTTCTATTTTGTTCTTATCTATGATCTGTTTTATTTCTATTTTTGAGCATATTCTTTTTTTATTGTATTTATCTTATATTTTTTCCTATATTTCTTTATATATTTTTACAATGAACGACACAAAACTTGGAATAAGCTAAATTATATTTTTGGTTTAATTTAGATTTCACTTGTTCTCATAAATTTTTTGTTTTGTTTCCTTAAATTATAAATATTCGATAATTTCCTCCTTTAAGTTTTTTTCGTTTAATTTTGGTCCCTTAAATTAAAAATGTTGAACACTTCAATCCCTTAAAGTTTTGATTATTAACATATTTTGATTTCTAATAGGAGGATTAAATTGTTTAAAGTTTGTAACATAAATTATCAAAGTGTCTAACATTTATAAATTAAAGGACTAAAGTGAAACAAAAAAAAAAAAGAAGACTAAATTGTATAATATTTGTAACTTTTTTTTTGAAAAAGAGGATTAGCAAAGTGCTACTACCTCAAAAATATATATCATATAAGGAAACCAAGAGAAATACAAAATAGGAGGGGGGACTAGATCAAAACCTCCAAGCTATATAACAAACCTATAGCTAGGTTTATCCAATCTATTATCAACAAAACAACTTAAGATTTGGGGAGGGGTGTCATACCATATGGTTAACCTATCAATTGTGAGGCCAATGTTAGCAAGACCATCAGTACATTGGTTCCCTTCCCTATACACATGAGAAGCCAGGAAATTCCTATTTCTAGCTAGCCTAACACAATTCATTCCACGATTGCTTAAAGACCAAGGCACTAATGCAAAAGACTTGAGAACCAAGACTAGAAGAGAGGAGTGAATCTCCAACCAAAGATTGTTCCAATTCTTACTATCAGCTATTTCAATAGCTCTGATAACACCACACAGCTCAGCCATGTAAGCTGACTTTAGACCAGTATTCTCAGCAAAACAAGACAAAAATTCAGCATTGTGATTTCTGAACAAACCCCCACAAGATGAGGTATAACCATTGAAAGCACCATCAGTATTGCATTTAACTCAATGAATTGAGGGAGATTGGCAAATTATCTCTTTAATATCAGGTGGCTTAGAAGGATGCAAAGAGACATTTAAGCTTTTAAGAATCATAAAATCTCTGATGGAGGAAGTAGATGCGCTATTAGAGTTGTTACCTGCAATAACAGCATTGGAAATGATCCAAGCAACTGCAGACTTCTAAGGAATAACTTTGTTATTGAATCTAACTTTGTTTCTAGCAAACCAAATAGAGTTCATGATATTTATAATTGCAGCTTTGATGGTTACTTAGCACTTAGCCGACCAAGACCTATCACAAAAGTTCCAAATATCCTCCAAAGATTAAGAGCTTAAAGTTAAATTCAAAATGGTAGCTAGCCACCGCCACAAAGAGGAGGAGAAGCTGCATTCAAAAAATAAATGGAAAAAAGTCTATACATGTAACTTAGGCTCTGTTTGGCCCGACTTTTTTTTAGCTTTTTATTTTCTTTTTAATCAAAAGTTGGGCCAAACACATTTTTAGTAAAGCTCTTAACCATAAAAAGCAGATTTTTTTCAATGTGCAAAATTGGATTAAATTAGCTTCTAGGAAAAGAGGTTGAAACCTACTTTTGAAAAATAATCCAGAGCTTTTTTTGCAAGTATCACGCTTCGAATCCTATTGAAGACTCTTTTTATTATTATTTTTTTCATTTTTTAGTTTGTTTTCATTTAAATATTATTAGTTTATTATTATCTTTTTTTTTTTTATTTTTACAAATCTTTTTAAAAAAAATATATTTTACCAAACAACTTTTGCTCTTTTTTTGAAAGTTCTTATTTTCACTTTTAGCTTTCAGTCAGCTTCTGAGGTCTAAAAAAGCCGGGCCAAACGAACCCTTAATAGACCAAAGTATTTGTAACTAAAAGCCTAAAATCAAACAAAAAATAATAATTAGTGGATCAAAGTAAAATGTAAAATTAACTTAAAATACTAAAAATATAATTTAGTTAAATAAATATTATCCATTGCTAATAAATTTAAGGGTTGAATATATTTTTGGTGCCTATAGTTTCGCAAAATTTCATTTTTAGTCCATGAAATTTTTTTCCATATTTTTTAGTCCCTGAAGTTTTTTCCATCAGTATTTTTAGTCCCTATTTTTCATTCAACCCGTACATAACATTCGAAATTTTAATTTTTTTCTACGATCATGTTTAGTGAATCTCTCTTAGAAACTTTAGAGACCAAAAACCCTAAATTTAATAGATAATCAAGTTTCTTAATTTTGATGATTTACACAAAAAAGGAATCCTATACTTAAAAAGAAAAATAATAATTTCATAATTATATTTTTGTATATGTAAACAACATAAAGCAACAGCTAAAACAGTATATATTATATATTTCCAAATATTTTCATTTTATTTAGTATTTTGAGTTTGAACCAATTAGAAGTGATGAATTATTTCTACATTTGTTTCTGTGAAAGGGTGGATCATCTGCGTTTTCTAGCAGCATTCTTGTTGTTTTCCAATGTAAGATAAACCCGTTTCTCTCACGCGCCTTTTTGTTTCTTAGTACAAACTTTACCCCCAAAATTCAGTTTCAGTATATATCAACATCACACACTCTATTCTCTCTATACTTTCTGATAGTGTGATTACTGATTACTGAGTGAGTACATTTTCAGTTTCTCTTTTCTTCCGCATTTGAGGGAGGGATCTTAAACCTTCATTCATATACTTACCTGCATTGTGTATTTGTTCTTTTTCTTACAGGTTTTTCAATTTCTGAAGCTTACCAACTTGCTGACAAAATGTCAACTTCAATTATCATCTTTTTTACTTTGGTTCACTTGCTACTTTACTCTTGCTCAGGTATTATTGTTTTTGCTTAATTGCTTAAGCTATTATTAGTTACTTCACTCATGCTATGATGCTACCATTTTGGTTTCTAATTGACCAACGCCAATTTCATTATCAAAGAACTTCCTACTTATTTTGTAACGTGATTTTTATATTCTTGTTTCATAATTTTTTAATTGTGAAAAGGACGTCACTTCTATTTTATTTTGGATCAAAATTTGAAATGATTGTTTAATTAAATTGGTTGCCGATTAACCAATCGATAATTGGTTAAGTGGTGATTGACGCTGGACTTGGTAGGGAGGACCATGGTTCGATCTCCCGCAACTGTGATCGAGAGGGGGATTGGAACAACTTGATGTCACAACGGACCCCGAACCAAATTAGGCGGTATAGTGGGCCGGATACTGGTTTTGAAAAACAAAAAACATTGGTTGCCGATTATTATTATGTTTATCCCGTTTTTTATAGTTTTTTTCATAAAAAAAAAAATCACTTCAGTTTTCATCCCTTTGTTATAGATTTTAAAAAAAATGAGAATCTGAAAAAATCTAAAAACTGCTTCAAATGAGAAGTTGTTTTTTAAAAAGTGATTTTCATATTACCAAACAAACACAAAATAGCTTCTGTTTTTTTTTTTTCCTAAAAATTATTTAGTATCAAAATCACTTTTTTCATAATCAGTAACAGGCGGTTCTTTCTGATAAATAAACTTTTTCCATATATTATATAAATTGGTTCCCAATTGGAGTACTATTTTATAATTATTTCTGTTCAATAATTTTATGATTTTAAAATGATTGAACCTCAGATTAAAAGAAACCCATTTTTTTTATTGAATCTTGTTTTTATTGGTGTATTATTGGCTTTACCTGTAAGATAACTATTCTGCTAATGTATTAACTTAAATGTAAATATTATTATTATCAGTATAGATTCATTTTGTGATTTTATCTGCATGTTAGCAGCATATGTTATTATTATCTGTGACATATCAGCTTCTTTTCCTGCAGCAAGGTTGATTTCTATGAGTTTGTCATTTGCTTCGTCTGAACGAGCCAAAGTGTGGTTTTTTAAACCTTCTTCTAGGCCATCTTCTGAACCTGTACTATCTCCATCCTTTGAAGGTATACTATATCGTATTTATCATGAACTTTCTGTTACAACTCATGTTTGCTATGAGCCTATGAATTAATGTTTTCTTGTTTTAGGTCCTAGTGTGACTCAAGGACAGAAAAAACATCCTCATCATCACAGTCAGTCCCATCACGTGAAACCTTATGTTGTCGCTCCCTACCCTTCTGAAAGCCAAGGTAATTTGTAGCAGTTAGACACCTTTCTTATGCTTCTACTTTTGATCTTTCAATATTGTCGTATTTACAATCTTTTCCCCACTTCTTTCATATGTTTCTTTCTGTTTGGTGATGCAAGTTGATCAAGGGAATTATTAGATGAGTAGATTATTTGTAACCTAATACTCTTTTGTGATTCGTCTATTTTAATTAATTCTCTTCGTGTATGCCATCATGTTAAGCATGGTAAGATGCTATAAATAGGCATACTGTCAAAAACAGAAGTATTTGAAAGTATCTTTTAAATCCTATTAGTTTAATGCTTTGGATTAAAAATGTTGTTTCTAAAAAATCAATTTATTTACTATATTTTATGCCTAATTTAGCACTTTACCAATGAAAAGTTTTATGTGTGGAAAGTAAATCACTATTTCAAAATTATTGTCTGTTTCTGCTCATCATCAATAGTGTTTAATGTTCTCTGAAGCACCGACACCGATGCTTGTCCACACAACACCGACACTTATGATCTAAAATTTAGTGGTAAACTCAAGTTTAAATTGCACTGAGATAAATCCTTTTCTTGATTGAAATATGCGTAGTTCTCTGAAGCATCATTTCTTTCCGCTCCTCTTATTCCTTCCTTAGTACCATACACTACACCAAGCATTGCATTTTCAATACGTTTGTCATAGATCATAGTACCATGCACTCTTATACGAAAACAAATTTTTGCAGCATGTGGCCTAAGCTGTAGGGATCCACTCACAGAAACTCCCTTTGGTTCACCTTGTGGTTGTGTATTTCCCATGAAAGTCGGACTTTTACTGGATACAGCTTCTCTGGTTGTATTTCCGGTAGTTAATGAGTTAGAAATTGAACTTGCATCTGGAACATATTTGAAGCATAGCCAGGTGAGGATAATGGGTGTTAGTGCTGACATTCAGAATCAAGGACGAACTGTAGTTGATATTGACCTGGTTCCGCTTAGTGAGAAATTTGACAATATGACTGTGGTTCTGATATCCCGAAGATTTTGGCACAAGAAAATTCCTTTAAATCGGAGTCTTTTTGGTGATTACACACTCTTGTACATTACTTATCCAGGTATAATTTTTTCCTAATCTGAATAACATTTTACATTTTTCCTGTCATATGTTACTGGTCGAGACTGAAGCAATTAGTATCAGGGATGCCACCATTTCTGCCAAATGGAACATCAACTGTGAGTGGTCCCCTTCCCAGTGGAAATGCTTCAGGTCTTCTCCCATTCACTGCCAACTTTATAGGTGGCGGCAAGAACAAGGAAATGAATCTTAGAACCATAATCATCATTGCTGTATCTTCCGTTTTAGTCTTGTTGGGCATGGTTGGAATATTTTACATCATTTATAAATGGACGAAAACCAGGAGACCATCATGTGATGTTGGCCTGCCATTCACATTTTCTGCGAACAAGAGATCTGGTACAGTTTCAAAAAAATTTGCGCACGTGTTTGTTTTATAAAATATTTGCAGATGCTTAAGATATTATTCACTAGGTTAAGCATGGCTCTTCTTACGCTTTCTATTAGTTCATTATATTCTTTATTAGGATCATTACCATGTATCAAAGATTACATCTGTTGCAAAAGACTTTGCTCTTTTACACTTTTAAAATTTATAGCCTGTTGATCTCTGGATTTCATTTTATCCCAATGTCGTTTGATCATTACATGCTATGAAGCACGGACATAGACACGGACACTGACACGTTGACACTGGTAATAATTAGAGAAAATAACATAATTAAGTGTAATCATAAGTGTCGGTGTCCGACACTGATACGTGTCTGACACGGGACATGGCTAATCTAAGGAGTGTCCGTGCTTCATAGGTTACATGTCAATTGTGTCACGGTTCAATTCAGTTTCCGTGATTTACATGTGTGTGCTTTCCAGTGCTTTGCTTTTATACAATAATTAACAAGAAAATATTTCAACCAATAGATATTCTCATATTAGTGCTACTTGGGGACATCACCTACTGTTTAAGGGCTAGTCAAATAGCC
Source organism: Trifolium subterraneum (assembly GCA_951799995.1). Lineage (NCBI taxonomy): Eukaryota > Viridiplantae > Streptophyta > Magnoliopsida > Fabales > Fabaceae > Trifolium > Trifolium subterraneum. The sequence goes on from OX637463.1 coordinate 30,927,408, forward strand.
TTCTTACAGGGGGCAAATATCCTTGAAGGGAATCCTCCTGGATCCTAGGCATGCTACACCCTTATTATCATGCTTTCAACCAATATGATAGTAGTATTTATTTACAAGATTTATACAACCACTGGGATTTTCTCCGCTTTTATGGGTTATATTGATAATCTGTGATTCAAAACATAAGTAGTGAAGTTAACATTTTTGTCATTTATGACAAAAAAATATCTTTATCTATTTTGTGGACTTCTGTTGCTGAGTTGGAGCATAAATTGTTGCAAATATGGTAGATGGGGACACTTGGCTGTCTACTTTATCTGTAAATAACATCAGAATTGAGGTTAAATATAAATGGGTGATTGGTTGTTTTGCAGTCGTGGGGCCTATGTTGTGTAGCAGAATGACAAGCTCAACATCAGTGTCCCATATGTCCACCATGGATACTTCTGCTCTTTCTGTGAAAACATTTTCCCTTTCTGAAATTGAGAAAGCAACAGATAGGTTCAGTTCACAAAGAGTATTGGGAGAAGGAGGATTTGGGCGTGTTTATCATGGGAGATTAAATGATGGAACTGATGTTGCAGTTAAGCTGCTAACAAGGGATATTCAGCAAAATGGAGACTCTGAATTTACTGTGGAAGTTGAGATGCTATGCCGTTTGCATCATCGTAATCTTGTGAAACTCATTGGTATATGCACAGAAGGGCACATGCGATGCTTGGTGTATGAGCTTGTTCGCAATGGCAGTGTTGAATCTCATTTGCATGGTAATTGATGACATATTTTCTCCGCCTTCAGTATGCATCCATTGTTCCATTTACATTGCATTACCATTAATTAAATTTAACTCTTGTTATTTATCCTTGCAGGTGTTGACCAGAGAAATAACCCTCTAGATTGGGAAGCACGGAAAAAAATTGCCCTTGGAGCTGCGAGAGGATTGGCCTATCTTCATGAGGATTCTAATCCTCGTGTAATCCACCGAGACTTCAAAGCTAGCAATGTTTTGTTAGAAGATGACTTTACCCCCAAGGTTTCTGATTTTGGATTAGCAAGAGAAGCAACTGAAGGAAGTCATTCTGTTCCTACAAGGGTCATGGGGACTTTTGGGTAAGTACAAGACTTTGTCTGCCACAATTGATTGAATACTACTTAAATGTTATATCCTGGACAACATGGGTGTTAATCCGACATGCATAACAAATGGGGGTGGATCTTCTGTGTATCTGGTAGACCAGTACACATGATGTGTAGCTTTTCTATTTCGTAAGCATTATTGAGTGTGACCATGATTAAGATTTTCGATATGCTTTTCTATTTTGTAAGCATTATTGAGTGTGACTATTATTAAGATTTTCGATATCTTTCAATCTTTTACAGGATAATGTTTAACTATACTTCCATGAGTCAGTTAGCCAATGATTCTGTAGATTTCCTTTTCTTCTCTACTTAATAGTTTACCAAAATTTATGAACTTCATTAATTGTAACTATGTATGTTATCTTATAAATTGCGCATGATTACCATCAATGTGTGATGTCATTATAAATTCCCGGCATTCAAAATGGTACCATTTTCAGCTATTCGATTTTGCAGGTATGTTGCCCCAGAATATGCAATGACAGGCCATTTGCTCGTTAAAAGTGATGTTTATAGTTATGGTGTTGTGCTGCTTGAACTTCTAACCGGAAGAAAGCCAGTGGACATGTCTCAACCTCTTGGAGAGGAGAATCTTGTAGTATGGGCACGGTCACTGTTGAAAAGTAGAGAGGGTTTAGAACGGCTGGTGGATCCGACATTGGCTGGAACTTATGACTTCGATGAAATGGCAAAGGTTGCTTCTATTGCTTCATTGTGTGTAAACCTGGAGGTGACTCATAGACCCTTCATGGGTGAAGTTGTGCAGGCTCTTAAGTTGATATTCAATGACAATGACGATGTCGATTACTACAGCCAGAAGGAATCTTCTGGACAAGAGTCTGATTTTAGAGGTGACCTTTCTGATAGCAGTGCGTGGTATGATGAGCCTGAAGATATAACATGTCACCTAGCTTTTAGGCCAACATTAGCATCTACCTTCATCACAATGGATTACAGTTCTGGTCCACTTGAAGTACTGGAAAACAGACAGTTTGCAGGTTCAACCTATATGGGAGATGATATGTCTTTGCCAATAAGACTTGGGAATAGATCAGGTCCCTTGAGAACAGCCCGACGAAGCAACCTATCCTTTTATAGGTTTACTGGTAATCAGAGTGATCATGGAGTATTTCCTTCCAAACACGTTTGGGATGAGGGTTTCTGGCCTTGAGGTATCTTCTAGTGTTTTTGAATTGTATAGTTTCAACATGGATCTTAAGTGTTGATTGGCTGACTGATTTGTAGGTAGCTAAGGAAGGCATCTCAAATTCCTAAAGTTTTCTAGTGATTTTGGTATATAAAAAAACCTATAGTTTTCTTTTCCTGTTAAGATTGGAATAGAGGAAGATGGCTTCTAATTTTAGAATATTGATTATTTGGTTTACAAAGGGAGAAAATGTAATTTGAACCGTTTTTCGTGTTATAAAATAGACTTGCATTATTTAGCCATTTGGTGTTTTCACAATTTTCATCAACATAGATTTGGTGTTTGTCCTTGTAAATAAAGTTCGAAACGTAGATTCAGAATTTTTTCTAGTGTGTTTTAACGGGACATGCCGTTGTAGACTTTTTTAAAACTAAAAAAAAAAAGTCCGGAATGTAAAATTGGGATTTCAGGGCGATAAAAGAATGACGGTGGGCGGAATCTTCTAGGTCCAAACATATACAACTTTGGAATTTATAGGGTTTAGGTTTATAGCCGGTTTTCATTATTAGGTAAATTGACCTCCTATGCACCCTCAATTTTTTTGGGTTAGAATCTAACTCTATAGATGCAACAACGTTAAAACTTTCGATGGAAAATTTCATCATTTATTGTAGTTCTACATACTTGGAACAATTTATTGTATTATTAGGTGTTGAAATTTCTTTTATACCTTTATGTTTTTCTTTGAAAATGCATAGTACCACTTTTTAATGCAAAAACAGGGCAAAAGCCCAATTAGAAACCTAGAAATTCCTAGGGAAACTAATGGTTGTTGAGTCAGCCAAGGAAAAGTATGAAAACATACAAAAAAAAAGCATGAATTGTAAAAAGTTGTAAAAAGAAATAAAAAATCAAACAACTAAAAAAAGTTACTCGTATATTTTTTTAATAAGACCGTAATTTGCTAAAGTATTTGTTATTTAATTGACTCTGGCGGACTTCACAATCCATCTTTGATATGGACAAAATACAGTATATCTTTATTTTTATTTTCTTAATCAAGTATACTTTGTTTATGTTAAATAAAATTCCACATATTTTGTTACATGAATAAATGTAGTTCAGTTGGTAACTATTGGAGAATATGGGGTTTGAACTTCAACGATTTGTAGAACAAAAAATGACAACTTGTTGACACCGTATATCATTTTTAATGGATCATGTATACCATTTCTATCTATGCATGCATACCAAGGTCATCAAAAAGCTAAAAAATCTCACCGACAATATGTATATATGGTGTGCGTGTTAATATTGGTTGTTCACATATCATTATGTTTTTTTAATAGCATGTTACGGGAAAATGAGTCGTAGTAATTTGAAATGAAATTGAAAGATAAGTAAAATTTGACTAAAGATTGTTCTAGTTAGAATTTATAATAGCATCCTTATTGTTGAATATGCAGCTATTATGAGCTTTTCATAACAACCAAACCTTTCCTAATCAAATCGATGAAAAACAATCTTTGAGATTTAAATACCGAACCTATAGACCGATGAACTATTGCGCACGAGCAAATGCCACATTAGAAAAAGCACTACCGATGAACTATTGCGCACGAGCAAATGCCACATTAGAAAAAGCACTGCTCACACCTAACCACTTAAACAAACCACACCACACCTTATGAGAATTCGCACTCAACGAAAATGTGTGAAAGGAACTCATTACAACCGCAACCAAAAGAACAAGATCACGATATCCCTCCCGAAAAGATTATCCTTTGTCAAGCCGCCAATTAAACAATGAGACCTTTAACGATGCCACTTTTTTCCAAACCATTGCATTTAAAACAGAATCCACACCCACTCCATCATCAATACAAATAAAAAACAAGTAGACTTCCTTAATACAGTAGAATATACATCAGATTGTCCCATAAGTCCTAACTCAACCGACAAAAATGTCGAAATTGTTAGCCGGACGTCGTGACCCAGGATCTCACACTTATATGTGAGTTTAATTTTAGTGGATTATCACTTCATCTAAAAAAAAGAATATACACCCTATTGATCATCCCTCCACATCCACTAATAGTTACTTCTGCACTGATACCTTGCTTAAATATTAAAGAGAAGTCATGGTCTTTTATATAAATTATTATTGAGTTGGTAGTGTAGTGGTTATAAAGTGTAATAGTCTTGTTGTATTGTCTTTTGTGTAAACATGAGTATGTATATATATTACACGATGGGCTATAGCAACATCAATGAGTTGCATGATTCTTGCCTAGACTTAAGCTATACAATCTGTAACTTACTAGACAATAATCCTATATATTAAATTTACATAATATTCAAATCAAATATCCTTTATTGTTGGTTGACCAAATTAACTTTCCTTTAACAGTTTTGTATCCGTTGGTTACATGCTCTATCCATTATGTCCCCTCAAGATGAAGGTACCATCAGTAACCTCTATCTTGAATCTAAGGTCTGTGAACTTGGCTGTTGGTAAGGGTTTGGTAAGTAGGTCTGCCAATTGATCCTTGGTTGACACATGTGTGACTATGAGTTTGTTGCTTTGAACTTGTTCCCTGACAAAGTGGTAGTCCAAGGATATGTGCTTCATTCTTGAGTGAAGTACTGAATTTGAGCAAAGATAAGTGGCACCTACATTATCACATAGCAAACGTGGAGAACCATGCATGTCAATTTTCAGCTCATAAAGTAAATTTTGAAGCCACATCAATTCAGTAGTGGTTGTGGCAACAACTCGATATTCTGCCTCGGTAGATGATCTTGCCACAGTGCGCTGCTTTCTCGAGAGCCACGAAATGGGATTTTCTCCAAAAAATATTATGTATGCTGATGTTGAGGTGCGGTCATCACTGTTGCCTCCCCAATCAGCATCCGAATATGCTAACAAGGTGTTGGTAGTAGTTTTATGTAACATAAGGCCATAATTCATTGTTTGCTTGATGTACCTTAAGATGCGTTTCAGATGTTACAAGTGAAGTGAAGTTGGTTTATGCATGAATTGAGACAACTTATTAATAGAGTATGACAAGTCTGGACGAGTGAGATTAAGGTACTGAAGTCCACCAATGATCCGACGATACTCTGTGGCATCTGTTGACGACGTGTCATCGTTAAGCTGAAGCGTGGCTGTAGAAGAGAGGGGAGTGAGAGATGGTTTTGCCCCCTCCATGTCAAACCTTTGTAAAAGCTCTCGAATGTATCTGTGTTGTGAGAGAAAAATGCCACTATTGGTTGATATTATTTCAATACCTAGAAAGTAGTGAGGTTGTCCCATATTTTTCAACGAGAATCATTGAGATAATGCCTCAATAAAACGTTGAAGGAAAGTGGAATTGTTACTAGTGAGTAGCAAGTCATCAACATAGACTAAGAAATAAACCATGGTGTCACCCGAGTGATAAAGAAAAAGAGACGGATCACTTTTGCTTGTTTGGAATTCATATGATAGAATGATTTCTTTGAGAGAATCATGTCAGGCACGTGGGGCTTGACGAAGGCCATAAATAGCTTTGTGTAGCTTGCAAACATAAGTAGGATGTGTAGTGTCTTTCATACCCGGTGGTTGTTCCATGAAAACCTCTTCGGTGAGTGCTCCTTGTAAAAACGCATTGTTTACATCAAGCTGGTGCATTTCCCATTGATTAGAAATAGCAAGTGTAAGTATAATCTTGAGGGTTTGTGGACGAACAACTGGAGCAAATGTCTCCTTGAAGTCTATGCCTGGACATTGTGTGAACCCCTTTGCAACAAGACGTGCCTTATATCGCGCAATAGAGCCATCAATATTTCTCTTGATTCGAAACAACCATTTGCATCCAACTATATTTTGACTTGCCGTTGGAGGTACAAGAGAAAATGTACCATTTCTGATTAAGGCTTCAAATTCTTCTGCAATTGCTTTCCGCCAATGAGCATGTTTCATGGCCTCACGAATATTAGAAGGTTCCAAGTTTTCTGGTAGTGGATGTTTAGATACAGTGTACATCTTCTTTGGTTTGAAAATGTTGTTCTTGGACCTAGTGATGATTTGGTTTGATTCTTTTGTGGGAAGTGCAGCTACAGGTGGGTTAGTATTCTCAATAGTATGAGGAGAATGAGATGTAGAAGTATCATTACCTGATATAGTATTTGAGCACAAGAGCACCTCTTCTTCTTGGGACATAGCATTGAATTCATGTAGGTCATGGTTTTTTATGGGAATGATGGTGTGGAGAGGTTGAGGTATATTGGTCTTGGTTAATGAGGGTGTTGTTGTTGTGGATTTGGTGAGTTGGTTGTAAGGAAAAATGTGATCAAAAAATTTCACATGTCTAGAGGTATATATTGGGAGTGATGGGATCAAGGCATAGGTAGCTATATTGGGATTCAGCATATCCTAGGAATATGCATGGTTGAGACCTTGGTTGGAGTTTGTTAGAGACATAAGGTCGTAACCAAGGGAAGCAAAGGCAACCAAAGGAATGAAGATGAGATGTTGTAGGAGTTTGATGGTGTAATGCTTGGTAAGGTGACTGCATATTAAGGATAGGGGTTGGCAACCTATTGATTAAATACACAGTTGTTCTAAATGCATATGACCAATATTCATATGGTAATTTTGACATGTGTAGTAAAGCTCTACCGGTTTCGACAATATGTCTGTGTCGCCTCTCGGCAGAAGCATTTAGTTCAGGTGTGTATGGTGGTGTTGTGAGATGAGATATGCCATGAGTTTGGAGATAAGATTTTAGTTTAATGAACTCTCCCCCATTGTCAGAGTGCAGAGAAACAATTTTTTCTTTGAAACAATTTTCAACAAAATTTTTGAATACGGGAAACAAAACTGAGACATCTGATTTATTTCTTAAAGTATAGAGCCATACATATTTTGTAAAGTGATCAACAAAAATTAAATAGTAAGAAAAACCATCTATAGATTTGATGTGGGCTGGACCCCAAACATCAGTGTACAACAACTCAAGTGGTTTTTTTGTTTTTATACTAGAAATTGAGAAAGGTAATTTGTGACTCTTAACACTATTACAAGATATGCAAGGTTCTTGTTGGCTCTTTATTTTGATGGATGGAAGTAGATGTCTGATTATTCGATCTGATGGATGCCCCAAGATGTGATGCCATGGTGGTGGAATGGTTGTAGTTGTGAGGAGTGCCTTTGGTGTAGATGATGGATGGGGCATGTGGTAGAGTCCATTGTTATGTTGCCCTTTTAGAAGAGGTTGCCTTGTCTTCAAGTTTTACACATCTCTTTCTTTTCCAACCTTGTTTCGTGGCCCCTGTTGGGTTCGCTGGGTTGTGCTTTTGATGTGTATTTTTCTAATAGATATTAGGTTTCATTCACTGGATTTGTGTTCATGTGTGTTTTTATACCATTTTTGTTGTCTATCCATGTTGTAATACCCTTTATGGCTGATTTTGTGGTTGTTGGATTAGGTTTTTGTGTTATTTAATTTTTAACAAGGAAATATTGACAAACATATGTAATATTGAATATGTTTATCTCTATCTCTTCTGCTTTTTATCTTTTAATCGTTACAAACATTTTAAAAATATACTTCCTCCGTTCCAAATTATATGTCACTTTGGCATTTTTACACATATTAAGAAATGTAATCATTGTTGTATGGAAAAGAGAAATTATGAGTTGATTTACAAAATTGTCCTTCATTTATTATATTGAAAAAATAAATTGAAGAATTGAAAGAATAAAGAGTAATAAATAGTTAAGGGTATAATAGGTAAAGTTGCATTAAATGCTTCATTGGTAATGTAAAGTGACATATAATTTATAACGGATATAGTACATAAATTACATTTTACAACAATTTTGTTGTACAAATATCACTTTCTATTTTTTTTATTATTTCATAAAGCTTTTTCATGTATCTCATACTTTTTGGTGAATTATTAATTAGTAGATATTCTAACGACACATATTAAAGATTCTTCTTATTAATTATTTTGAGGTGATGTGTAGAGAGTCAAATCTGAAGCCAATAACACGAACTATATTCGAATTGAGACAAAGTTGTTGTTCCATTCCATCCATCCATCCGCGTATCAAATGGGCAATTTTCACAAGTCAGTCAATTATTGCATAACAAATTACTCGTTTCATATACTAACCATTGACCAATGACATACCAGAAATTAACAAGTTTCTTCTTCTTCTTTTATTGATTTCTTCGTCCAAATAATACAATATTGGTTAGTTGGTTTTATTATGCTACTATATATATATATATATATCATTGCTTACTTTTTTATAATAATAACTTCACTTTCAGTTTCTCCGACAGCAGCAGAAACAATTACCTTAATAATGTCTTCGGATTCTGTTCTTCCTCTGCCTGAAAATCCTGTCATTGTGAGTGTGTTCTTGTTTGTTACTGTTTTGTGTTTTGTTTCTCATTGAAATTGAATGAATGAAATTGTTTGTTTGGTTGGTTTTACTTACTTACAGGTTGGATTTGGCGGGGTTGGCGTTGATCTTTTAGCAACAGTTGAATCATTTCCAAAACCAGACACCAAGAACAGAACCACTCAACTCAAGGTTCTTTCTCCTTTCCTTTTTCTTCTCTTTTTACTAAAAAAAATTATTACCATCAAGTCGGGGGTCTCGTTAACGAGTGTTCTCTCTTATAAGTGTTTGACTTATAATTTGCACTTCTTCCACCAAGTCTCAAAAGAGAAATTAGAACACCACTTCACTATCACGTTTATCGGAATTGTTAATATTGAAATCACCAATATATTAAATTTAGTTATCCTTATTTAAGATCACATGTTTTAGAATTTGAGGTTTTCAATTCAACAAACGGAAAAGATATAAATAAGTAGAGGTGAAAATAGATTAGGCCCGTCTATACGGCCATATGACCTAATCTACGTAGGTTCAGGTTAGGTCAATCTATTTCTTTAAATAGAGTTGACCAAAGTTTTTTTATAAGCTTATTTAGCTAAAAAGATGAGGCTACAGACCAATAAAAAAACTTTTTAAGTCTATTAGGCCGCATGCCAGACTCATGCCTTCAAAATAAGCATATGATAGGTTACATGTCAGACTCAGACCTTCAATTTTTTGACAGGTCAAACAAAAGTTTGACAAAGTCTAACTTGACCTAGTCTATTTCCACCTCTATAAACGAGGCTATTATAAAAGGATATATAAATTTTGAAAAAATGTCACATGTTTAAGACGGAGAATATAATATATATTACTACTATAACTAATACGCTACCTTTAAAACATTCTTAAACATTTGTTGTCGTTTATTCTTTTCATCACTTTGCAGTGTGCACTTTTTTTTATGTAAATTAAGTATTTTCTATATATAATCGGAGATTAATTCCTCCATTCTTGTGTAATTCAAATAAACGACAAACTCTTTATAATTTTTTTAATATTATTGCATACCCAAACTAATAACTAAATTGAGACCTTTAATTAAGTTAAAAGAAACTTTAGCTATTTGATGGCTTTTGGGTTTTGAAGTGTACACTTTGGCAACAGCTAAGCTAACAAATTATTAATTGAAGTCTTCTTCGTGAGAGTCACTCATCGCTTCTGTGGGTCCATGGACGTTTTCAAGCTAACTCTATATCTATCTTTAACAAACCCCTCCCTGCCTCAAAAAAAAAAAAGTACCCCACTTTTTAATTTGACACAAAAAAGTACCCCAAAATATTATAACATCTAATATTTTCCAAAATACTAATTATAATCAAACTATTATGCTTGTGAGTCTCGAGTATTTTGAATTCTAGTGTTTTGGCCAAAAAAAATTGATTTAAAAAAAATATTTTAAAACATTATATTTTGGTATTTTGTAAGCATCTTACGAGTATTACTAGTGTTTTAGTATCAAGTAATCTACATCTGAGATGTAAGATAATACTACTAGTATTTTGGTATTTTGAATTCTAGTGTTTTGGCCAATTTATGTGTAATTTAGTGAATTTTAATTATATGTTTGACTAATTTATTGGATTTTAATTATATGGGTAATTTAGTGATTTTTAATTATATATTTGGATAATTAGGAGTATTTAATTTTTAATTATATATTTCGATAATCTAGTGATTTTTAATTACATATTTGGATAATTTAGTGATTTTGAATTATATATTTGGATAATTTATTGATTTTTAGTCATATACATGAATAAAGGTTAATTTTACTGTTTTTTAATTATTACTAATTAATTATTTAATTTTTTTATTTTTTAATACTTTTAAAATATAATATTTTATTTTAAAAAAAAATAATAATATGGAATATGAGGTTGACACATAGACATTGTCACGTTCTCAATGAGGTTGACACATCATCACAAATTTTGCCAAAATGAGTTGGGGATCAAAACTTCAAGTTTTTTAAAATAGGGGATCAAAAAGTTGGCTTTTAAAATAAGAGATCAAAATTTCAAATTTTTTAAAATAAGGAGATCAAAACTCCTAAAAAAATTATTTTGAATTATACCTGTACAAATGTTCCTCATTTCTTCCTCATGAGTCCCACTCATCATTGTATTCCATTAATTCAACTGTGAGATGTGTGTTTGTGTGTGTTTTTTTTTTCTTTTTTGTTTAGCATTAAAATAGAGTAAATTTTTTGTTGTCACTGATTTAAAATTAAAATGATGTAATCTAGTGTATAATTGTAGTCAAAGTGGGCCTAGCTTTTGTTTGGTACAGATTATGGGACTAATTATTTTTTAATTGTTATTGTGGGGCTAAATTTTTTAAAATTGCAACTCTATTTGCGTGTCATTTTGTCCTATCCAGTAAAAGAATCTCCAATTTTACATTTTATATAGCTTAATTCACCTGATAATGCCAAAGTTATTAATTAAAATACTCATTTAAATTCAAATTTTGAAACTCACAATTATACGTGAGTGTGACACGATATCGATATAATACGATATCGATGCGGTAATATGGATAAAAATTTAAATTTTTTGATACGATACGGCCGCGATACGTAATTTAAAAATTAAATATACAAATGCATAATATATAAACATAACAAATATCGATAGTGATAATAAATTAACATTTAAATTAATCAAACTGAGCAAACAAGTGACAATTACATACCTTAAGTTAAATAAGTACTACCTAAAAAAGACATAACTAGTACTATTCCAAAAAAAAATCATCGGTACCATCCAAAAAAGATATAGTTGACAATGAATAAAGAAAATCTTACTCTAACATTTACTATTTAAGAGAAAACACAGATTGTATTAGTTTCATATATCCTCCATTTCTATCATCAAAGAACATTAATTGTCTGATACTTCACTGATGCGCGTACCAGAGAAGTATCCGACACGTATCAGTAATTTTATTTTTAAAAAATAATATTAATTATCCGATACTTCTCTAATACAAGTATCGATATCGGATACGCATCAGACATGATACTTCGCCATTTTTAAAGTATCGGGACTTCATAGATGAGTTTCGATGATATTTGTTCTTCGTATTGTTACATCACTTTAAAGAACTCATTTGTTATTCTTTTTTTTGTTGTTACATAAGAGAAAACAGAAGAAAGAAAAAAGCTAAAAGGGATTTATTCCCTTATAAACTCTACACCCCAAGCATCATCCCAAAGTGGTCTAACTAGTTCGCTAGGAGGACTAGAAACGTTCACCAAAGACGAGTCTGAACTAGCCCCCAATTTGACTAACACATCCGCACACACAATACCTTCACAAAGAGTATGCGAAAGAGTCACCTCCCAATCATTAGCTAAAAGCTTCTGAATACAAAGAATCTTATTTGCAAACCGATGATGTGCTGTCACCCCCCCTTTGATAAGATTAATAGAGAGTAAGGAATCAGAGCAGCACAATACTTTGTGGAAGCCACGTTCCCAACACAACTTCAAGCCATACCATATCGCCATAATCTCAGCAAAAAGAATATTTGGAGTTGCCGCGACTCCATAAAAACCCCAGATAAAGTCTCCGACTCTATTACGTAACAACCCACCATAACCTGCTGCATCCACATTAAGGCAAACAAAACCTTCTGCTGATCGGGTCCATGTCACTCGTCTACGATTCACGGTAAGCGGTAAGCCACCCGTCGATGGTATAAATGCACTAAGGAGTGAATTTTAGCTACACTAGCATGGATATTTTCACGGTGATTATTGAAAATAAAGTCATTCCTCGCACACCAAATTATCCATAAAGTAATAAATATAATGTTCTCGTGCTTCTTACCAGTCTGCTTGCACCAGGTTATACGGTCGACACCCTGAATTGACGAAGTGACACTATGCAAGCCATACATATTCCAAATATCCACCGAGTCTCCACAGAGAAACAAGCAGTGATCTATTGTTTCAGGAGATAATAAACAACGATGACAGATGTCAGAATTACAAACCTACCGATGATGGAGTACTTCTTTAGTTGGGATGGATTCATGTATCAGTTTCCAGATAAAAAAACTGGATATTCGCCGGGAGATGGAGACGCCATATCCATTGCCAACCTGATATGTTATTACAAGGCGCAAGATTCAACAACCAATCATACGCATCCTTAGAAGAATAAATGCCCGAGCTAGAATTATTCCAAGTCCAAATGTCCGGAAGATCACTAACGATGCACGACTGAAGAGGTGTAATAGCATTGCGTACAAAATCTGGAATAGCCGTATAAAGTTCATTAAGTTGACACATGCCATTATCCCACACATCTCGAATCCTTAAAGAAGTATCATGGATGTATACAAAAGGCACCACCGAGCTCAATTTATCTTTAATAACCCACGGATCATACCAGAAGCTGGAATTGCCGTCACCAATCTTAAGTGTAAAACCATCACGCAACATGTTCAACGCTTTTGCTAAAGCATTCGAAATGGCCGAACCTCCCGATACTTTTATATTGAAGGGAAGTTGACCCTTTAAATATTTATCATCAAATAGCTTAACTCATAGTTAATTAGGAGAGTGAAGAATCTCCCATATGAGTTTACTAAGTAGAGCTATATTATGAAGACGGGCGCGACACACTCCTAGACCCCAAACTTGCGTGGTTGGGTGATTTTATCCCATCCCACAATATGCATCCCTTTATCTCCTGTTCCTTTCCAAATAAACGTTCCAACTGTTCAATCTAAATCATCACAAACACCTTGCGGGAGCCAATTAATTTTCATTTGCTAGCACCACACTCCCTGGTTTATTCAACAATCTGCTTTTTCAAGAAGCCAGTTTGGACGAAATTCTATCATAGACTTCCTTATAATCTTGCTTCCGAACTATACCATAAAGCATTTTAAATCCCAAGTATTTGTCAAACCTGTCTGTCGCTTGAATTTGACAGCAAATGGCGATATTTTCTTTAGCTTGCCTACTAACTCCCGCAGACGTATAGAACCTGGACTTAGCGTGACTGATCTTCATACCGGAGGTGACACAAAAATTCTCTAAGACTCCTTTGATAACCTGAGCTTGGTTGGTGGTTGCTTTAGCAAACAGAAGTACATCATCCGCAAAAAAGAGATGTGAAAGATTTGTGCCATTCTTTACCATTTGTAGAGGCTTCCATTCCATCTTGAGTTATTCATCCGACTCTCAATCATTACTCCTAAACGTTCCATACAAAGAACAAACAAATATGGAGATAGCGGATCCCCTTGACGGATCCCCCGCACGAGGGTAAAGGCTTCAGTCTTACTTCCGTTCCAAAGAATAGTATTGGAGCCCAAACATGATCAGCGAGATAATAACGGGTGGAAATTTGAACTTAACCAGCGTCTCCTGAAGAAATTTCCAATTAACTCTATCATATGCCTTATCGAGATCGAGTTTGAAAACCATATCTCCTTTCTTCTTCTTGGACTTCCTCATGAAATGTAGTACTTCTTGGAGAACGATAGCATTGTCCTTGGTACTCCTCCTTGGGATGAAACTATTTTGAAGCGGACTGATAATTCCATCCAAGAAGGGTCGCAATCTAAACACAATAATCTTAGAAATTAATTTGTACGTAACATTACAGAGACTTATTGGTCTAAAATCTTTGAAAGTAGTCTGACTCTCACCCTTTGGCAGCAACACAATAAGTGAATCACACACTTTAGGATTGTATTCACCTCTTTCAAAGGCGCTTTTTATAAACTTCCAGAGATCTTCACCTAGAACATTTCAAAAGAGTTTGAAAAATATGGGTTGAAAACCGTCTGGGCCAGGTGCTTGTACGATTTCATAGTCATTAAAACATCATACACTTCTTTTTTAGATACGGGTCTAACTAGCGCGGCAGTGACATCTTCACTTAAGAATTTATTTATAATCCTAATCATGCAACACTTAAGAATTTATTTATAATAGTCCCACAATTTTGTCTAAACACATTAACATTTTATCTGAAAATATTTTATTATTCAATGATAAAACTCTTCAAGGACACTTTTTTGTGTCAAGGACTTAAAAAAAAAACCACAAGGACACTTTTTTGTGTCAAGGACTTAAAAAAAAACCACCATTGAAAAATATTTTAAAGGTATGTTTGAATTTACTGTGAATTTTATAAATCTCAAAGTGCCATTATAATTTTAATAAAAGCTAGTAAGCTACGCTTTCGTTTGACCCTGTTTATTTTCTACTTTTTTATTTCTCCTTAAAAGAAGTAGAGAAGTAAAAAAATTGTGTTTGACCTTATTTCTCTGTAAAAGAAATAGAGAAATAAAGTAAAGAAGTAGAAAATAAGGAAAAGGAGGGCCAAACAAAATTTTCTACTCCTCTACTTCTTTTAAGGAGAAGTAGAAAAGTAAAAAATAATATGTAGAGTTTTCCCCTCGTTAAGTAAACCATACCAATTTGTAATTTTGTCAAATGACTTTGTATTGATTTTCTCTATATTTTTAAGTTCAAAATTCAAACCAACAATTTCCTAATGAATGTGTGTTGGCAATATTACTTGGTTCAATAGGTACAAGGTGGGGGAAATACCGGAAATGCTTTGACTTGTGCTGCTCGTTTGGGCTTAAAGCCTAGGATAATTTCTAAGGTATTTTGTTTGGATTAAATTTCTATAATACATTTCAACAACCTTATGAATTGGGGCAAATTTTCTAATGAATTTGCAACTTGTAATGATATGACTATAGGTTGCCAATGACCCTCAAGGTAGGGCTTTGATAGAGGAGTTAGAAGCTGAGGGTGTGGACACTTCTTCTTTTGTGGTACGTATGTGTACATGCCAAAAGTCTCTCAATTTTATTTTGTAAAGTCTAAAGGTATGTGAGAGTTTTCCTACCATAAAAAAATGTATAAGACTTTAGCACATTTATACTATTTAATTAATAGATTTTTATATGATAAAATTTGTTTCAATTTTCAAAGTTACTATAATATAATATGATGATGATCATACCTAATTTTTTTTATATCAATTATATAAATAATTTAATATTATATTAAATCATAAATTATACTTTTGAAGTATGCCATATTATTGTTGTGGTTTTGAAATTTTTGTCAGAAACAGTTAAAGGCGATGGATTCTCTCCATAGACATACACACACTATAGGAAAAAGTGAAATCTAGACCCTCCTTATATAGAAAAAAATGTAAGAGGACTCTTTTTTTTTTTAAAAAAAGAGTCTAGCAACTAAAGTCACACACAATAAATGTTGACAAGTACAGAATTATGGGTTCCAACATTATCAAATGTGCATTACGTAGGAAGGCATATTTTGTTGTTGTCAAATAGCTTAGTGATTAGAATTTCACCCTAAAGGCGAATAAGTGGAGTACTGTCCGGAGTTCGAACACCACTCCTGCATATAAAATGTGATGTCCCTAACAACTGAGTTATTCTTTATAGAGATATATGACGCAATTTTTAATATGAAAAATAGGAGATAAAAAATGAAGGGTGGTATTAAAAATACATGAGAAAAAAACAATAGAGAATCCATTTCCTATGAATGGTTTCGTGTGTAAAATTTATTTTTCCTAAAAAAAAAAAAACTAATCTAACTGAAGATTTTAAGATGAAATCTTTTGTGTGTGTATGTATGTGTATACCATAATGACACTCTTTTATATTTGGTTGCTTAAATTGCTACTTGGAGGTGTTTGAAAGAGTTTATTTAAGGTCATTTCATGTAATTAGCATTTTTATTTGAATTTTACTTCACTTATAAAAATAACTTACAACATGCATTTTAAGTTAACTTAAATAAATGTGTCAAAAAAAACAAGGTAATTTCAATAATCACTTAGAGTGTGCTTGAAATAGATAATCTTCAACTTAACTTACTTATCTTGTAGTATAAGCAAAGCAGAACACACAATCCTTTCAAAAATCTTAGGGTTATCTTACATTGATGATTTGTTTCCATTTTCCATTTGTTTCTAGGTTTCAAAGGAAGGGACAACACCATTTAGCTACATTATTATTGACAACCACACGTATGTACCATTGCTTTAATGATTTTACACAAATTTGTGTTTATTTTTCCTAGGTTCCTCCTAATTTCTCACTTGAAAAGACAATAATAGTTATGAAAGTTTTTGGCATTGACAATCCAAAAATATATGATTAACTCAATTTAAGCCCTAGTACTTAAAAGAATAACCAATAACATTGTCTCTAGTGTGACATGCTCCACCGATAATTGAATTCCTTAAGCATTTGGTTAGAGGATCGATCTCAACTAATACATGCATACACACACACACATATAATGTATAAATTAATCATATAACTTTGAATATTTAGGAAGACGCGCACTTGTATATTCACAGAAGGATATCCTCCATTGGTACCAAAAGATCTTTCGCGTGCCAAATTGTTATCTGCATTGAATGGAGCTAGAGTTGCCTATTTTGATGGTAGGATGCCTGCAACTACTCTTGTCATTGCTCAAGAGGTAATTATACATATTAGTTACAACATAATGTAACTAATATGGCTAATAACTGTACTTCATGATATGTTTCTAATTAAATTGTCATTGTTGGAAGTAACAAAACATCTAATTGTATTTGACATTTAAAGAGAGAACGATAAGCCGAACCAATTATATTTCGGCCTTGCAGGCATTTCGCCAGAATATATCCATCTTAGTTGATGCTGAAAGGCCAAGGGAAGGATTGAATGAGCTATTGGACTTGACTGATTATGTTGTATGCTCAGAAAAGTTTCCTCAGGCAAGTAAATCATATCATGAAGTACAATTCCTAGTTATGTAAAATAAGAACATAAGTTAATTTAAGGAGAATTTCTGAAGTAATTCTTTATGACACATTTGATATAGGCATGGACAGAGACATCATCTATACCAAGAGCATTAGTTTCAATTATTTTAAGGCTTCCAAGACTTAAATTTGTGATAGCAACTTTGGGAAAAGATGGCTGCATAATGCTTGAGAAATGTGCAGATGGTAAATGTAACTTCAATTTATCTTTTTCATTTAATTAATATCCATATTAAATGTAAGTGTCGATTTACTTTGCAGCAGAGAATTCTCAGTTAGAAGAAGTAGATGTGGACAACTCTATGAAATCATTAACAATGAGAAAGGATGATAGCATTGTCATGCCAACCTGCATTGCCTCGGTAATAACCGTGTAAAATTTATAAACTTATGGTCTGTTTGGGAGACGTTATGGAAACAACTTATGACATGTCCATAAGTTGTTTTCATCATATTTCCATAATAAGCTTTGCAGAATAGCTTATCAAAACAGTTTATATGATAAGCAATTAGTTAAGTTGTTTATCCAAACAGACCATATAGCTTTTCCTTTCCTATTTCGGTAACTCTAAATTGCTACAATGACTTATTGCCATCAATATAGCACCATTCAAGGCTTTTTTTTTTTGCCTTTCTAATCAATGGTGATATAATTAATCAAATTGATTGATCTAGCTAATATTGTAAACATGTTTTAGGTAGATATATATTATCTGCAAAACATGATCTCTTGTTAAATTATACTTAGATTTATCTTTTTTTGCTTAATCCTCCCAGAATGTTACAAAATTTAGAGCAGAAGGGATAGGATCTGTATGTGGGAGGTTATATTTTGGGACATCTGAAAAGATTCCGCCATCAGAGCTTATTGATACAACTGGTGCTGGCGATGCATTTGCCGGAGCAGTTTTATATGGTATGTTCAACCTCTTCATATTCCACGCAATAAAGCCATGACATATTTATCGACCATGGTTGTCCGATCTCAAATCAATAATAAATATTATATAAAGATTATTTAGTGAAGATCCGAATATGTATTGTGAGGCGATTGCTTTCAAACTGATCTTAGTTGTCCGATCTCAAATCAATAATAAACTGATGTCATGTAAACTTTGATCAATTCACTAAACATCTATTTTTGTTTGTTTGATTTGATGATACAAATTATAAAATTAACAAAGCCTTTTATTTTTATTTGCAGCTATTTGTGCCAACTTCTCACCGGAGAAAATGTTGCCATTTGCTTCTTATGTGGTAAGTAGCATATTACCAAAACAGTAATAAAATGGTATAATTTGAATTTATAGTCATACAAAAGATTGTTACATAAATGCACAACATTAATCTTACTATTTTTTAATCCTTTCTTGAGGCAATTTATTTAACTGAAAGTTAGGAATAAAATTCAAGATTAAACTATATATAAATGTATTTGTTGTTTGCATGTGATGATATTACAGGCAGCTGCTAAATGTAGATCTCTTGGAGCTAGGAATGGTCTTCCATATCGCACTGATCCATACTTGGCAACTTTTATTAACTAGACCCTCTACATTAAAATTGATTCCTCATCATATTTCACTTTATAAATAACTAATCATTTATATCAAATACTTGTATTTCTTTCTATGTTTCTTCTTGTTGTAAATTAAATTTTAAACATTTAGTGTAATAAATTTGTAAAGCAACATAATATTTTCATTTTGGTAATTAGTATGTTTATTTTTATGTTTTACTGAAAATTTAATTCACTTATAAATGTACACTATGTCTATTATGGTACAAAACCAATTAACACAAGGAACTAGTTGATTGTACAAACACGGCAAAATAATACCAAACCAGAAAAGTTTAAATGATAAACTTAGAAATAACATCATATAAGGCAAATATAAACAAATTAAATGGTTTTACCCATTGTCGTGATTTTGTCAATAAAGTCAAATATTCAAATACCAGCGATAGCAGTAAGTAAAATTATATATATATTGTTCTGGACTAGGCTAAGAGCTGGCCCAAAACCGCTCCTGCTCGGGTTACGGGGCAGGCCCAACAAGGATCTGCTCCTGCTCAGCAGTCTAGCGCGTCATGCACACAACGTGCTCCTCGACACGCATCCGCTGAGCTTATCCACTCCTACTAGGATCGTGGAACCGCTCCACCAAGGTAACATCAGGAAACAACTTTCCCCATAAACCTGGGGTTATCTTGTCAGTCTTCCTTATTGGGCTGCTCATCACGGCCCATTAAGGGGACCTTTGGCCCAGCGCTGGGGGCAACTATATAAGCTCTCTTTGACAGGAGAGCAATGTATTCTATTCGACACACACTCTCTCTCTCTTCACTCTCTCATTCTTTGTATTTGCTCTCTCTCTGACTTTGGCATCGGAGCGCCTGCAGGTACAACCCCCCCTCTGGTGGACGATTGTTGCTTGACGCTGCTCAACGACGGATCTCTGGCTATTAGGCATGGAAACGGGGGCGGATTTTTCCCTCCCCATACCCAAACCCATAAAGATCGGGTATCCCCAACGGAGTTCGGGTATCCCCAACGGAGTTCGGGTATCCCGTTACGCCTCTTTCCACATGAATTATGATTGTATTTTAGTATTTCTTTTATTAAAAAAAAGGTTAAAAGTCCAAAATTATTTTGTTTTAGCAATATTTTTTTAAATAAAAAAAGAAATAGAGAAAATCATTTGTTTATTACTCAAATTAAAAATAAAAAATAAACATATGAATATAATTTAAGAAATTGTTTAAGAGTTTCTAATTTCAAAGAGGTAAAATATAATTTTAACATAAACTGGGCGGGTTCGGGGTGGGTATCAATGTCCATGTTACTCGCCCCAAACCCATCTTTTGAAATCGGGGAAAACCCATACTCAAATCCAAACCCTGTCAAAGCGGGTAGGGTTTGGGTGGGTACCCGCGGGAATGGGTTTTATTGCCATGCCTACTGGCCATCACCTTCTTCTGGTCAACAGGTTAGATCAGTGGCGCCGACTGTGGGGACCTAGAGTTCTCGCCATCTTCTCTTCTTTATTCAAGAACGAAAGATCAAAACCAACAAATTTCCAACCACAATCATGGCTAGTGGATCGAACGCCAACAACAACGGTGCCAACATCAACACCGACGTCGATCCACCGTACACCATGAACACACAGGATACAGTCATCATGCCAGCAGACACCGCCGATCAACCGACACCGGAATCCGACCTCAGAGACGGCCAAGAAACATATCTCGATTCTGACGATGATGATTTCGTTCAGTTTCTCTCAAAGCGAAAGAAGGGGAAACAATCACAGGGTACGCCGAGAAAATCGGCAGCAAATCCTCAACTGAACTCCCCGCAAGTTTCGAATGTAACTGCTCTGGTAAACGCTCTACGCGAGACCATCAGAACCGTGAACGAGCAAAACACTTGGATCGAGGCGCTAGAAAACGGCCAACACCATATACTGAGGTACTTTCAGCCATCTCCTCCCCCGCGGAGGTCTGAACGCAGACGACTTGACCTCGAACGTGTGCAGCCACCGTTGTAGGCTCAGAAACGAAATCGCACTCCTCCCCGCGAGGATGCTATTGCCTGAGCAGCCAAGAAAGGAAAATCGGTTGTTGTTCCCTAGCAGAGACCCAAATCTCCTCCCCGGAGGAAGCATCTCCTGCTTGGAGATATGACACAGGGAAGTCGCAGAGACAACTACCACTACCGAGGAGAGGATTCTCCTCGTCGAGATGAAACTCCTACCCATTCACCGGGATGGAGTGATGATGAAGTTTACAATGGTCCCCTCTCTAAGCAGATCATGGACCTGCAACTTCCTCACGCGCTGCAAAAGTCACCCCAACTAGGGAAGTATGAAAGGCTCACTGACCCCGACACACACATCCATAACATTAATGTTGTCCTCAATTACCATGCAGTAAAATGAGGCATCAAGTGCAGGATTTTCCCGACCACACTGGTCGAAGGTGCCATGGCATGGTACAAAAGCTTGCCACATGGGTCTATCACTTCCTGGAAAGACTTGTACAAGCAATTCACTAGCCACTTCACCGCTTCCCGAAAACATCGAAAGATGGAAGCATCCTTGGAGGCCATTGTCCAAGGACCAAACGAAACTCTTCGATTCTACATCGAGAGGTTCAACAAAGAGGCTGTGCAGGTTGATGTCACTAATGACATGAAGAAATATTTTATGCGGAAGAACCTCCGCGATGGAACCAAGTTCAAGGAAATGGTTACCATCGAGAAACCTTCCACCTGGGACGAGATCTTACACAAAGCCCAAGCCTATATGTAGTTCCAGAGGAAACCTTGGCCGACTCCATGCGATACTCCCGAACAGAAGATAATCGCCCTCCTCACGAATCGGGCCACAGGAACGGGGATAGGAGGAAGCATGACAAGGCGCGAGAACCTAGGGGACCTCCCAGCCAGTTCACCAATTATACTCCCCTGCTCGTCCCACGAGAGATCGTCCTCGCCGAGTGCGCTGCCTCGAATTTCAAAAATAGTGGGATTAGATTTCCAAAATCTACCCCTTATAATTTGAATTTATAGTCATACTAGAATACATACAAAATATTGTTACAAAAATGCACAACATTAATCTTACGGTTTTTTAAACCATAATTTATTTAACTGAAAGTTAGGAATAAAATTCAAGATTAAACTAAATATGTTTTTGTTTTTTTATAAGCAAAATATTATTATTATAAGGGAGTACAAGGGGTACTCAATCCCTTATAACACTAAGAAAATTATAATGTGCTTTGAATACAAATTAGAGGTTCCAAACACCAAACCGTAAAAGATACATTAGACTGATGCCCGTACCTACTATTATACCAAACCCAAGAGCTAAATTTAATCTCATCCACAAGAGAAGAAATATTTGGTATAGCACCGTTGAAAATAACACTATTTCGATGTTTCCAAATATTCCACGTAGTGGCCAGCCAAATCAATTGTCGGAGACGCCCACCTTTTTTCGTTTTAACCATATCACCAAACATCGAAAAGTGAATAATCCCTGTTGAACCTGTAGGTAAACTCATCCCTATCCACTTATACACCTCTTCCCATACTCTTTTGTTGAGTACGCAAAGAAAAAAGAGATGGGTACTATCCTCAAAATGCTGTAAACAAAAGTTATACGACAAATCGTGTAAATTGAGCAAAATACCTTTATGATTGAGTGCCTCTTTCATCGGTAATCTGTCTAACAAGAACTGCCATCCAAATACCAAAACTTTGGACGGAACGTCATTCTTCCAAAGTTGTTTAATAGCAGACAGAACATTAAAATTCAGCTCATCATGCTGCTTATGATCTATTAACCATTCATAACAAGACTTAACAGAAAAAAGACCAGTTTTTCCTAAAACCCATCGCCAACTATCATGGTTGTTCGGAGATAAAGAAAAATCCACTAACAGCTCCTTTAACTCTCCCAATTGTTGTTCTTCGTCCGCGGATAGTTGTTCAACCCATTGTCAAGACCACACAAAATTACTATCGTTTCCTTGTATCCTCCTGCTATAAAAACTTCATCGTTTGTCTCTTTAGCAAAAAGAGTAGGAAATAAGTCTTTAAAAGCATGACTCCCAAACCATTTGAACTTCCAAAAACCAATGTCTCGGCCATTACCTACGCGACATCTAATATGTTGCTTAAACTAGTCAGTCTCAAAGCCTCTACCCAAACTTACTACGTCCTTCCACCAGATTGAGTGCTTAGCTCCGTTTAGATGAGTATCAATGCCTAACATTTGAGTAGGTAAATGACCATACCTGAAACGTAACAAATCAGCCCATATTGCATCTCCTTCCAATAATAACCGCCATTTCTATTTGCTTAGTAACGCCAGATTAAATAATTCTATATTCTTTACCCCTAGACCACCACCCTCCTTAGGTAAACAAATTTGGTCTCATTTAACCCAGCACAATTTCTTATCATCTATACCACCTCCCCATAAAAAATTTCTTTGGATCTTCACCAACTGTTTTACAACACAACAAGGAGCCTTAAAAAACGAAAAGAAATATAGAGGAAGGCTAGCCAATACCGAATCTATGAGAGTGATCCGCCCACCATAGGATAATTTTCTCCTGCTCCCAGAATTTAACCTTTTAATCATAGCATCCACCACTGGTTTCCATGTCTCTTGCCTTCTAGGATTGGCCCCAACTGGAATTCCCAAGAATTTAAAGGGAATGACTTCTGAACGACAAGATAGAAACGCAGATCCCGCTTCCAATAACCGAGAATCGACGTTTAGAACATAGAGCTTACTCTTCACAAAGTTGATCTTGAGACCTGACACTAACTCAAAGTTGTGAAGTAAAGTTTTAATGATCCGGATATTGTCTCAAATACCTTCTCCCATCAAAATAGTATCGTCTGCAAATTGAAGAATCTGAAATTGAATATTATTATTAAGACGGTACCCCTTAAATTTTCCTAACTCCACATCTTTTCTCATCAATCCAGTTAAACCTTCAACAACAATTAAGAATAAGAAAGGGGACAACGGGTCGCCTTGTCGTAATCCTCTTCCAACATTGAAATCGACAGTAGGACTACCATTAACCAGAACAGACATCGAGATTTCAAAGATACATGCTCTCATCTACTTTAGCCAAGCCTCGGAAAAACCCATTTTAGCCATCATTTTTTCCAAAAAGCCCCAACAATCTGTATCATATACTCGTTCAAAATCAACCTTAAATATAATAGACAATCATTCTTTCTTTTTTTAGCTAGATCAATGATTTCATTTAATACCAAAACCCCATCCAAAATTTGTCTTTGCGGAAGAAAGGCCGATTGACAATTAGATATCAATTTCCCTAACACTCGCTTCATCCCGTTGGCCAATAATTTTGATAGAATTTTGTAAAGACTTCCTATCAAACAAATAGGGCGATAATCGGAAAAAAAGCATTCTCATGAAATTCTGTTAAAAAGTCATGACGTCATCTTTCACAATAGACCAACAAGCTTTGAAGAAATTTAAGTTAAATCCATCTAGGCCCGGACTCTTATTACCATCATAACTCCAAATAATATCTCTGACCTCTTCTTCAATAAAAGGTTGTGATAAAGATGTGTTATCATCAGCAGAAAGTGTGTTAAAATTGATACCTTGCAAAAAAGGTTTGTTGCTCCACTCCTCAAGAAAATGCTTTGAATAATGATCTCGAACTTCTTCTTTAATTTCAGCCACCCCTTGAATCCACTCTCCGTCATTCTTTAAAGTCACAATTTGATTTTTGCGGCGTCGGCTTTTGATACTAGCATGAAAATAACGTGAATTAGAGTCCCTTTCTTGCACCCATTTTGTTCTAGATTTTTGATGGAGTAGACTTTCTTTAAAATTGAGCTATTCCCAAAACTTCTTGACCAATTCTTTAGGATTAATAAGGTTAGCCTCAATATTCCTAGTTGCTAACAATTCCTCTACCTCATTTAACTCCTTCACGGTCTTGTCAATTTTTAACTCCATGAATCCAAAGACCTCCCGATTCCAAACCTTCAAAGCTTCCTTCAATCCTTTCAACTTTTCTTTAATAATAAATTCCTTCTTGCCTCGAATATACATGTTCTCCCAAGTTTCTTTTATGAACTCAAAAAATTTCGGATGCTCTAACCAACAATTATTGAACGTAAAAGGCTTAGGTTCCCAGTTAATGTTGGAGCACATAAGCCAAATAGGACAATGATCTGATATGTCACGATCGCCAACCGACTGATAAGACAAACTACATTTCTCAATAAAGCCTTCCGACACCAAGAAACGATCTAGTCTGCTCATGGCTGAACCGTCAGAATTAAACCACGTAAACATCTTGCCCTTCAATGGAATGTCAACTACCTCTAGAATCATCCACCTTAACTAATGTACCGGTACGTATCCATATAATGTGTACCGAAAAATTTACCTTATTTCTATGTTTCTTTCTTGTTGTAAATTAAATTTTTTAGATTTAGTGTAATAAATTTGTAAATCAACATAATATTTTCATTTTGGTTAGTATTTTTTGGCTTTAATGCAGTTTTGGTTCCCCTATTTTGAAAAACTTAACTTTTGATCCCCTATTTTAAAAGTCAATTTTTTGATCCCCAATTTTAGTTGTTTCTAAGTTTTAGTCCCCAATTTCATTTTGGTCAAAAATTTGATGATGTGTCAAACTTATTGATGATGTGGCAGTGTCCATGTTGACAAACTATTCAATGTCATTGACAAACTATTCAATGTCATTACTTTTTATTTCTATAAATAAAATATTATGTTTTGAAGTATTAAAATAAAATAATTAGTAACAATAATTATAAAAACAATATAATTATACGAATAAAAATCATGAACCCTATCATTTCCCAAATATGATAAAATGCAGCATCGCGGGAAGCTTCTCGTTCTCTCCCTCTCAATGGTGTCCTTCATCTTGTTCCTTCTCTACCTCTTAGTCGTTCTCTAGCTCCCTCTCAATCGTGTCCTTCTTCGATTTCCATCGTTCATCGTTTTCTCTGTGCAATAATCTTTCTCCAACATCCCCTCTCAATCATGTCCACTTCAAATTGTTCTCATTATTCCGCGTCAGCTAAAGATATTTTGTGTAGAAGAAGAAAAAGTTGTTTGTATGGACTTGATTCACCATTGAATAAAAAAAACTGTTTCAAGGAGAGTAAGGAGCAGATGAATTACAACGCGAGCATGCTGATGAATCGACAAAGATGAAACACCGAGAGGGAGAGAAGATGAATTTGGGTTTGCGGCGAGCCTGATGAATGATCGAAGAAGAAGATGTATGTGTGTATGATTTTCTAATTTGTTAAGGTTCCCTGGTTTGGGAACTTTGAGTTTCTGATTTCTTTTTATTTTATGTGTATAGAGATACTTTATTGATTTATTGATAAAAAATACATATTCATTAAAAAGCAAATTCCATATAATTAATTATCATGTGTTTTTTTGTCATTGTTTGATGGGAAATTGAAGCCAAGAGTGAGTTCCAAGTTCAATTGAGTTTCAACAGCTCCATTCAACTCTGTCTCAATCACGGATGAAGGCTCTGCAGTTTCTACGCTGCCATTCTCCAAAACTGATTTCAAAAGTGTAGTTGTGTTGACCAAACCAACTTGTGGCTTAGGCTTGATAGCAGACCCAACTCTCTTAAATTGAGTTTTATCTTTGATGCCCACATTAGTGCCTCTTACTACGTGGCGTATATCATTTGTTGTTGGAAGAACATGATTTTCAGCGATAAGTGTACATGGTGTTGTTTGTCCATCAACGACCGTAACATCATTAATATTTGATCCAGCCAACACGGCTTCAACGGCAGCTTCACATCGACTCCATTGTCCTATCCAAAATAAACCTAGAGCCCCATGTGTTGGATTCACCAATCTACCTGAAGCCTCGTACAATAGTGATTTGAATACAGCTGAAAATTGTGACAAACAAAAAACTTGTTATGTTTTTGTTAATTTTGAAATAAAATTAAATAATTAATATGAACTTAGATCTGTACAAATGAAAACTATGAATCAATCATATTGCTCCATATTTTAACAAGTTTGAATATATGAGGACTCATCACCATTGATCATCATATAATAAAACTTTGAATCAATCATGTTTTGTTTTTTTAAATTAAAATTGGTTTGGTTATATGAGGATACATCAACTGTATTAAAAATTAAATCAGAGTATATGTAGAATCTATGAAGAATTTAACAATAGATGGAACATATTTGATTCAAAGTTTTAAATTGTGATTTGTGATAGATGTCAGCTACAAGAATCACATTTAATTTGCTAAAATGGTATAACAAATTTGCAGTGCAATTACAACTATAATTTAAAATCATCATTGATAGACAATTAAAATTAAATATTACAATATGATAGGAACCGAACTAGCTACCTGGGGCATTTTGATTGGTAGTGTTAGCAAGGAGGTTGAGCAAGCCGGTTCGACCATAGAATTTGGCAAGGAAGAGGGTGGCATTGCCTTGAGATTTAGGGGACTTGATCCACTCAAGACAAGGCTTGATGATGCAATCTTCACTGCAACCTTTGCGAAGTACACGACATCCATTGCAACTCAATCTCATGGTCGGTACAAAATATATGAAGGGATGCGCTAGGGGAACTATCTCATGGAGGTATTTATTGATCCATTAGCGAAGATAATTGATAAATGTAATTAGCAAGTATGGTAATTGGAGCAGTGCTTTTGTGTAAAAAAAAAAAAGGGCTATTTTATTTTATTTTTTGGTCAAAAAAGAAAAACTATTTTAAATGTGAGTCAAAGTTAAAAAGACAGTGATAATTTTGAAAAGTTTGAATTCAAAGGTGAATTACAATTAAGTAAAATCATTACACCATGAAACAACTAGGATATAAATGTGAGATTAATAAGAAGACAAATTAAGGAAATGAAAAGATGTTTAAATAATTAAAAACCATATGAAATTCCATAAAATGGGAAATACTTTGCTTTGTCTCGATCTACTACTTTCCTTTTAGAGATAACGGGTAACTAGAGATCGTGGGCATGCCCATAGGTTTCTTGTGGCTATTCATGACCTATAGTCATATACAATCTTTCGATGAATATGAAGAAAAAAGGAGGACAAACATTTCTTGTTGATACATAAATAAATACGGGACAGATAGTGTTGGGTTTCAAGTGTGAGTGGTTAAGTTTCACATTGACTATGTGTGGGAAGAATGTTGAATTTATAAGAGAGGTGACCCATTAACCTAACGCTTTAAGGTTTTGGGTTGGGATGTGGTGTCTCCCTCTCTTTGAGATCCTGGAGCATTGGCCCATTGTTTCTCCTGAGCTCCCCCGGACTCCCCAACAAGTGGTATCAGAGCCTAAAATATGGAACAAATATTTTCCATCAAAATACTTATCAACTATGCCTAAAATAGCTGCAACATGTAGTAGAAATCCATATTAATATTCTCTCTGTTTCAAAATGATAAAAAATAGTTTTCGAACATATTATCGCAAGTAATATTACCTCACGAGGTAGATATAATGAGCGTCTCCTACAAATTATACTATACAAATTTTATTTATTCTATTTTAAAATTTATAATGAGCTATAATTAATTTGTTTTTTACTTTCGTTTTGTAGGATTTATATGAGAAATTAATACTATTAAAATGAGAAATATCATCCCAACAAGTTCAATATTATTCATACATGAAGAAGTTGTCACTAATAAATACTTCCTCCATTTTTTAAGTGTCCATTTAGAATAGTAACATAAAATTAAGAAAGTGTATCTTTGAACATTATTTTCCTATTATACCATAATTTTTTTTTTTTTTGACTAAAAAATTGTAATCATTCATTCAAATTGAAAATACATAGATCATTACAAATTCAAGATTGCTAAAAACTGAAAAACGTAAATCTATAAACAAATTTGCAGCACCTAGGTTAATAGCATACAACGGCATCATGAAAGTGCCTACAAATATGACAACATAAAAGTAACTGGAATGTTCATACTCCCGGATTTGCAACTTTGACGTCCAAGTCTTCATCAGATCTATAATGAGTTTATGTGAATATGTCAATTTGAATCAACGAAACACTGTAATGAAAAACCAACAAACGCCGCACAAGACGACGAAAAACTTAAAAAAAAAAACAAAAAAAAAAGAAGCAAATCTATGTGGATAATCACTTATTTAAATAAAAAAGCAAAGGAAAAACAATTCAGAAGGGTGATTTTGGGTCAAAAATTGACCCAAAAACCACCCCTCCTTGGTGGATGAACAAAAAGAATAAACTAGGGTTTAGAGGAGGGGGCGGCTCATCTCTTATATTATAAGCTTGTTCCGTTTTGCTATTGTTAACCCTAATATTTTTTTTGACTAAAAAATTGTAATCATTCATTCAAATTGAAAATACATAGATCATTACAAATTCAAGATTGCTAAAAACTGAAAAAGGTAAATCTACAAACAAATTTGCAGCACCTAGGTTAATAGCATACAACGGCATCATGAAAGTGCCTACAAATATGACAACATAAAAGTAACTGGAATGTTCATACTCCCGGATTTGCAACTTTGACGTCCAAGTCTTCATCTGATCTATATTGAGTTTATGTGAATATGTCAATTTGAATCAACGAAACACTGTAATGAAAAACCAACAAATGCCGCACAAGACGACGAAAAACTTTAAAAAAACAAAAAACAAAAAAGCAAATCTATGTGGATAATCACTTATTTAAATAAAAAGCAAAGGAAAAACAATTCATAAGGGTGATTTTGGGTCAAAAATTGATCCAAAAACCACCCCTCCTTGGTGGATGAACAAAAAGAATAAACTAGGTTTAGAGGAGGGGGCGGCTCATCTCTTATATTATAAGCTTGTTCCGTTTTGCTATTGTTAACCCTGATTTTTTTCCCCGCTCATTTTATCCTAACATTAATTGAAATAAAATGTTAAAAAACTAGAACTTCGACCCGTGCAGTGCACGGGTCTAATTAGTTGTAATATAAAAAAATAAGATATAAAAAATTTAACATTAAAACGTATATAAAAAAGTCGAGTACCATTAAATATTAGTTCGACAATAAATTTTGATAAATGTTCATACAACAGAAATTATAGTATATTACGAAATATTTCTTTATAGACTACATTGGAAGTTTTATTCGTATTTTCATTGTCTTTGTCGATAATCAATATTTTAATCGTTCTTTTTAAATAACTCTTGAAGTTGCAACATACAACTGACCATGTAAAAATACATGAATAAGAGACATGTCTCTGACTCTTATTAATATAGTTATCGCAAAAGAAAAATTAAAGGGATGCGGGTTCGATTCTCATGCTAGACAAATTTGTATTTTTTTTAATATACTGGGCCACATGAAAAACAGAGAAAAAAATGGAAAAAAAAATAGGTTTAAGGTTAGCATTTCGGAGCAGTTTAGAATATAAGAGATATAATAATAATAATAATAATAATCGGAAGTTAATAATAATAATAATAAATATTTAACACGGTGAGTTAAAAGTTGTGGGTTCGATTCTTTGTGAGGTATTTTTTTACATTTTATTTGAATTAATAATAATAATAATAATAATAATAAGCTAATAATAATATTAAAAAAAATCGAACCCACAATCTTTAACTCACTATGTTAAATATTTATTATTATTAATTCAAATAAAATGTTAAAAAATACCTCAGCAAGAATCGAACCCACAATCTTTAACTCACCATATTAAATATTTATTATTATTATTATTATTATTATTATTATTATTAGCTTTCTATTATTATTATTATTATTATTATTATATCTCTTATATTCTAAACTTGTTCCGAAATGCTAACCCTAAACCTTTTTTTCCTCTCAATTTTCCTCTTTTTTCATGTGGTCCATTATATTAAAAAAAATACAAATTTGTCTAGCATGGGAATCGAACCTGCATCCCTTTAATTTTTTCTTTTGCGATGACTATATTAATAAGAGTCACGGACAATCTCTTAAGCATGTTGGGATATATCTTTTGTTGACAATGTTTCTACATGATCAGTTGTATATTGCAACTTCAAAGAGTTATATAAAAAGAATGATTAAAAATATTAATTATCAACGAAGACGGTGAAAATACGAATAAAACTTTCAATATAGTCCATAAAGAAGTATTTCGTAATACACCATAATTTCTGTTGTATGAACATTTAATCAAATTTATTGTGGAACTAATATTTAATGGGACTCGACTTTTTTATATACATTTTAGTGTTACAAATTTTATATCTTATTTTTTCATATTACGGCTAATTAGACTCATGCACCGCACGGGTCAAAGTTCTAGTTATACCATAATTTTAGTCCACCAATAAATTCATATTTTTTTGCACACATTTTCTCTTTCCAATAAATTTAATATATATTATATAAAAAAACAAAATTTAATATTTTATGTTCAAAAAAACTTAGAAAAAAAAACTTAAGTTTTCCAAATATATAGCAGTAATTAGTTTTATTGTAAAAGATAAGAGTAATTCACAAAGGATACAATTGACAAATTGCACCCTTAAAACACCAAATAGATAGTTAAATAGGAATGATACATCTAACGTAAATGGACAATTAAAAACCGGAGGGAGTATATTACAATTATAACCACTTACAGGACAACAATCTTGTACTGGCAAATAATTTTGCAACAAGACTAATTTGCAGTATACAATGTTCAACCTATTACTCCCTCCGTTTTTTTTAATTGTTCAGTTTCGTCAGATTTAGCGTTTTTAATTCACTGTTCATTTAGTGTTTTAAGGTTACGATTTGTCAATTGTACCATTTGTCAATTACTCTTATTTTTTCAATAAAACTAACTAATGCTATATATTTGGAAAACTAAGGGTTTTTTTTTTTAATTTTTTAGTACATAACATATTAATTTTTTTTCTACATAATATATTAAATTTATTGGAAAGAGAAAGTGTGTGCAAAAAAATAGAAATTTATTGGTGAATTAAAATTAGAGTATAATAGAAAGATAATGTGCAAAAATACACTTTCTTAATTTGTTGTTACTATTCTAAATGGACACTTATAAAAAATGGAGGGAGTATAATCTACTTTATAATATTTTTTGCGTTATCTTAATAGAAAAAGTTTAAATTGAAATTAAATGACCAATCATATACTTTTTTAATATTTTTTTGCATTATGTTAATAAACAAAATGTAAACGTAAATTGAAATTAAATTATATAATGTAACATTACTCATTACTTTTAGTTACGATAATATTAGCCTGCTGTAAAAAAAAAAAAAAAGCGACCCGTGTGTACGACGGGTGTTATGCTAGTTTTCTTAACAAATGAGTATTTGCAACACACTCTTTAACACACACTGTTTTTCTTTTCTTTTTTTGTTAAAATTTATGAGTCTCATAAAATTTATGTGTTCATGCCCACATTTTTTTAAGAGTGTGTTTGGATGGGGGAATGTTTTGAGGTAATGTAATATTTTGAGGGAATTCAAATGATTTGAGGTAAATTCCATTGTTTGGATGATAACTTGAAGAATTTCTAAAATGATGGTATTTTATGAAGTATTTTGTTCAAGCCAAATTTATGGAATTTCAAATGACACATAAAAGCAAGGAATTTCAAATTCCTTCCTCTCTATAAACGTTAAAAAATTACAAATTGATTGAAAAACCTAAAATCAGCCGAAAAATTTAAAATTTACCTTAAACACGACCTAAACCCCAAAATGGGTTAAAATACCTAAAATCGGTCGAAAAACCTAAAATTGGCTGAAAACCAAAAAATCGACCCTAAACCCGACCAGAACCCAAAAATCGGCCGAAAAACCTAAAATCTCCTAAAAACTCTAAAATCGACCGAAAACCCAAAAATCGACCCTAAACCTAATCAGAACCCAAAAAACGGCCAAAAAACCTAAAATATGCTATAAACTCTAAAATCGACTGAAAACTCAAAAAATGACCTTAAACCTGACCAGAACCCAAAAATCGACCAAAAAACCAAAAATATGCTATAAACCCCAAAATCAACCGAAAACCGTTAAAATACGTAAAATCGACAATAAACCCTAAAATCGGCCGTAAAACATAAAATCGGCTAAAACCCTAAAATTGACCGAAAACCCAAAAATTGACCCTAAACCTGATCAGAACCCAATAATCGGCCGAAAAACCTAAAATCGGCAATAAAACCCAAAATCAACCGAAAACCGTCAAAACACCTAAAATCGGCCAAAAAACCTAAAATCAACAAAACCTAAATCGCCTAAAATCGCCTGAAAACCCAAAAAATCATCTGAAAACCCAAAATTCGACAATAAACTCGACCAGAACACAAAAATCAGCGGAAAAACCTAAAATCGGTCGAAAACCCTAAAATCGGCTGAAAACCCGACCAGGACCCAAAAATTTCTGAAAAACCTAAAATAGGCCAAAAATCCAAAAAATCGGCCGAGAAACTTAAATCGTCCGATTTTAGGTTTTTCGGCTGATTTTTTGGGTTTAGGGTCGATTTTATGGTTTTTGCCTGATTTTAGGTTTTTCGGACGATTTGATGGTTTATAGTCGATTTTAAGTTTTCCGGCTGATTTTTTGGGTTTTAGGCCGATTTTAGGTTTTTTTGACGGATTTTTTGTTTTTGGTCGATTTTAAGTTTTTTCGGTTGATTTGTTGGGTTTTCGATCGATTTTTAAGGTTATAGTCGATTTTAGGGGGTTTCGGCCGATTTTATGGTTTATAGTCGATTTTTGGGTTTTCGGCTGATTTTAGGTTTTTCGGCCGATTTTTTGGGTTTTCGATCGTTTTTTGGGGTTATAGTCAATTTTAGGTTTTCCGCCGATTTTTTGGGTTGAGGGTCGATTTTATTAAGATAAATGAAATTAAATGAAGGAATTTCAATTATATTACCCATACAAAGAATTTTATAATTGATGGAATTTCACCATTTTATCCAAACAATGGAATTTGAATATCAAGGGAATTCAATTGAATTGTCTAGTATTTAAAATCCCTTGCATTTCTAGAATTCCCCATCCAAACACACTCTAAGGGACTAGAAATGTTATACAGCTCTGGATAATGGTTAAGAAAACAAAAATAATAATATAATCTTGAAATTAATGTATTCATTCAATGTTTTGAAATTTTTTTGAAAAAATATTGTGTATTTAAAACTTTTGTTTTTTTTTTTTATTTATTTAGCCATTGTCCGGACATTGTTTAAGGTGAGGTGAGGTCACTCTACCCTTTTATAATTTGAAGATATTTTTTTGTTGATAGACGAAATGACAAAGCCATTGGAAACTCATACACACAAAGTGGAGTGACCAAGGATCGAAACTCCTATCATGACGTCCGACACTAGTAATTTCTGTATTTTAACCATTTGAGCTAGAATTTATGGACAATTTAAAGATATTTTTATCTATCAATAAATAAAAAGTGAATTTGACTTTTAAATCTTATTTTCATTGGTGGAGGGATAAATATAAATACATCAAATCAAATTATGAAGGGATTGATCCAAACTTGTTGGTGACCAATCGCAATTCATCCGTTGAACTCAATCTCTCGGAGCAGCTCTTTCAATGTCGAACCTCGTAGCAGCTGCTCCTTCTTCTTCACCCTTCATCTTCAACGTTCAACCTCACTCGCTACCACAACCTCTCAAACTC
This sequence comes from Trifolium subterraneum, assembly GCA_951799995.1. Lineage (NCBI taxonomy): Eukaryota > Viridiplantae > Streptophyta > Magnoliopsida > Fabales > Fabaceae > Trifolium > Trifolium subterraneum. The sequence continues at coordinate 30,962,226 of OX637463.1, forward strand.
TACAATGTAACCGTAATACTTAGTTACACATTCTTTTTCTTTCACTCTTTAACAACTGTATGTTTAATTAATTTCAGGCAACAAGGAAGAAGCATCGTAGCAGAAATTTTAATCTCAAAATGTGCTCCTCCTCTTCCATTTCTCAAAACGCCACCGTTGTGCGTTTCCCTCTTTCTTTCAGAGTTTCTTTTGTCTTTAAACATACATACATACTCACACCTGCCTATGCAGGTCGGTTGTGGATCGCTGTCCGTTGATTTCTTGGCTACTGTTGCTGCTTACCCTAAACCAGATGACAAAATCAGAACCACCACCTTGAAGGTTAATTCTTCTTCTTAAATGAATCTCAGTGATTAATCTCCGCAGTTGCGCGCGGATGATACATTTGGTTAAATAAAATGTTGTATTTTTTAAAATAAATAATTATAATGTGAGGCAAACATTATTAACCTTTAATCACAATGCTTCTTAGATCTTAAACGGTGATTTTATGCATTGTAAATTGTAATTTTCAGGTTCAAGGAGGTGGCAATGCAGGCAATGCTTTAACTTGCCTTGCTCGCTTAGGTCTAAATACAAGGATCATTTCTAAGGTTATTCATTTCTCTATTTTGGCTATTTTTGGATTGACTTATTTGAACTTATCTACTGATGAACATTTGTCGGATTGTTTGGAGGTGCCTTCTTTAACCAATGTAATTAAGCGCTTATAGAATAAGCTATGTCATAAGTTGTTTTCATAAGTTCTTACAAATAGGCTCACATATGTTTATGTCGGTAGATAAGCTCAAATAAGTCAATCCAAACAGACCCTTAGATTGGTACTGAAACCATTATGTGTGTGTGTGTGTTTTACTAACCTTTTTGGTGCTCATTAGATTGCAGATGACAGCCAAGGCAGGGGTATATTAGATGAGTTACGGGCTGATGGTGTAGATACATCCTTTCTTGTGGTAATTTTTAAGATTTTTTGTCTTTAATTGTATTGTCATCTTCATCGATCTTGAATTTGAATTAGTACTTTTTGGTATATATTGTGATGAAAGTGCATGATCTGTTATTTTTCCAACTCTTATTAGTTTCCTAAAGGTATGCACATACACTCTCAATATTCTGTTTACACTGCCCACTAACTACTTGAGAGTATTAATTTCATAAAGGTTATCAATTAAATATGACCATATAAATAGAGAAATATAATTAATTACTGTATTATATGAATAAGATTTATTCTATCGAAAATTAAAAGCAGTATGTGGGGTTCTGGACAGCCATTGGCCTCAGACTATTTTATTAACACTTTATTTTTGGGTGTGGTTATGCTCCCATTATTTGCAGGTATCTGAAGAGGGAACTTCACCATTTACATATATTATTGTCGATAACGAAACGTAATGGCCATTGTCCAACATATTGTTACAAAGTCTTTACTTCTTCGCTTAGTATATTCATGATCTAAATTTCGAAAGAGAGGAGAGGGGGGAGCATGAGTTAGGTGGATCTAGTTGAGAATTTGGTCATTTTGTATGGTTTTGATGATAACTTACTAGATAGTGGTGTCTTTTAATCTTGAAATGAACTGAAGCTGCAAGCATTGCACTTATACTCATATCTATTTTCTGTCACTTGCCTTGTTTCCATTTTCTTGTGTTTACCATATTTGGACACTGAAGGATAAATTGTTCATTAGTAAAAAAATAAAACAAAAATCATATAATTAAGAGGTTATTCATATTTATATTAAGATCTTCAAGCATTTTCTGGCAATGAAATTGTTGAACAATTTAATTGTAAATTTAATAATTCTAAGTGAGGGGGAGCCTTAGCAAGTTAGCATAACAGTTAGAGTTGTTATCATATAATTAAGAGGTTACTGGTTCAAGTTGTGGAATAGTCTCTTGCTAATGCAAAGTAAGGCTTCCTACAATATTTCCAAAGTTGGTCTTACCCTTCTATGGATCCTGCTTTGGCAGCAGCTTCAAAGCACCAGGTTTCTCCTTTTCTCGTTCTAACTGTAATTTTTCAGGAAGACTCGTACTTGTATTCATACCCCTGGATATCCTCCAATGATCCCCCAAGATCTTTCAGAGTCAAGTTTGTTATCTGCATTGGATGGAGCAAGCATTGTGTATTTTGATGGGAGGTTGTACGAAACTGCTCTAGTTGTTGCCCACGAGGTTATCACCTATATTTTACTTTCAACTCTGATGTTAACTATAAGGGCACAGTCATATTTAGAAATCAAGCATGCAGGATTTTATCAAAGAACATTGAAGTACAGTATTTAGTGTGAACAAGCCAACATTGATTAATGCTAATAAACTGTTATTATAAGAATATCAACCCTCACACCAATGCCAATGGTTGAACATGAGATAGTTCTTAGTACTGATTTAAACGATAAAGAAGTTGTGAGCAGATGATCGTATTACGAAAAATGTAATGTTCAAAACTCTCCTATCAAATATCCAAACAGGGTGTTTTATGAATAATTATTTGAAAACCTCAAAAAAGTTGCATTCCCTTAAATTTATTATTGAAAAACACACTTGTTTTTCTTTACACCTTTTCTTTTGCTCGTAAAGGAGGTTGGGAATGGGAGAAGAGAGCTTCAGGGAGGGAAATAAACAAAATTTTGTATTTTCCAGTGCAGGCAGCTAGGAAGAATATACCCATCTTAATTGATGCAGAAAGGCCGAGGGAAGGGTTGGATGATCTCCTGAAATTAGCTGATTATGTTGTATGCTCAGCAAAGTTTCCAAAGGTGAGTGCAATCACACTGCTGTAAGAAATATATAAAACTATGGTTCTCTCACAAACCTTGTTTTTGTTGAATTGATTTTAAGTTTTAACAGTCTACTTTTTTGTTCCAACATTACAGTAAATGTACTATTAACTGAGTAACATATGTGCTGTCTTGAGTGTATTAGCATCTTAAGAAAAGACAAGACTATAAAACCTTTTTGTCGCCTCAAAATTACATGTTAATTTGTACATATGTTATTTCAATTATCTATATAAGCTATATTCTTTTTTATGGTGGGAAAGAAATATTGTTCTGATACCAATGATACATTCATTTATCTTTTCTGGTTGCCATAACTTTTTTATGTCTAATAAATATTTGTCCTTTTATTTTTTTAAGTTAATTTTTACTCTGCTCTGTGGTGTTGAGTTCCTATTAAGCATTATAGATACCATGCATCGTGATCTTTCTTTGCTGACAGGTATGGACAGAGGCATCAACTGTTCCACGAGCACTTGTTTCTATCCTTTTAAGGTTACCCAACGTAAAATTTGTGACTGTAACTTTAGGAAAAGATGGTTGTCTAATGCTCGAGAGAAGTGTTAATGGTATGTATAAATGGTAGCAGGCATAATCAATGTATGCTGTATCTGCTTTTAATGTAAACAGGTTTTAATCATTTTACCTTCTGGCAGCAAGTCCTTCCATAGAAGAAGTGGATGTAGACAATTTATTGAAATCACTGGAGTTAAGAAAGGATAAGAATGCATCCAATCCAACCTGCATATCGTCGGTAATGCAAATGAAACTCAGAACTCTTTTTTCTCTATTGTGGTATAACTGAAAGTGAAGTCTAACACAGCTTTATTCCACTAAGCGGGGTAGGGTACTTAAATCAATTGACATTGTTGGGCTATTTCAAACACCCAATTTTTAGTAAAAGTAAAAACTCTTTAGAGTTTCTGAAAATGTATTTTTAGAATAATCCATTGATGTATCCTTCCTTGCTATATAGGACCTATCTTACCAGCTATATTCCATTTGTGCCAATTTCCTATTGTTGACGTGAACAGCATGCAAATTTGACACAGAAAATACCATATAATTCTTCAAGCAACTATTAGTGTGTGTTCTTTGACCAGGCCCCCTGGCATCAGCTGGGCTTTGTTCCAATAATAACATATATAATCATTATTTATTTCCAAATGGTACTGAAAACGAAACTAAATGAACACAATGGCGTTTCTTTGTTAATATATACTGGATATGTTATCTAGCAATCGTAGGAACTAGAAAGACAGTCTAGCGACGCCAGCAAACATTTGCAGGAAAGGTGTACACATTTAATAGCCCTGCATTTATATGTCAATCTTGATATGGACGACAATGATATCTTTGAATGGATAAGGCCATTTTTTTGGTTTACAAGCAGACCAGTACATACATATAAGGAAATTTTGAATAACTAGCATTTAGCATTTCCTGTCCTTCTCTATGTTTTAATATACTAGTTCAAACTACAATGTTCAACCTTGTTTTATTTTTATTTTTACAAATACAACATTTGACCTAATCTCTTCTAGATGTTAATTTATATTTTTTCCGAGTCAAAATATCAATTATGTAAGCTGATGATTTTAAGTGTGTTACTGAGAGATAAAAGTTGGATTTGGATCCTCTCCAATTTTTTCTCTCCAATTCCCTCTCCAATTTTTGTTATGTGTCTTTCTCTCTCATGTGAAGAGAGAGAAATTAATAATAAAAATAACAATTAATGATGAGAGAGAAGAAATGATGAGAGAGAAAGACACAAAAAAAATTGGAGAGGAAATTGGAGAGAAAAAATTGGAGAGGATCCAAATCCATAAAAGTTTTCTAGCTATTCATAGTAACATACTGAATGACTTGGATCCCTGAAGTTCTAGAAACAGCGATTGTAACTAAAATAAAATATCACATGTTTATTTATGTTCTTGATCAACATTTTAGTCATCATTTTACCGTCATTGTAAAACCTTTCTACTTACCAGCTATTTTTTTCCTATTCATCCAGTCAGTGGCAAAAATAAAGGCAGAAGGAATAGGAACTGTTACCGGGAAACTATACATTGGTACAGCTGAGAGCATTCCACCATCAGAGCTGATTGATACCACTGGTGCTGGGGATGCATTTATTGGAGCTGTGATCTATGGTAATGTAACAACTTTGTTCTATTTTTCTCTTATGTGTCTTTCAGAGATTTTTGTGTCAAATATATATATTGTATTAAACTCAATCATCACTTAAGAAATATGTTCCGTACTTGTTTTGTTTTCAGCTATTTGTTCGAAGTTCTCACCAGAGAAAATGCTACCCTTTGCGGCTAATGTGGTATGTGAATGGTCATTATGTTAGTGTATAATGATGACGATAAAATTTGAACCTCTAACCTCAAAGCAAACTAATCCAATCCCTTCAATATTATCTCAATCCTAGTGTTTGTATCGCGCATGTGTGTGTAGCATTGGCATGGCTTATTCTCTAGTTTGAACCTATTGGAGATATGAGTTAGGTGCCCCAGGAAACTTATGTATTTTAATGTGGATTTCAGGCAGGTGCCAAGTGCAGAGATCTAGGAGCTCGAAGTGGTCTTCCATACCGTGCAGACTCACGCTTAGCATCATTTATTCGGTAGATTTTCTAGCATTGAGCCAATACAAGAGAAGAGATGTCTTCAGTGGGATATTTGAATGGATTGTTTATTTGTTGGAGTTAATGATCTTTAACACTTACCTCCTCTTAGAAGTTTTGGCTTCTAGATATTTGATTTTTCACATTTAACTTGAGGGAGGGGATAGATGTTCTCTGCTTCTAAATTTTACCTTTATTACTTTCAATATAATTTCCATCATGGATTGCAATGATGTCACGTGAAAGTTTTATGGATATCGCTGTCGTGAGAACAAAAAAATTAAATGAGAAATCATTTTGTTAAGAGAGTTGTTAATTTTATTTGATAGATAAGGAAATTACGTAGAATCTGAATTGTAAAATTGAGTTCGACAATTGATTGTATATTAAATTAAAACCGAATTGTAACACTAAACGTTGTTTGTCCTTCACAGACCCGATTCAATGGTGTTGCCACAACATGAAGGTTTATATGAAAGAAGATTTTAGACAGTTTGTGTAGTCTGAGACCACGTCGATGTCTTCATTTCCTAACCCAAGTCAAAACTAAAGGTGCGCCAAAAGGTTCGACAAAGAGGCCAAGTTATAGTCAGGATGAGCGGTTTATGAAGCGTTCTCCTTCTTTATTTGAGCATGCAGAGTCTCAGCATCCAGACACACATGTATACCAATAATCAAATGCATGACGGAAAACTCCATAGAAATCTAGTCAGTCTCCACATCCGGCACCAACACATCCTGCACCAGTTGCCACACTGAAACACATTTGACCCAACTTGGACCAATTACCACTTTTCATGCACTCGTTTATTGAAAACGTCATAAACGTTGCAGAGGATGGACATTGTGGATTCCATGTTGTTGCTGGTCTAATCGGAGAATATGTTGATGCTTATGAGATGGTCCATCTTGATTTGACAATTGAGTTGAACAAGTGATGAAAATTTTAGCAAGTGAACTAAAGTCGTCGTGAAGTAATAAAATTAAAGTTCGTATCCACAGGGATTGTTTTAAACTCGACAAAACGATTGAATTATATTTAGGAAGTAAATGCAATAAAAGGAGGGTTTTCTTGGTTTGTTGCTTAATAGTAAGCGTTGGAAAGAAATTACGGTTTAAACCAATAAAAGTGAAGCGATTGGCCCTTTTGGTTCATCTAATTCAAATTCGTCTGGGTAATATCATGTATGTTAACAAAGTTACTAAATTCGTTTCAAGATTTGATTAAAAAAAGTGATTATGCCCAATGTCTTGGTAACATAATTCTCTCCCTTGATCATAAATCTCTAATGTCTTAGGATGATTTATGATCAAGTGAGAAATTTGTACTTTAACCTTTCAATCTCAATTAACAACCGAAATCTCTTAAGTGAAGATTAATTGAACAATTATTCCTAGGTCGATGATTTGTTCCTATTATCATAGTAAAACAAATTATTTAAATCATCGCACAATTGATCGGATCATGCAAAGCATTAAGAACAAAGAATAATTAATTGAAACTAACTTCGTAATTCATTAACATAACATATGAAAATCACATGGTTCAAGACAAATTCAAATTAGAATCCCCTAAAGACCAATCATAAGGATTTAGCCGGACATAATTAAACAATAATCTATAACAATAAAGATGAAAGAAAACATTACAAGGAGCTCTGAAATTTCTTCCAAAAGTCTGTTGTTTTTTGCCGTCAAATTCCGTACCCTGAAACTCTTGCTTGAGTCTCTTTATATAGAGATGCAGCTCCTGTTGATTTACTTCAGTTTTTTGTTGGATCTTGATAGGAATTAGTTTTTAAACAAATTTGTTTTAAAACTAAATCTTATTTAAATCTTTTCCAAAGTTAGTTGTAATTTCCAATCATATCTAACACACGGATTTGATAACAAACTAATTCTTTTAAATCTTTTCTTGTGCTTTCAGCAGCCTTGTACTTAACATAATTTCCACTTATTATTGTGCTAAAACATAATAAAAATATATTAAATCCTCATAAATAAGTCTTGGAATAGGTCAAAAACATAGTAATGATGTGGAATCATCAACAAGAAAAAGAAAAGATATATAGAAGTGTTTTCTAGTGAAGCAAGATTCAATAGAATCAATGACGCTCTTATTACGCAACTTCTCGCCCGGGCACTTGAGGATAAATGGATGATTATGCTAAATACAAATACAAATATGCAGTTGTCCTACTAACGGATAATCTGAAACTTATTTTCCGCCAGAGGGTGAGCCTCCACAAAGAAGAAACTAATGTTCCTCGGATGGGTGAGCGACAATCATTTTGTGCGGATTCATTTGAAGTTGGAATCTTCGATACCTCAAACCAGTAGGATGTGGGATCAACATCATTTGATAACCGTGCTATTGTATAAAAAATAACATGTGTTTCTTTTTTGGGTGTGTTCGCTAACTAGAAAGTGAACGAGCATATGATTCGCTTTCTAAGACGCGAACGAATGAGGGGGTTCGTTTTCTAGATAGCGAACATGTTTGTTACATAATAGCAGAAAAATAACATAGATTGCATTGCACTACAATTTCAATGACAATAGCTTTATTGATTTTCATTACAAAAAAAAATTACATTAGACAAATAATACATCAGTTAGACCCCAGTTGGGAAAACATGGGCTTGTGGTAAAACGAAATCAGAGCTTAGACAATTAGACGGAAAAATACATCACTAATCCCCCACTTGGGGTAAAAGTAAACATGGGTTTAGACGAAAATAATACATTACTAAGCTCCGCCTAGATGCTACCACCACCCAGTTTTGCAGGAGGGGACATCCAGTTAGTCCTACCAGCCTCCACCTCTACATTACCATTTGTTTCGGGTTACTCATATCATTCCCAATTCGGACACAAAAAGTTCGTCGTTGATTATTGTATCGCTTCCAACTATGACTCGCTGACGACAGACTATGTCGCCATTTACACGAAACTAAGAAAAATAAACACAAACAAACAAAGTAGAAAAATGAAAGAATGTGAGAGAATGAGGGAGAAAGAGAGAATGTAGTAAAAAAAATGGCACATATGGTGCCTATTTATAGAATTCTCCGTCAATTTTGATTGGCTGGAGCTATGGCACAGCCACACACGTGGTCAATCACATTGGGCCACATGTCATTCATTTTTTACTGCATGGGAGACCTTTTTTCATCTTTCGACCAGTTCGCTATGTGTAATGCGAATGATGCTTGCAGTGTAGCATGCAGACAAGTTTTTTTTTTCTTCAGTGTTTCCAATTTAACACACTCGCATTCTAAGTAGCGTGGAGGATAAATTGGAAATGTCGGGGGACGCATGAGTGGAACGTATGGCACAAAAAGAAATTATCTCATTATTTGACCCCGTGAAAGCCCAGTCTCTTTTTTTTGGACAAGTTGAAGCCCAAATTTAAATATTTTCTAGCCCAGTTTGGCGGATTTTTTGAATTATATTTCATTAACATTTTCAATTTTAATGTATTAGTAATGCATAGCTGGAATCATCCCTTCTATTTTTGATATCACACACATTTTGTCATCATACACATGAACTCGTGAACAGTGTTTCATCCATATTTTAGAAATGCATATAAAATTTATTTCTGATTTTTGTTTTATTTTATAAAAAATACTTCAATGTTAATATCACCCTTTTATACTTGAATCATGGATTATAAAGAAATTATTTGAATACATTGTCAAGGTAAAAATAGTTACATTTTCTAAAAAATCATATATACAACTTTAGAAGTTGTTATGATAAAAGTTGAATGTGTCAGTTATAATTTATTGACAATGTTATAAAAATTTACACTGCTATGTATGCAATCTAATCTACACTCATATTTCCTTCGTGATAATTATGGTTGATTGGTATATGGCAATTTGTTTTGAACAATTTTATGATATGATGAATTAAAATAGCGATATTTTCATTGAACTTGAAATTGATCAATATCTTCGAGTCACTTTCCTCTATAAGATGAGAAAAATGATCCCTCCAAATCATTTCTAAACCCAAATATAACCTCCACATGTCAGCATGTAAGGCGTAACAAGTTTTAATTTTCTCAATGTAGCCATTAATCTATCTACCATATGAATCATAAAAACACCACCACAACCATCAACCTCTCCCATATCCTTGCGTGTACAACCATTATTGAGATTGATCTAACCTTCTTGTGGTCGTTTCCATCATAGGTAGATGGTATCCTTCAACTTGGGCCATCTATGAAAAAGCTCTAAGTTGTAGTTTTTTGTGTCTTTAACGAATCTTTGTATTAATAAAGTTGGATTATATAGCCTTTTGAAAACATGCCACTTTTTTTTATAGGGACGAAAATCAAAATTTGATAATTAACTAGGCATTTGTTGTGAAACTTTTGTAACAATATCCTAGCGATTTAGTTAGAACACATAAACTTTTGAACGATATTTAACTAGGTATTAATTGGGAACTAGCTAGGATTTTCTTTATATTAGTTGCAAATTAGCTAGGAAATATTTTGCTAGATAATTTGCCGCCTAATCCATGCTACAACCTATACGACAACTAATTTCACAACAAATCTGTAACTAACTATGTTTTACTAGCGATTAGCTACAACATGTGTCATAGCTAACTCCAAATTTTCTTGTAGTGGATCATAGCAAACCTTGTGTTCATTTTCATCATTTCGAAAAGACGGATCTAAATATTCACTTTGTAGGACAAAATACCAATTTTATAATGACGAAAATATCCCTACTAAATTCGGTCTGAACCCAAAATCATACAAAAAAATTTATGAAAGATGAAATATTTAGGATAATACGAATTTAATTTCTGAGAGAAATATTATTGTCAGATTTCATTCTGAATTTTAAATTATTAATAGTCTCTTATTAAAAATTGGAGGAATATGAATAAAACCAAACACAAATTTGCATATGAATGAATGATAGAAAACTATATTTGGAGGAATATGAATAAAACCAAACAGAAATTTGCATATGAATGAATACACTGCAACACATTACAACCTAAAGTTGCAGCCGCCACCGTAGTTAAATAATAAATACTGTAAAGTGGCGGTTTCAAGGCGCAGCATGCATGGCACGTGCCCATTTTTTTAAATAAAATAAACAGAGGAAGTCGTACTCGTGCGCTCAATCTCTCAGAAAGACAGAAGTCGTGCTCTCTCTCCCTCGCCGCTCAATCTCTCTCTAGGTAAGCAAACCTAAAACTCTCTCCTTGCTCTGTTTGTTTCTGTTAAGTGAATTGAAACTATGTTTCTGTTTGTTCAATTCATGTATCTGTTAAGAACTAAAACTAAAACCTAAGCTGTTTTGATTGTTAATGTTAAGTGATTATATAAATAAGTTGTTTTGATTGTTAATAGATATACTCAATCCTTTGATTTTTAGTGATTTTACTGTGTTACGTTTGAATTTGTTTTTGCTGTTTTTCATATGCCTAATAGATCTTATGGTTTCTAGTTAAAAGCTGGTATTAATTAAATGGAGTTAGATTGAAAATCTAATATGAGGGTTAGGTGGTGGTGATTAAGGAAATTATATGCATGCATGAATTGATTAAGATAAATATCTTGTGTTTTAATTGTAAGATAGTTGATTCAATGCCTCATTTGTGTTTTAATTAGTGAAGAAAAATCAGTTTGTTTTAATTTCAACCTTAACTAAATTGCTATTTGTTTTAGAGATTCAAAATTTTACTTGTAATTTATCTTCTGAAATTGATTAATTTCAACCCAACCAAGAATATGCTGTGTTTCAGTTTCATGAAGATCAAGTTACAATTGCATTTTGTTGCACATGAAATTTGAATATATTCATGAATGATTGAATAATCAGTACTATATATTATTGATTTTGTTTTTGGTTCTTCAAATCTTTTGAAAAAGACAATGAAATATAATATGTATATATCAAAAAAGCCTATATGTGAATTGAATATTAAATTTGGATATTTAATTTCAGGAGGAGGTTTTTGGTTGATAGAGCAAGTATTGAGAACGAGAACTTGAAGATATTCAAGTCACTTGATGATGTTGATATTATTCGAACATTCACCACAAAGAAATTTCGGTTAAAATCTGCCCAGGCTCTCTACTATTCCTAGCTCCGCCACTCTCTCTTTTCGGGCAACCCAATCTCAACACCATGGATTTCACTCCTCCGCCAATTGAAGACGGTTACGCGGCGGAGAAACTTTTCAACAGCGGTTTCTCATACACCTACGATGACCTAATTTTTCTCCCTCATTACATCGACTTCGCCGCCGATGATGTCAACCTCTCCTCCCGTCTCAGCCGTAACATCTCCCTTTCAACTCCCTTCGTTGCTTCTCCTATGGACACTGTCTCCGAATCTGCCATGGCTTCTGCTATGGCCGCACTTGGTGGCATCGCTATTGTTCATCCTAACAATACTTCCTCACGTCAAGCTTCCATCGTTCGCGCCGCCAAGTCTCGCCGTGTACCTATCCTATCCGAACCGGTATTCGTTTCTCCCTCCGATGTAATCGAGTTTGAAGACGATTTCGCTGCTTCGCCTTTCATTTTAGTAACAGAATCCGGTACTTCCACGGGGAAGTTTCTCGGTTTTGTATCAAAAACTAATTGGTCGAATCGAAACGATAAGAGCGTTAGGGTTTCCGATTATATGGAGCCTCCACCATCTGCTGTTCCATGGAACTCTGACCTCGCGAAAATTGAGGAAGAATTGGTGAAGGAAAAGGGAAATGTTGTTGCTTTGATGAAAGGTGAGGAGGTTGTGGATTTAGTGACAAAGGAGGAGGTTGAGAGGGTGAGAGGCTATCCGAAATTGGTGACCGGAGGATCGGTTGGGGCTGATGGAGAGTGGTTGGTGGGGGCCGCGATTGGGACGAGGGAACAAGATAAGGAGAGGTTGGAGCATTTGGTGAAAGCTGGTGTGAATGCTGTTGTTTTGGATAGTTCACAAGGGAATTCTATTTATCAATTGGAAATGATTAAGTATGTGAAGAAAGTTTATCCTGAATTGGATGTTATTGGTGGGAATGTTGTGACTATGTATCAAGCTGAGAATTTAATTCAAGCTGGTGTTGATGGGTTGAGAGTTGGTATGGGTTCTGGTTCTATATGTACTACTCAAGAAGTTTGTGCTGTTGGGCGTGGTCAGGTATAAAGTCGTGTCTTTGTTGCGTCTTAACATCAAAGTTTGAATTGTTTATTGCATGTGGATTGTTATGTGTTTGGAATTGATAAAGCAATGCTTTAGTATTGTTTAGTTGAATAGGAGATGAACCTTTAGATTGTGATGATTATATCACTTTTTGAATGAGTAAAATTTTGAGTTGCTACTGTTAATAAATATTTCATGTTCTTGCTCAAGCTGCAGCTTTTGCTCAAGGCATTGATTCTTAATATTGAGTTTATGTTTGCCAGGGAACTGCCGTTTACAAGGTCTCATCCATTGCTCATAAAAGTGGAGTTCCTGTGATTGCTGATGGTGGCATCTCAAACTCTGGTCATATTGTGAAGGCTTTATCGTTGGGAGCATCCACTGTTATGATGGGAAGCTTCTTAGCTGGTAGCCTTGAAGCTCCTGGGGCTTATGTATATCAGGTGTTTCCTTGTTTCCTGTCATTTAATTTCAGAATTTTGTTGGTGCCACTTTCTGTACATGCTTAAGCAAGAATAAAAACAGTTGTAATATCCATAACTACTTTTTATGCATCAGGATGGCCAACGTGTCAAGAAGTACAGAGGGATGGGTTCCCTTGAAGCTATGACTCAAGGCAGTGATCAAAGGTACCTCGGTGATACAGCAAAGCTTAAAATTGCCCAGGGTGTTGTTGGAGCCGTTAAAGATAAGGGTTCTGTGTTGAAGTTCATTCCATACACCTTACAAGCAGTAAGGCAAGGGTTTCAAGACATTGGTGCCAACTCTCTGCAGTCTGCACATGACCTTCTTAGATCCAGGGTGTTAAGGCTAGAGGTACGGTTAACTGAGTCTTCTCGTTGTTTATTTCTTGCTCTGGTTATTAGCATTGGCAGTCAAATGCAGTTGCTTCATTTGCTTAATCAACATAGTTGTTTTTGTTTGTTGACTGACTACCCAATCTTATATTGAGCTCTTGTACTTAGTTTTTTTCACTTCACTAGCTTTTGTTTCCATTGGTGTTACTTCTGGAAAAGGTCGAAACTGGGAATAGGATAAACTATAAAGTAGCTCTAGAATTTTAAAAGCCGTGTATTGTGTCATTTGAGTACGACAAAATATGGCAGTGTGTCATTTGAACATACTTGATTGGGGATTAGTCCAATTTCTACAATAAATAAAAATAGTGAGTGATTGTTTAAAAATTAAAGTGATGTGTGTGTCATTCAAGCATAACTCAGTGGAGTGCTATTTTCGCTTAAATATATTTTAGTGATATGTAGGAGTTGAATTGCAACAAGTGTTCTTTCTGCCGGAAAGGATTAATCCAATGGAAATCAAGACTAAAATATGTCTATGTAGTTGGGTCCTGTAAACATTTTGAATTGAAAACAAAAAGAAGAGAAAGCACAGTATTGTCTTGTTGTTTGTCCAAGGGGATTCTCATATTTGTCTTATCATGCACTTTGCTATGTTAGAAGCCACAAGTGATTTGTTTGAATACAAATTTTCTTGAGATTTCATATAAACTCTCAAATTGGTATGTAAAAGATCATTAACATCAAATTAATCCTCAAATGATTATCTCTGTTATTCAAATAATAGCAGTTTGGTCCCACTATCAATAACTTTTTGGTGTAGTAAAAAAATTCATTTAAGCACTAATTTGGTTTCATATTCATTTGAGGACACATTTAAATGCTCTAAATATCTTTCCTCTATCATAATGCATCGTTACTCAATTACGTTATTTTAATAAAATTTGATCTGCTTTTGTTCAGGTTCGTACCGGAGCAGCACAGGTTGAAGGAGGAATTCACGGGCTGGTTTCTTACGAAAAGAAATACTTTTGAAGAATGAAACCATCATAGATGATAAGTTGTGTAGAAGTTGTTGTTGCAGTTAGTATAAAAGAAGATAACTCTTCTAAGTTTTGGGGACCTGTAATTTATAATAGAACATGGTGGAAAAAGATTTCCCAAGGTTGTGTCTAAATTAAGACCCAATGTGATTTCTTAGAATATAAGCTGGGGTGTTTTTTTCTGTCTCTAAATTATATGTAGTAGACTTCGGTTCTTTTTTATTTATCCTAGATCTACTATTTGGTTTTTTTACCTTCTCAATAGTTTGATGAATATTTCTAGTCAAAATAAAACTCCGACGGAGCTTGCGACTTATGATAAAAAGTCACAAATTACTTACATTACAGCCTGAAAAAGTCTCAAGAAATTTGTTTTCTTGAAAGAGAAATTCTTGTATGGGCTCTCACCTAACACGTCATTAACACGTCATATTTAGACAGAACCACTAATAATATAACACGTCATTATTGTTTATTCAAGAATAATAAAATTAAACATTAATGGTCTTCTTTCTCTGTCCTTTTTTCTTATTCAACCATGGTTCCAGATCCACCAAATTGCCATTGACGCCTAAACATTCCAACATCAGTTCTTTCTAATTAAAAAAAAAAAAAAGAGATTCATAAACCTCTTATTTTTCTTTTATTTTTCCCTCACAACATTCATTGCAGCACTGTTTACCGTTTATTTCTTCTTGACATCGTTTTCTCTTTGATAAATGGTGTTGGAGATTTGGGGGTTTGGATGTAGATAAATGGGTGAACCAATTTCTCTTGTTATTATTTCCAGCAATGTTACTTGTGGTGATATTTGTATGACCCAAAGCTTGAAGGAGAGCGCCCTTGCGGTTGCATACGGTGGTGGTAGAACGGCACCGCTGGAAACAACGATCGAACTACCAAAAAAAGGAAGTGGTTTTGTTTTTCCTATTTTACTGCTACAATTTTTAAACTTTTAATGATTTTTTTAAGGAAATCTTTTAATGATGATTAATTAAAAAATAATAATGATGATGTGTCATACTTTTATTCGTTGTATCTAAATATGATGTGTTTGGTGAGAGACTAGGCAAAAATTTCTCTTTTTTTGGAACATGTCATTATGGGATGGTGGTCGCTAAGTGAAAGTTTATTTTATCACCAACTATAACCCATATGTCGGATTTTTTTTTTATTTTTTATTAGACAACCTAAAAAAAAAATCAAATTATCCTACTTTAAAAACTAAATCTCAAAATACCAATTTTTTTGTTTAATTCTAGTAGGACATCCGATTGAATTGACAAGGACTTGATTTTTTTCATTTATCAGTAGGATCTCGTCATTTCAATTGTGTCTATTATATCAACTTTCTATATTAATTATACTCATTAAATTTGTGCATGTTTTGTGACCACTTAAATATTTCTTATGAATTCTAGCTTAACTAATAGAAACTAGAATCCGTATCCGTGCCAAGCACGGGTAAAATTGCGACTACATAAATAATATTTGAATATTAAAATTTTCATAAATAAAAAATAGGAAAAATAAAAAAATTATAACTGTATAACATAAAAAATGAACTTGTTTACAACAACGCATAATATCTATATCAATAAAAATATACTTAATTTGATTTGGTATAGGCAGGTTTTCTTAAAGGTCTCGGTTTTGGCTTTGAGACTATTGCATAACAGGTTACCTACTAAAGATAATTTGGCGACATGTAAATTATTCTACAAGACTCTCAATTTTGTGTGACGGGTTGTGGTGGGTTGGAAACCACTCATCACTTGTTTCTTTCCTATCTCGTTTTTGTCTCTTTATGGGAGTTGGTTCGGTCATGGATTGACATATTCACATCTGACCCCGTTTTACATAACCAAATTAAATTCAGATAAAAAAATCTAGAATGACGAAATAAAAATACAAAAGGGTCAACAAAAAAGTGACACTCATCAATTAACTTATAATACTCATCACCTCGTGCTTGACCGGAGAGATGACTCGTGTGTTTTTCCAGTCGAAGTTCTACAGAAGGGCTTGCCCAATTGGTAAGGTGGATTAGAACTTTTGAGAGTGAGTTATGGATCTTTATACACAGGGCTTGCATATGGAATGTCATTTCTAAAGATAAAATTCACATTTAGAAGATCATAAATTAATGAAAATGAATTATAAAAATAGAAAATGACTCATTCATTTATATATCTAGTAAAAAACAGTTGGAAGGCAATCCTCTTAGAAAAAATTAAACTCTACCGTTGTATTTATATGCTTAATCAGTTTTTTTTTTAGTCAAAAATAAAATAAAATAAAGTATAGTTTGATTAAATTAAATTTAGCCCCTTGTAACAAAAAAAAAATCAATTTACATCAATTAACATTATAATGACATAATTTTACGAATACAAAATTCTTAGAATATTGTCCAAAACTAATAATAGTATAGAAAAATTTCAACTTCATGTTTTTTAATCTGAAACATACTAAATATAGAAAAAATAAACGAAAATGGTACACTAAAAGCCAAAGATCGTGTATGTTGAAGAACTAATTAACTTTCTTTGCAAAATTGTATTCAAACGTGCCTAGTTCATTACAAAAAAATAAACGTTCATGACAGCAACAACACAATGACACTACATATGAACGTGTTAATTCTGTCACCATGTCAAAAGGAGACTGCAAAAAATGTTTTCAATTGAAAACTAAACAAATGCTTAATTGACAATTGAAAAAAAATTAAAATCCATTTAAACTAAAAGTAATTAAATAACTATAAATCATACTTCATAGGTATATATTTATAGCATTGCTAAAAAAAGGTTATATTTACAGCAAAATAAAACATATTATTGAGAAATTAGGGAGAAACAAATTGATGATTCAAATTTACAACGCTGATCAGTGCATTTTAATGCACTTTTTAATCACTCTGTGCTATGACAATTTTATGACTTCTCCTGCTAATTTGATATTTTTATCATGTTTTGTGTTTAGAGTCTAGTTTTGCTATTATTCATGTTTTGCTATTTATTTTCGTAATAAACAGTAATTTGACAGCTTCTCATTGTGCAGACCATAACTTGGGCTACGAATATCGGATTGAGGCGCGGGAAGATGCGTTGGAAAGCTAAGAGAAAGAGCTACAACTTTCATGTTGAAGCCGAAAGCCAATTTGGAGCACAAAGGAGTCATATTTACTCGTCAAGTTTCAGACTTACAAAGATTTAATTATTTTTCAGCATAACTATATTTTTCGGCCCAATTGTTTTGTGGCCCGTTTTGCTTGCTTATAAAAACCCAAAATTCTGACCTAGGTCAGTTCTTACACTTCATTCACGAATTTTGAAAAACCCTAGAGCAGCCACCACTTGAATGGAGAACTAATTCCTTTTAGCAATCCGTTGGTTTGAGAAACTTTGATTCATTATCTTGAGGTTTGATTCTAATGCAATTTCAATTCATGTTTCTATTTCTTTCTCTGTAAATTTCTACTTATTAACTTGCAATTCGTTTATCATATTTGATGCTTAATTACATATAATTCGGTTTGCAAGTTTACGAGATTATTCGAATTAAGTTACCGCTTGTTTAATTTAATTCGGTTAGAAATTTACAGAGTCTACACACGCTCGTTATAGGATTGATTTGAATTCACGTTTTTTAATTTATATTATTGATCGTGATTCTGTGACGCTTGTTTGCTTTATCATAATCAATTGAACGTTCTGTTATAAGCTTTTCAAACAGTTCGAATTCATATAAAACTAATTGACGCTTGATTAGTTAGTTTTATGATCAATCAAGGATAGAAACTGAAACGAATTTATTCTTTTGCCATGAACCTATGATAGATGATGAATGAAGTTAGATGAAACCAACGGATAGATTGCTTGCTACTTATTAATTTTCACGAATTTTTATTTTCTGTTTCAACTATCGAAAACCCCCATAATTTACAGTTTACGAATTGTTTCTAATATAGTTAAACTGATTGTGAGTCTTTGGGAAACGATCAAGGTTAACTACCTTGTACTACTTTTCTTAAAACATTATTTGATCACGAAACGACCGTGATCAAATTGGCGCCGCTACCGGGGACTCAAAATTGTGTTTAACCATTGTTAGAATTGTCTGTTTTGTTATTGTACGCGCAAATAAAAAAAAAACAGTAATAGGGCATAGTTTGCATCTGTTTTGCATTCTCACCACTCTATTACCTCAGAAAAAAATCAGGTTTCAAAGTCCCTTATTTTGAAACAAAATAATGGGACAGGACCCTCTCGGGGCCAAATTCATCATTTTTCTATTTTTAATGAATTATTTACTGTTTTCATAGTTTCAGAAAATTCCAAAAAATTTTGTGTGTTCCTTATTTTATTTAATTAGAATTATCGTGGTGTTTTTATATTTTATTTTATTCAGTTTGACAGTTTTTCTGTTTTCCTCACCCATTTTCTTGTTGTAGGACATAGAATTACCATAATTGTGTTGTCACTTGTGCATGACCAGGTCTGCTGGACACCTCAATCTGATTCCTCTTGATCCTGAGATAGAAAGAACTCTCCACGCACTCAATAGGCTCAACCGAGCTAATAGTGTGCATCTTGGTGATATTGATTCTAACCCTATCTCTGATTCTAATTCTGATTCTGATTATTTACATAATTTATTTAATTCTGATTCTGAACTTGAAAATCATAACATGGCTGAACAAACACTAAGGCAGCTTGCTGCCCCTGATGTTAATTATAATGGCTTATGTATTGAATATGCTGATGTTGCTGTACCGTTTGAATTGAAATCTGGTTTAATACACTTGTTGCCAAGGTTTAGTGGTCTTGCAGGTGAAGATCCTCATAAACACTTGAAGGAGTTTCAGGTTGTATGCTCCACACCATTGAGGCCTGAAGGTATCATGGAAGATCATATCAAGCTGAGAGCCTTCCCGTTCTCCTTACAGGGTGCTGCCAAAGACTGGCTTTACTACCTTCAACCAAATTTTGTCACATCTTGGGCGGATTTGAAGAAGGTTTTTCTAGAAAAATATTTCCCTGCATCCGGAGCTGCTTCGATCAGAAAAGAAATATGTGGTATCAGGCAGAGCAATGAGTCATTGGCTGAGTACTGGGAGAGATTCAAACAACTAGTTTCAAGCTGTCCTCAACACCAAATCACTGAACAACTCCTCATCCAATATTTCTATGAGGGCTTGCAACCGATGGACAGGAACATCTTGGATGCTGCCAGTGGTGGAGCACTTGTTGACAAAACTCCAGCTGCTGCCAAAACTCTGATTGAGAATATGTCACTAAATTCTCAACAATTCTCAACTAGAAACAATGCTGTGAACCAAACAAAGGGTGTCAACGAAATTCAGTCTTCTTCTTCTTCCTTCAAGGCTTTTGAAACTAGAATTGATGCCAGAATTGATTAACTTACTTCTTTGGTGAAACAGTTGGCAGTTAATAAACCTCAAACGGCTAAAGTGTGCGGCATCTGTACTTCCCCTGAACATCCAACCGACACATGTCCTATTCTGCAAGATGATACAATAACTGAGCTACCTCAAGCATATGCAGCAACAACAGCCCCTTACAATCAGAACAGGTACAACAATCCTGACCTTTCAACTAACAGGTACCACCCTAGTTGGAGGAATCATCCAAACCTCCGATATGGGAATCAATCACAGGCTGTAGCCCCTTCTGCCCCACCAGCCACACCTTCACTGGAGGACCTTGTCAAGCAACTGGTTGTAAGTAACACACAATATCAACAACGAACAGATGCTAGCATTCAAAGCTTGACAACACAGATGGGACAAATGGCTACTGCAATAGGCCAATTGCAAGTTCAGGGCTCCGGTAACCTTCCGGCACAAACAGTTCCAAATCCAAATGTGAATTCAGATGTCAGTGCAATTACCTTGAGATCCGGAAGAGTGTCAGAACCAGCTCCAGAAAAGAAGAAAAAGAAAATCATTGCATCAACATCTACTCCTGATATTGAGCCTTCTGCTACAACTGAAGCTGAAAAAGAAAAAGTTTATGTGCCACCAATTCCCTTTCCTCAAAGGGTGCAAAAAAATAAAAAGAAGACAGTTGAGGAAGATAAAGAGATTCTGGAGACATTCAGAAAAGTGGCAGTTAACATTCCTCTCCTTGATGCAAATAAGCAGATTCCTAAATATGCAAAGTTCCTGAAAGATTTGTGCACAAACAAGAGGAAGGTGAAGGAAAATGACAGAGTCAGTTTGGGCAGAAACGTTTCTGCTTTCATTCATCCAAATTCCAGTTCTTCAGCTAATGTCTCAGCTCTCAATCAGACCCTGCCACAAAAGTGCAAGGATCCGGGAGTTTTTGCTATTCCTTGTTCCATTGGGGATAGAAAATTCGAAAATTGCATGCTTGATCTGGGAGCAGGTATTAATGTTATGCCTACTTCTGTTTATAATAACCTTGATCTTGGTCCTTTGCAGCCTACAGGTTTGATCGTTCAATTGGCGAACAGGAGCAATGCCCGCCCTGCTGGAGTGCTAGAAGATGTCCTTGTGCAAGTTAATGATTTAATTTTTCCTGCAGACTTCTACATTTTAGATATGAAGGGAGAAACTAATTCCAGCAGGGCACCCATCATTCTAGGCCGACCATTCATGAGAACGGCAAAAACAAAAGTTGACGTTTATGATGGAACAATGTCCATGGAGTTTGGCGACATTGTCGTTAAATTTAACATTTTTTATGCCATGAAACAACCCTTGGAGGAGCACTCTGTTTTTTATATGGATTTGGTTTCTGAATTGGTTGATGAGACCTGTCCTGAATTCTTTTCTGCAGATTTTCCTTCATTGTCTGATTTTGATGATGTTTACTCATGTGATTCATGTACTAACACTAACCTTTGCTCTATTTGTGCTAAGATTGAATCTGCCTTACAGAATAATAACTCTCATACAAGTGAAGGTGAAGTTGTCAATGAGGCGGTTTGTACGTTTGAAGTTCTTGACATTCCGGCTGTTCCAACAAAACCATCCATAGAACAGCCACCGTCTTTAGAGCTTAAACCACTTCCTGAAAATCTGAAATCTGCCTACTTAGAGGAAAATGAAATGCTACCTGTGATTATTTCTTCTAACCTTGATTGTGAACAGGAAGAAAAGCTTTTGCAGGTGTTGAAGCAGCATAAGAAGGCAATCGGATGGACCTTAGCTGACATACCGGGCATTAGCCCTGCGATGTGCATGCACCGGATCCTCCTTGAAGAGGGAGCTAAGGTGGTGAGACAGCCTCAAAGGCGACTCAACCCCTTGATTCTTGATGTTGTTAAGAAAGAGGTGACAAAATTGTTACAAGCAGGTATCATTTATCCGATCTCTAACAGTAGTTGGGTAAGTCCAGTGCAAGTTGTACCTAAGAAATCTGGACTCACTGTGGTGAAAAATGAAAAAAATGAACTTGTACCCACTAGAGTCCAGAACAGTTGGAGAGTTTGTATTGATTACAGGAGATTGAATCAGGCAACTAGAAAGGATCACTTTCCTTTGCCATTCATTGACCAGATGCTTGAACGGTTGGCAGGTAAATCACATTATTGCTTTCTTGATGGTTTTTCAGGTTACTTTCAGATCCATATTGCACCTGAAGATCAAGAAAAGACCACTTTCACGTGCCCCTTCGGCACATTTGCTTACAGGAGGATGCCATTCGGTCTTTGCAATGCACCTGGCACATTCCAGCGATGCATGACTAGTATTTTCTCTGATTTTATTGAAAATTGCATGGAAGTGTTTATGGACGATTTCACTGTTTATGGTGCTTCTTTCGATGCATGTTTGACTAGTTTGAACTTGGTTTTGGCAAGATGCATCGAAACTGACCTTGTTTTGAATTTTGAAAAGTGTCATTTTATGGTTGAACAGGGAATTGTCATGGGTCACATAATTTCTGAAAAAGGAATTTCAGTTGACCCTGCAAAAATTGATGTGATTTCTACACTGCCTTATTCATCTTGCATTCGCGAGATTCGTTCTTTTCTTGGTCATGCAGGTTTTTACAGGCGTTTCATAAAGGATTTCAGCAAGATAGCTCTTCCGCTGTCAAACTTGCTAAAGAATGATGTGACTTTTAATTTTGATGATGCATGCAAACAGGCATTTGATTTCTTGAAAAAAGCATTGACTTCAGCTCCCATTATCCAGCCTCCTGACTGGAGCATTCCTATTGAAATTATGTGTGATGCATCTAACTATGCAGTGGGAGCAGTTCTTGCACAAAGGGTGGAAAAAGCTGCCCATGTTATCTATTATGCTTCTAGGACTTTAGATTCTGCACAGGCTAATTACACTACCACTGAAAAGGAACTTTTAGCTATTGTTTTTGCACTTGATAAATTCATATCATATTTGCTAGGTTCCAAGGTTATTGTTTTTACTGACCATGCAGCTTTAAAATACTTGTTAAAGAAGCCTGAAGCAAAACCGAGATTGATTCGGTGGATGTTGTTGCTTCAAGAGTTTGATGTGGACATTAAGGATAAAAGTGGAGCCGAGAATTTAGTGGCTGACCACTTAAGCAGGATTGAGCGTGATGGAGATACCTCTCCCATTCAGGATGACTTCCCTGATGAACAGTTGCTACTTCTACATGGGATAACTCCTTGGTTTGCTGATATTGTTAATTATCTTGTTGCTGGTGTTTTTCCTGCAGGTGCATCTCAGACACAAATTCATAAACTAAAGAGTGATGCAAAGCATTATGTGTGGGACGATCCATATCTTTGGAAGTTTGGTAATGATCAGGTTATTAGGAGATGTGTCCCCGACTATGAGATTGAATCCATTTTGCATCACTCTCATGCTTCTCAAGTGGGAGGACACTTTGGTCCTCAAAGGACCGCGAGAAAAGTACTAGACTCAGGTTTTTATTGGCCCACCATCTTTAAAGATGCTTATGAGACTTACCGCACTTGCAAGGAGTGCCAAATAGCAGGTACAGCTATCACTCGTAAGAGTGAAATGCCTCAGCAATCTATGCTTTTTTGTGAGGTATTTGATGTATGGGGGATTGACTTTATGGGCCCCTTTCCTATGTCATTTGGATTTCTTTACATTTTACTTGCTATTGATTATGTTTCAAAGTGGGTTGAGGCTATCCCCACTAGGACTAATGATGCTCGAGTTGTTGCAGATTTTGTCAGGTCTAATATATTTTGCAGGTTCGGAATACCCCGAGCCATCATAAGTGACCAAGGCACTCATTTCTGTAACCGCACCATGGAGGCTCTGCTCCGGAAGTATGGAGTTGTGCACAGAGTCTCTACTGCATACCATCCCCAAACTAATGGGCAAGCTGAGATCTCAAATAGGGAGATCAAACAAATTCTAGAGAAAATGGTGCAACCAAACAGGAAGGATTGGAGCCGCCGTCTAGAAGACGCACTTTGGGCTCAAAGAACAACTTTCAAGACACCCATAGGGATGTCTCCTTATCGACTTGTGTTTGGTAAGGCATGTCACCTTCCTGTAGAGATTGAACACCGTGCTTATTGGGCGGTGAAGGGCTGTAATATGGAAATGCAAGAAGCAGGTAAAGAAAGAAAACTCCAATTACAACAACTTGAGGAGCTGAGGCTTGAAGCCTATGAAAGCTCTAGAATTTATAAGGAGAAAACTAAGCACTTCCATGATAAGATGATCTCTAGGAAGGAATTCTCTGTGAGCCAACAGGTTTTATTGTTTAACTTCCGCCTAAAACTAATGGCTGGGAAACTTCGATCCAAGTGGATTGGCCCTTTTGTTGTAACTAATGTTTTTCCTTCTGGTGCTATAGAAATAAAAAGTAAAGGTACAGACAAAGTTTTCAAAGTAAATGGACAGCGGCTGAAGTTGTTCCATGATTCTTCAATGCCTGAAGAAGCACCTGTTGAAGAGCTCTCCTTGGACGAGCCTTCCTACACCCCATCTGCTACACCTTAGCCCCTCGAGTGTGTTCCTTCCTTTACTCTCACTTTATGTTTATTATTACATTGCGGACAATGTCTGGTTTAAGTGTGGGGGAGGGACATTTTACATTATGTGTTTAAAAAAAAAAATACAAAAATAAATTTCATGAGTAGTCACATGTTTTAGGACTAGAGCAGTATAGCTGTAGGGTTGGTGAAATTTTTGGAAATTTTTGATTTGATACTTGATATGATGATCTTTGCACCTAAATGCACAACTGCTGAAAACTTGCAAACTTAGTAATGGCTTGATAAGTCTTTAAAATATACAATCATTAGCCTAAGTTATCAGAGTATAGAATACAATGAGGAAGTATGATTAGGACTAAGTTTGGGGGAAAAGCGAGATTACTTGATTGTAGGATCATGGCTAGATTTAATGGTGGGACACTGCATTTCTTTAAAATAAAATAAAAAAAAAATTAAATAAGTTCTTGTGCCTAAAACTGGAGAAACAGTAAGACATATGTGGAGTTCCTATGCCTGAAACTGGAGGAACAAATGCTGTGTAGGGTGCTCTACTCGGAGTAACAGGTTGGACTCATTACAAGTGAGATCCCGTCAGGTGAAAAGGTAGAGTGGCACCTAAAGCATAACTAAAATGAACTTAAGTAGTGTCCCTGCGTATAAAAGTCAAAAAGTCTGTGAGAACATGAAAAGTGCAGCTTCCCCTCAAGCTGAAATCTGAACCCAAACTCTTAATTGTAGGAAGGAAAAAGAAAGCTTAGTATTCTGAATGTGTATTTTAGAGAAGGATCCTGTCATGACTCTGGTTGATAGTAATGGGCAGTACACACACGCACGCTTGATCATCATTGATAGTTGACATATAAAAGTTATACCAATCTTTGAAAAACAATCCAAGGCTTGTAGCTTGAATCTTAGAATGTGTTGATTACTTGTGATGTGATTTTCATTTCGAGTTTTGCACGGAGAGCAAAAACTTAAGTGTGGGGGAATTTGATCAGTGCATTTTAATGCACTTTTTAATCACTCTGTGCAATGGAAATTTTATGACTTCTCCTGCTAATTTGGTATTTTTATCATGTTTTGTGTTTAGAGTCTAGTTTTGCTATTATTTATGTTTTGCTATTTATTTTCGTAATAAACAGTAATTTGACAGCTTCTCATTGTGCAGACCATAACTTGGGCTACGAATATCGGATTGAGGCGCGGGAAGATGCGTTAGAAAGCTAAGAGAAAGAGCTACAACTTTTATGTTGAAGCCGAAAGCCAATTTGGAGCGCAAAGGAGTCATATTTACTCGTCATGTTTCAGACTTACAAAGATTCAATTATTTTTCAGCATAACTATATTTTTCGGCCAATTATTTTGTGGCCCGTTTTGCTTGCTTATAAAAACCCAAAATTCTGACCTAGGTCAGTTCTTACACTTCATTCACGAATTTTGAAAAACCCTAGAGCAGCCACCACTTGAATGGAGAACTAATTCCTTTTAGCAATCCGTTGGTTTGAGAAACTTTGATTCATTATCTTGAGGTTTGATTCTAATGCAATTTCAATTCATGTTTCTATTTCTTTCTCTGTAAATTTCTACTTATTAACTTGCAATTCGTTTATCATATTTGATGCTTAATTACATATAATTCGGTTTGCAAGTTTACGAGATTATTCGAATTAAGTTACCGCTTGTTTAATTTAATTCGGTTAGAAATTTACAGAGTCTACACACGCTCGTTATAGGATTGATTTGAATTCACGTTTTTTAATTTATATTATTGATCGTGATTCTGTGACGCTTGTTTGCTTTATCATAATCAATTGAACGTTCTGTTATAAGCTTTTCAAACAGTTCGAATTCATATAAAACTAATTGACGCTTGATTAGTTAGTTTTATGATCAATCAAGGATAGAAACTGAAACGAATTTATTCTTTTGCCATGAACCTATGATAGATGATGAACGAAGTTAGATGAAACCAACGGATTGATTGCTTGCTACTTATTAATTTTCACGAATTTTTATTTTCTGTTTCAACTATCGAAAACCCCCATAATTTACAGTTTATGAATTGTTTCTAATATAGTTAAACTGATTGTGAGTCTTTGGGAAACGACCAAGGTTAACTACCTTGTACTACTTTTCTTAAAACATTATTTGATCACGAAACGACCGTGATCAAACGCCTAGAATCCAAGTTCCTATTATTTAAACGGGTGAGCAAGAAAATAAGGACACTCATTGTTTTATGTTCAAATTTGTTTCCTTATATATTACACTAATTCCTCTAATTTCACCAATCTTTATTATTATTATTTTTATTTTTGTACAAATTTAAACGGATTATTTGAATGAAAAAAAGGTGAATCAACACAATTATTGTGGATATTAAACACGATATCATTTTCCCTAATAAGTTTGGTGAAAGTAATGACATTAAATATGAAATGCATGAGAATGAATTTTTATTGTGAGACTGACACATGTACATCAACCTTAAAAAATAGATTTCAAAAATATATATAAATAATTTGTTGTATTTGTTTCTTGACCGATTTTTCCTTTTCAAAATTTAAATGTAAGAAATATCAATTATTGTTTAAGAATATACTTTTAAGTTATATGCTTTCCTCCACAATATTTAGGAATTAAGAAATAATTTGAAAAAGAAGAAGTCATTACCTATTTTGAGATATAATTCTTAATTTCAACCTCCCACCACTGAATACACCATGGAATAAACCGTAGAATACAAAATAAGAATATAAATCGAGCAAATAGTGAGTATGATGCAATTAAGATACAATATAAAAAAAATGCATTAGGATACTGATTTATGATCCTTTAATATATAATTTTTAGTCATTTTTAAAAAATCTAAATATACTACAAACAAAGTATAGCAATGTCATGGATTCAATTCACAAATTTGTTAATTTTAAGTCTCCTAAACAAACTTGAGTATGAACAAAATAAATTATAATTAGAAATATAAATACAAAGCTAGATCTAATTCTCTTGTTTAATAACTTAGAATTTTTTCCCTGTCTACCGATGGGCACTCATATGGATGAGTAGTTTGAAGAGGTCACAATTTTGTAAAATAAAAGAAGATAAGAAAAATGCAATCCAATTATTATAAGATATTGACATTAAAATATAATAGACTGACTACTTGTACCATATAAAGCATATAGTTGTTATCTATATTTCACTAATTTAACTCATTAAAAGACTTCATCGTGCAAACCCTTATCCTTCTTTTGCTAAACAAATCAAACAAAAAATGAGAAAAGTATCATAATTTAAGAAAAGTTATGTTTTTTATCTACAAATAAATAAAAAATGACAAATTTTAATCAACAATGCTAAATAAAATAAAAATCAGAAGATTAAGTTATTTGCATAACAACAACTTCAACAAATTAAACACATTTTTTTCAAGATAATAAAACCAAACAATAAACAACATGAATAATAATGAAACCATACCCTTCAATGAACCAAACATTGAAAACATTCAAAAATATAGAATATTTGATAAAATTATAAGTGAAGTAAGAAATCAAAAAGCAAAACCAGAGTAGGAGGAAGAAAATAACCAACCTAAATTGAAATTTTGTGCTATTGTTAATTTAAGAATGTTTATACGCTATTGTCAATTTATGAGCGT
This sequence comes from Trifolium subterraneum, assembly GCA_951799995.1. NCBI lineage: Eukaryota > Viridiplantae > Streptophyta > Magnoliopsida > Fabales > Fabaceae > Trifolium > Trifolium subterraneum. The sequence goes on from OX637463.1 coordinate 30,990,276, forward strand.
TTTTTGAATTTTTTGTTTTGATATAAAGTTAAGATAATTTTGTTTTTAAAGTGCATTTAGATGCATTTGATGTGGAGTATTGTCAACCAATTTATGCCTAAAATTTGTTAAAAAAAATGCCTAAAGTGATTCTTAATGAATGATACAATGAAGAAAATATTTTGAAATTAGGCCAATTAATTAATAACTTAATGGTAAGATGGTATACGAAGGTATGAATTCATTGGTTGTTAATTCATCTTTGAAATAAAATAAAATAAAAATTCATAATTGCATTAAATGTCAAATGCACCGGAGAATAGAATGCATGAGAGAAGAGTTTTTAGAGGAGAGAAAGACAAATAGGTCTGACTTTTTCATATTAATAGATATCGAAATTGTTAATATCGAATATTATATTTAGAGTTTGAACCCCGATCACTCGCTTTTTGTGCGTTAGGTTCGATTTTCAACTTTATTGTAAATAAAATATATATATATATATATATATATATATATATATATATATATATATATATATATATATATATATATATATATATTTCTCATGCAAAGTGTCTCTCTCAATCAAGCACCAAGGTTGACGTGGCAGATAAGATGATAGTACCCTTTAGGCTTTGGTATTTTGTAGGGTAAGGGTGTGGGGCGTTTTAAGACTCAAAACAAATATTGTAATGAGCAAGACACCGTGTATCAAGGCGGTGACCTTATTTGATTTCTTCATCGTTATGACAAGCTGTTGTCCTACAAAAGTATTCCTACAATTGCTCAAAGCTCGTCGCATTCACCGGGGAAAAGCATATTCTTTTTTTTTTATAATAAAAAAGGTAACAAAAGCCACGCTTTTAACTTTGATATAATTTGTTCAAATGTTAATATCACATATATCAATCTTTACAAAAAAAAAAAATCACATATATCAATTACTCTCTCCGTTTTTTTTTTAAGTGTCCGTTTAGAATAGTAACACCAAATTAAGAAATTGGATTTTTGCATCTTATCTTCCTATTATACCCTCATTAATAGATTTATTGTTATACAAAAAAAATATTTTCAGATTATTGTTATCAATAGAATATAAAAATAAACAAACTTTTTTGTTTTTTTTTTTAAAAAAAAAGCCTTTAGTTTTTCAAATATATAAAAAAAAATATTTATTGAAAAAGATAAGTGTAATTAAAAAATGGTACAATTGACAAATCGTACGCTTAAAACACAAAATGGACAGTTAAATAGAAACGCTAAATCCGACAAAACTGGACACTTAAAAAAAAACGGAGGGAGTAATATTTAGTTGGTCTTGTGATGAGTGACACTTAACTTGATAGGAAAGAACACAGTTCGATCTCTGCAATTGCGATTGAAAGAAAGTTAAAATCATTTGATGTCAGAACTGACTTTCGAATTAAATTAGACGGTATTATTTACATTTAATAATATGGAAAATACTAACTAGGACACTAGTTAAGAACCAAATGTATCCTTAAATATTTTATATAAACAAATACTAAAATATGCAATGATCGAAGATGATAATATTTTTACACTGCCTCTAATTTTAAGTTAAGGTAAATTCTAATATGGATCACTTCATCAAGTGGTCCATGGTGGACCGGTCATGAATAACATTATAGCGAATACGATTTTACAAAATTCACCGTTATATCATATAGATCATCCATAAAAAAAATTTAAAAAATTGATAGAAGAGTAATAAGAGTTTGCCTTTTAAAAATACTTTAAAATCTGAATTTAGCTATAAGCAGTGGATCGTGCAACAATCACTTTGAAAATCTAAATGAATACTATAACTTAAAAATTAGAAAATGAAGTATGATATGCTTTGTTTGGTTGCATCTCGTGAAACCGTGTATGAGGAGCTGTCCCGTGTTTAAGAGATGTTTCTCTCTATTTTATTCGTGGAAAATGTTGGTTTTAGAAAATTAATACTTTAAAATGGTAGAAAATTATCTTTATAGAAGATGTTAAACGGTTTCTTTTGAGCATTGCTATTTTTTACGGAAGAATTTGAACAAGAAATGCAAGAATAGGCACATGTCATGGGGTAGTGGTATTAATGAATGGTTGAGATTTATTTTATTTTTTTTGTTTTGTTTTACCCTTTCTTACAAATAAGTGTTTTCCTTTTCTTTTTAATTTTTCTTTGGTTGTATGTTTAACAAGTGTCCCGAAATATTGTTTAGCATGACCTTTATTTAGGTGAAAGAATTAAACATTGGTCATATAGACTTTGAACTGGATTCAAAAAATGCGGTGGACATTTTACGTTCATCGAAACAAAATCTTGCGAACATTTTTCGTTCATCGAAACAAAATCTTGTAGAGTTTTGAGCAATCATTAAACAATATCGTAGTCTTTTCTCTATCGTCAATATATGTAAACTCAAGTGTCGAGTTTGTGCAAAGACAAACAAATGAGATTGTCCGTAATTTAATTAAGATGACCACAACTACAACTAGTTTTCATTTTCCACATTATGATTGATATATCTAGTTGTAATGAACATATTTTGATTAATGAAATGCTATTAGATTTCCCTATCAAAACAATAAAGTTATTATTCAATAACTTTGAGTAAACCACCAAATTAATCACTAACTTTATACCATATTAATTATAAGTCTATAACTTCATGAGTATTTCAAAAAAAATTCTAACTCTATTAAATGTCAAGTTTATCCCTATATTTAACCGACAATACTGATACGATTAATTTGCAAATTTCATGATCAATTTTATACAAATTTATATTGAAACTAATTTGGTGAATTTGACTTAACTGGATGGATTTTCCTCAATGGCCACAAGCCCACACAGTTCTGCGAATTTACCATTATGCCACGTTGGATAAATAAATTTAGGCAAATGCTAACGACTGTTCCGGGGAACTCTTTAAGCCCTTAAATAGTAATTTTTTTGTGAAAATTTTATGAAAATATGTAAAGTCAATGATTGAAAATTGAACTGTTTAACTTTTTAAATAAATAGTTTCTATAATTAGAATCCTTAAATAGTGTCCAGGACACCGGTTAGGAAGACTCATAAATTTAAATACAAACATTGCTATCGTGCAACACACGTTTGCAAACTACTGTAGTCTCCTGCACAAGTTTATTTACGTACATATACTGTGTGCCAAAATGTAAGGGGTACAATTATATTGCACCAACTCATGACTATGATGTATTGCAAGAGGTATTAAGGTTTTGGCTCCTCTAAAATAATTATTAAACAAATAATATCAACAGTTGTTTTCATTTTAAAATTATTATAATTATAATTCTTAATTTTCTTATTTTACATTTTATTCACTCTAATGATTCAAATTCGATGGTTTTAATTAGACATTCAACTTAATTAATATTCGTAAAAAATTCAACTTAATTAATAGATTAATATCAATAGTTGCAACATGCAAGTATATTAATGAAAATATTGGTAAAAATTGCTTTCATAAATCCTCATTCAACCCCTCTAACTTGAGATAATCCACATCACCGTCAACATTAGCCAAAAGACCTTCGAACTAATTGATATCAGTAACCATCTTATCAAGGTCCAGGCAGCGCTGACCAAGCATAAGTCAGCCTAAATACTAGCTTTATGCCTCACCAAAAACCAAGTTTTTTAAAAGTCCATTAGGCCTCTAATTTTTTTTTTTACATTAGAGTTATATAGGCCTCACGCCAAATATTATCAAAGGCGCTCTACATATTAGATGGTGAAGATGCAACGAGTTGTATACACCTTTTGTTATGAAAATGTGATCTTGTAAGCTCTTTGAGCTTCCCTTCATTCGCTTCACGGGAGCCACACAAGACATAGCTGAAAGTCAGAGTGCCCATACAAAAATTTCTATATTTTGCTATTGTTTTTCGTCACCTGGATTTTTATTTTATTATGATAAACCATGCTTTACTATTTTTATTTTTTTATTAATTTAATAAAAAAAAGATCATCTATAATTTTGGGGTTAAAAGTTGGGCGAATGTTCGTGCACTACAGACTATTCTTGTGTTGTTTGAGACTATGTCGGGCTTGAAAATTAATCTCAATAAAAGCATGTTGGTGGGGGTTAATATCCCCGGTTCCTGGCTAGGTGAGACCGTGTCTGCTCTGCGTTGTAAAGTGGGAAATGTTCATTTCCTTTATTTGGGCCTTCCTATTAGGGGTGATCCTAGGCGTCCGGGCTTCTGGGAACAAGTGTTGGCTCGTATAAAGAATCAATTATCTGGGCGGAAGAGTCGCTTCCTGTCTTTTGGTGGTCGTCTGATACTGCTCAAGTCTGTATTGACATCTTTGTCTGTCTATACTCTTTCCTTCTTCAAAGCTCCCTCAGGTACTATCTCTTCTAATGAATCTCTTTTGATTAATTTTTTTTTGGGAGGGGGGAGTGAGGATTATAGGAAAACCTCTTGGATTAGTTGGAAAATTATTTGCCTTCGTAAGGAGTATGAAGGTCCGGGGGTTAGACAGTTGAGGGAGTTTAACTTGGCTCTTTTAGGAAAATGGTGTTGGAGGATGTTAGTGGATAGAGATGGACTGTGGTATAGAGTTTTGGCAGCATGCTACGGGGTGGAGAGAGGGAGATTGAGAGCTGGGGGAGGGGTGGGTCCTCGTGGTGGAGGGAGATAGTGCAGATTAGGGATAATGGAGGCGGGATAGGGGGAGCGTGGTTCGGGGAGTATATTTCGAAAAAGGTGGGGGACGGGTCAGATACCTTGTTTTGGACCAATCCCTGGGTCGATGAGACACATTTGAGTGAGCGGTTTGGGCGCCTGTCTGATTTGGCGGAGACCCGGTCATGTTCGGCGGCTGAGATGGCTTCGTTAGGGTGGGGGCTGGCGAGGCGGCGTGGATGTGGCGGAGGCAGTTGAGAGGTTTGGAGGAGGAGATGTTGAGGGAGTGTCAAACCTTACTTCTTAATATATCCTTGAAGGTACAGTCTACAGATATATGACAGTGGCAGCCTGACCCTATTACTAGTAGGAATGACAAAAAAATCCGTACCTACAAATATCCGCGAATAAAATCCGCCTCGTGCCCGTGACAGATAGCTTAATGGATATCTGTGGATAAAATAAATGGATAGTTTTCCTATTATTGTTCCATCTTTTGAGCTTATAGCCTATTTTTTTTTTCTATAATCAATTTTTTTTTTTTATAAAAAAATGTCATCCATGAATATCTGTTAATATCTGCGGATACCTCAATATTCATGGATTATGCGCTTAACGGATATCCGCACGGATATGGGGAAGACACATATATCATATTTGTCCAAAAGGGCGGACACGGATATTACACTATCCGCGTCCATGGATATCCATTGATAGTGGCTATCACCATTTGACTTCCCAGGATTCGGTTCCTCTTCATGCAGCGGAAGGTCTCATTTGGCACTAGGGATGACAAAAAAATCCGTACCCACAAATATCCGCGGGTAAAATCCGCCTCGTGCCCGTGACTGATAGCTTAATAGATATCCGTGGATAAAATAAATGAATATTTTAATTACCCGCATTTAATGGATACAGATGCGGGTTTGATACTATTCGTGCCTACGGATATCCATACCCTCTAAATAATTAGTAAAATTAGTAAAATATCTCTACTTAAATATAAATTCTAGTAATATATTTATGTTATAAAAAAAAAACTTTTTATATTTTATGTTTTCTTTTCATAAGAGAAAACTTTTACTATTATTTTTTTCATCTTTTGAGGTAAATCTTCTTATAGCCTATGTTTTCTTTCTATAATCAATTTTCTTTTTATAAAAAAATGTCATTATGGATATCTGTTAATATCCGCGGATACCACAATATCCATGGATTATCCGCTTAATGGATATCCGCACAGATATGGGGAAGAAAAGGATATCATATTTGTCCAACAGGGTGGACACGAATATCACATTATCTGCGTCCGGGGACATCCATTGATAGTGCCTATCACCTTTTGACTTCCCAGGATTCGGTTCCTCTTCATGCAGCGGAAGGCCTCATTTGGCACTCACAGGTTCCCTTGAAGGTGTCCATTCTCGCGTGGCGTCTCTTGCGTGACAGGTTACCCACAAAAGCAAACCTGGTTACTCGAGGAATATTATCTTCGGAAGCTCACTACTGTGTGTCTGGATGCGGAGTGATTGAATCGACTCAACATTTATTCCTATCCTACAGTACTTTCGGTTCCCTTTGGTCACTTGTCAGCTCTTGGATTTGATCTTCATTGTTAGTTGGCGGTCCCAGGGCACGTCGTTCTTTTATGCAACTCATCTGACTTGTTAGCGTTTGGGTTGTGTGGAACGAGCGGAGCTAGATTGTTTAGAGGCTCAGCACACTCTTCACAGCATATGTTGGACAAGATCAAGACTTTTTCCTATTGGTGGTTGAAGGCGACAAATAGTACTTTAGCTTTAAACTACCATAGCTGGTGGTCTAGTCCCTTGCTTTGTTTGGGCCTTGTATAACTACCATATCAATTTTTTAAGACGTTTATTTATTTTGTATAAATTTCTCTTAAAAATAAAATAGTTTTCTAAATATTATAAAAAAAAAGAGTAGTTTTTTAACTTAAATTTAATATTGTGCCACATGAATATTGAATCTAAATTTAATTAAATTTGAATAGTATAGATATTTGATATTGAAACAAACAAATTAAATTAGCATTAAACTTATGTAATAAAACATATATAGAATAATGGCATCGTGTTCTTTTAGAAAAAAAATAAAATAAAGTGTATCATGTTTATTTTTTCTAGTTGATATTATTATGTTTAAGTATCTAAAAATATAAAGAAAAAATTATTTTTAATAAATATAGATAATTAGTATTTTTTACCAAAAAAAAATTAATTTCTTTTTATAAAAATCAAATTTTATTTAAAAAAATTGAAAGCCTCATTTTAATGTCCGCTTTTGGCCACACAATCTGTTGGGCCAACCCTGGGTCCAGGATACCGAACACTTCCTTATTCCACTTCTTCAAGTTGTCCCTAAAAGGTTTAAACTTTTCTTTACCACTAATTTTATAACTCTTCCATGATGCTTCCTCAAAGACTTTGAAATCCGGATGCTCAAACCACCCATTAATCACCTTAAAAGGTTTAAGTCCCCAATTACTAGGCGAGCTAATGAGCCAAACCGGACAATGATAGAATATATCACAATCTCCAATCCATTGACCCGTAAGACTACTCTTCCTCAAAAAACATTTGTTGTGATTTCTATTTTTTTATTTTGGTCAAGTAGTATAATAACTAGAATTTCAGTTTTTTAAGGTGAAATAGTGGTAGGTACAGGGTTCGAACCCCGGTCCCTGCATTTTACATGCAATGTCTCATCCATGTGAGCTATGCTCACGGGACGTTTTCTATGTTTTCTGTTTGTTGCAACAAGTATATGCAATCCATACAATAAATGTTCGTAGTTTTATTAGAAAATACCTAGTACAAATCCAGTAAAATCAACTGAAGGAGGAACAATCCATGTGAGCTTAACTCAGTTGGTAGGGACATAGTGTTATAAACGTATTAGTCGGGGTTCGAACTTCGGACACTCCACTTATCCGTCTTTAAGCTAGGCTACTGGAAAAAAAATGAGGGAGGAACAATGTACAAACTCTTAGGGTCTGTTTGGTTCGGGGGTTTTTGGAGGGGAGGTGATATTTTAAATTTTTATGTTTGGTTCAATTTTTTGTGAGGGGGAGGGGAGGGGAGGGGAGGTAATATAGCTCAATTTTTGTTTACCCCAATTTGGGGGGATTTGGAGGGGAGGAGAGGGAAACTAAAATCTAATTTCTTATATTGACAAAATTACCCTCAATTAATTTGTTAAAATCCTAAATTATCCTTGTTGGAATATTAAAAGTTTATATTGACAAAATTATCCTTGTTAAAATACATCCCCTCACATCTTTTGAACCAAACACGTATTTAATTAAACAACTCCCCTCTCCCTCCCCTCCCCTCCATTAAAATCCATCCCCTCCCCTCCCCTCCATTGAACCAAACAGACCCTTAAAAAGAGTGGGGGAGACCACATGATACCTATATAAGTGTTGTATTTCATTTCATAATATTTTCAAGTTTGCATATTAGTTTTAAGAGAAAATTACATATACTTAGTTTATGAAGTTAGTTTTTATCTCATATGATTTATTTCAATTTTTAAAATATTTATGTGATTATTATTTCACCTTTCTATTCACTTGGTATTTATGGCTTCATCGAGTCTATGTGATTTATTCCATTTCCTTTAATTTTTTTCTCTTCAAATTCACAAGTTGCATAATAGGCATTCCTTGATATTTTTAAATCCCGCAAGAGTGTTTTTTTTTTTTTAATAATTTTTTTTTGATAAGGCTATATATTAAGTGTTGACTGTTATTGTCGACTCCAATATGAATGTAACTATTTTAGTTATAAATTGTTTGGCAGTTTGAATTGTATGCGCACGTTCTAAAGTGCTACTTGTGTAACCATTATCATTTGAGTAGATGAAAATTTTGACATATTATTATTAGTAATGTAGCTCCTTCGGAATGATTTTTTTGAATATTTAATATAGTTATATGTTGATATTTTGGGGTTTTAGGACATAAAGGAGACTCAATTCAATTTTTTTTGTAGCTATTTGATTTGCAAATATAAGAGTATTTCTATTCTATGTCAGACATAATACATGTTAGCTTGTGAGTCGGTCATTATCTTAGAGTGGACTGTGGCGCCCACATATAATTTTTATTTGGAACAATCATATTCCTTGGTTCTTGAAAAATAGAAGACACTAACTCATTACTTAACACACAAAAAAGTATTCAACACTTTATTTTGAACATGCAGGGGCGACCCTATACCATGAGCAACATGTGCCATGGTATAGGGCCTCTTAAAAATAAGGGTCTCAAAATTTTTTTTACAAGTAATAATATTAGTAAATTAGGGGGTGTAAAAAATAATTATATTACAACACTGTTAGGTCCAGACCCAGTTTTTGTAAAGAAAAAAAAAATGGAACAGTGACATAATTATATTACAATACTGTTAGAATACGAATACTTGATTGATGAATTTGCTTCAAAAAATACTGGAAGAATGACTCGTTTTAAGTAGCTATTAATTTCAATTTTTATTCAATTCATTTTCCCAAATTTATCCAGCCCAAAAACATTGTTGAAATTGAAATTACAACTAAAATTATTTCATTGAGTATTTGATTTCTTAACAGATTAATAACTCTCCAATTGATAAAGGGAATGAGCTAAGTAAAAAGATCAATAACACCCTTAATATTTCCTATAATAAAAGTATATAAACTTAAGTCGTCACAAAAGTCTCTCCCTCCTTTCAATTTAAAGGTATCTCCACGTGCCAATCAGGTGCATTTAGACTGCAATAAAATCGTAATTCTTGTCGGTGATCAGGGGTAATAAAGGAATTCACTCCATTTTACATTTTTTGTTTAGTATACATACATCGTCATCACGCTAATAATATGAACGCAATTTTATTTATTTATTTTAATCAAACTAATTAAACAATTAACAAAAATAATCAAATTACTTAATAATTTACTTTCACTGTTAAAAATGTGATTATAATAATAATCAGAAAATAAACATAGACCAGAAAACGGAGATGGTGGTGGAAGAAAACGAGAAGAAAAAGAAAACACCAAAACTAAGCTAGCTGTTAAACTCTTTGTTCAAAACTTTTTTGTTCTTGTTGAAGAGTTTAACTTGCTTTTTATTTTCTTTCCAAATCAATTCAATTTCATCACTATATACACAAACAAATACACAATATTTTTTTTCATTCGGTTCATTCATATACATAGCCATAGCCATAGCCATTTATTATATCTTTCGAAATTTCGAAGATCTTTCAATTTTTTTAGTATAGTTTTTGCCATTGGAGCTAGATCCAGAATCATCACAATCAGATTATATTGATCCGATCAATGGTAATTAATCACTTTTCATTCATCTTCGTTTTCTTCTTCATTTTTTTGTTGTTGTATTAGTCATGGTTGAGTCAAATCCAAGTCTTGTTTATTGGTACTCATTCCACTTTGTTCGCGATTTTACTTTTTCTTAATATTGAGTTATTATTATTGATTTTATTTTTCGTATTGTTATTATTGAGATCTTTCTACTGAAAATTGGTTTATGTAATGTAATGGATTATTATGATATATATGTTCCGATTTGTTTGCTTAAATTTTAATTTTTATCAATGTTCACGTTTTTTTTATTACTGAGCGACATTGTAGGAATGCGATTATGGTGGATTGTGTCTGAGTTGTTTGGAGAAACACAGAAGATCAAATTTTGATCACTATTAATTTTTATTTTTTTTACATTTTTAAACTTTTTTTTTTCAGTGTCTTTGTATTTATTTTTGCAATGAGGGGTTGTGTAGAAATTGGTTCAATGGTCATTAGTCAATACTCTAGAGTATTATTAATGGTAAATGTGATTGATCTCTATGTAAAAATCTATAGGGATGTTTCTTGAAATAGGAACCTTAGGGTATGGACTGCTGAGCCGATTATAATTTTATATTTGTTGCGGTTATAATGTTGCATCACCTATTGATTTAAATGATTTTTCAATGATTCAAGTAATAGTCCTTTTTTTTTTGACTTTTGAAATTGGTTGAGAAATATTGGATGGAGAATTATGCAATTTTTCTTCCCTAAAAAATTAGCTTAATAAAAAAATGGGCGAAAATGCTGATACTGACCTTAATAGTAGTAACAATACTTTACGGGCTTGAGGAGGGTAAATTTAATCCTTCTATACTGTGCTTGTGAGTAAATGTGGCACTTAATTGCTTAGTAGTTCCCTCTCCATCAGAATTTTTCATGTGTTTTGTTTTTATTTTTTCTCATAAATGTATCGAGTAATTAGTCTTTGCATATTTCCGTTGCTTTTGTCACGTGTTTTCCTTTTGGTCCGTCTTGTTCAAATTAATATAACAGAGTATACATCTATATATCGGCCTGAGGAGGGTAAATTTTATCCTTCTTTACTGTGCTCGTGAATAAATGTGGCATATATTTGCTTAGTAATTCCCTCTTCATCAGAGTTGTCTATATGATTTGTTTTTTTTTTTCCTCATAAAAAAAGTATCGAGTAATTAATCTTCACATATTTCCGTTGCTTTCGTCACGTGTTTTCCTTTTGGTTCGTCTTGTTCAAATTAATATAATAGAATATACATCTATATTGGTGTGCACACACACCCATAAACACACACGGAACATATCGAGTTAAAAAACTTTGTTGTGAGAAAGTGAGAGGAGTGAATATTGGCCATCAAATCAAATCACGAATTTTTAAGATCAAAAACATAAAGTCATGTGTCTTTTTTAAGTGGTTATTTAATCATTAAATAACTTTTAATCCTAACCATCCATGTATGGTCGTACGATCCATACTTACTCCTATCATTTGATACATCCCTTATACATCATTAGGTTGTCGTTGCCATCCATTTATAAGTATATCAAGTCAGCCCTTAAATGTCAATTCCTGCCATTGAGTTACTCCTTAAAATGACATGAAATCAGTTCCTAAAGGACAGAATTCATTGAAGGGCCGATATGATGTTTTAAATAAATCGGAAGATAATGTGTCATGTATATCTGTGGAGGACCTATACAGTGTAATGCACATCTCGTGCTTAATTTATTTATAAATGATGTCGCTTTCTTCATTTTCTTTGAAGCCTGACTATGCTGTGAATTGCTATTTTATTTGGAACATATTATTTCTATGCTTACCAGTATTGACTTAAGTACAAGATGTTGTCTTCTGATTCTTTTTTCCACCACCCTTTCACCCCTTAGGTGTAAGTTTAATTTTAATTATTTTACACAAATGAGATTGATAGTTGCAATTTTCAAATGATGCCATTTTATTATAGGAAATGTGAAGTGGAGGTTAGTTGAGTTACGATATAAGAATCTAGAAATTCAACTGTGCTTCAAACACGTTCTTTCTAACCAACATCTGTTGGTTTAAGTAGCAACAAGCTTGCTTTTCCTTAAGCATAGTATTGGGTTTAAGACTTCTGAGTAGAAAAAAAAGGCACCGAGAGTTTAAACCCCTTAGTTGAGTCAACTTAGCTCAACTAACAGTATTCTGGGTCAAACTGACCATTTTATGATTTATGAAGCATCTATTATTGCGTACAACCTGAGCCAATCATTTATGCTATTAAAAATTACATTTTCTGCTACAGACACCAAACAGATGTTGGTTGATTATGCATTCATTTTATTAGGGAGGGAATGTATCATATTGGTTTATTTTAGTTCTGACACTCTGCATTGTAGGCCACTGCTGCCAATCCAATTGTTGGTTCCCAGGTTTGGGTGGAGGACTCGGATGTAGCTTGGATAGATGGCGAGGTCTTGGAGGTTAACGGGGATGAAATAAAAGTCCTTTGCACTTCAGGGAAGACGGTGAGAATGCTTTGTATATTATTTATTAAAATCTCTTCATTTTTTTCAGCAATTTATTTTCATGTTCTTTGGAATTAGCACTTCAGGTTAATGGTTTGCTATGAGTGATTTAAAACCTTAAATATGAATTATTAGTTGGAATTTTTTAGGAGTAGAATAATGAAGATACCGTAGCTTAGTGGTGCTTGCAGTATCCTGTAGTTTATTTGGAGTACTAGATATAAAATTTTGAAGTCAATTCTATCTTTGCTCATCTCTTTTTTGTCTTATAATTTGTAGGTTGTTGTTAAAGCTTCCAGTATTTATCATAAAGATACAGAAGCTCCACCATGTGGAGTTGATGATATGACAAGGCTTGCTTACCTGCACGAACCTGGTGTCCTAGATAATCTGAGATCAAGATATGACATCAATGAAATTTATGTGTGTATTCCAGACGCTAACTGTTTAAATTTTGTCTCCCTCGTATTGTATCTTATGTTTTTATACTTACTTGACATGTGCTTATGCTGAACTTTGCTTCCAGACTTACACTGGGAATATATTAATCGCTGTGAATCCTTTCATAAGGCTTCCTCATTTATATGATAGCCATATGATGGCACAATATAAAGGAGCAGGCTTTGGTGAGCTAAGCCCACATCCTTTTGCTATTGCTGATGCAGCATATAGGTATATCTTCTGTACAGATTAAATTAACCAGTTTACTAGTCTGACCATCCACCTAGTGTGAAAAAGCTTCAATTGATGGTTGTACTGTCATTGTGGATGTAGGCTTATGATCAATGAGGGAATCAGCCAGTCAATATTGGTTAGTGGAGAAAGTGGGGCTGGTAAAACAGAAAGCACAAAGTTACTTATGCGCTACCTTGCTTACATGGGAGGGAGAGCTAATGTTGCTGAAGGTAGAACTGTTGAGCAGAAAGTCCTGGAGGTAATAAAATTAATCCTTTATAGAGTTGGCATATTGGCAATTTGTTTGACTACCATTTATTTATGTAGTTTCTCAACCTTTCCTGCATCTAAATTTGTGGAAACCTTATGTCATATCTCATATCCACTGAATTGATCTCATTTTTTCCCCTTTTCTGATTATTTTCAGTCCAATCCTGTTCTAGAAGCCTTTGGAAATGCAAAGACTGTTAGAAACAATAATTCAAGGTAGGGTTGTTTCCCTTATATTGGTGCAGTGCAAATTTTACGCTTCTGTCTTATTTGTACTATTTTTTAATTGTCACTTGTGACTTATGCAGTCGTTTTGGTAAGTTTGTGGAGATTCAATTTGACCAGAAGGGAAGAATTTCTGGAGCTGCTATCAGAACTTACCTGCTGGAAAGATCACGTGTTTGCCAGTTGTCGGACCCAGAGAGGAATTATCACTGTTTCTATATGCTTTGTGCTGCACCTCCAGAGGTAATTGAATTTCTTTTGTGCTGAATCAAAATTAAGGTGGCAGAATGATTGTAACAAATCAATATGTAAATGCAGAGCATTTGTTTATGATACATTAATTGATTCTTGTATTGAATCATAAATATAAGTAACTGACAATCGGAGTGATATGTCTAGCAATGGACCCGTGTAGTGGTTTGGTACAAAACAAGAGTTGGTTCTTTTCCTCTCATTATTTTTATATATTATTTAAAACGCTTATTGTTTGTTGTAAGATGTGTCCTTTTAGCTTAATTATAATAAAGCTTGCTTTGTAACTGTTAATATTAAGTTTGTTTATAACTTCTTTGGATTCCATTTTTTATTTTTCCTGATATTTTTATTTTATCTATCTTTGGCAGGTTGTTCAGAAGTACAAATTAGGAAACCCAAGAACCTTTCATTATCTAAATCAAACAAATTGCTATGAGTTGGAAGGGTATGATGAATTTAAAGAATATTGTGATACAAGGAGAGCAATGGACGTTGTTGGAATAAGTTCTGAGGAGCAGGTATTTTATAGGGAGCTTTTGTAAGTTCATAATGCAGTTCTTAAAGTGTGATCCATGTTTTAATTTTTTTTCTTTCCTGTCATTCAGGAAGCAATATTTCGAGTGGTTGCTGCAATTTTACATCTTGGCAACATTGAATTTTCAAAAGGAAAGGAAATGGACTCGTCTATGCCCAAAGATGAAAAATCTCAGTTTCACCTACAGACTGCGGCTGAACTTTTCATGTAGGCAAACATTGCATTCTGACATTAATTATTCTCTCAGTAAGGTTTACATTTCATCTCCTCTTCATGCGAAATCCTTGGTTTATAATTTTTATCAGGTGTGATGCAAAGGCACTAGAAGATTCTCTTTGCCAGCGAGTAATTGTTACTCGTGATGAAACTATTGTAAAATGCCTGGATCCAGAAGCTGCTACGCTGAGCCGAGATGCTTTAGCTAAGGTTGTGTACTCGAGGTTGTTTGACTGGTAAGTCTTTGAGCAGATTGCACAAAAATATAGCTTGAACCTTTGATTTATTTACTGATAAATTGGTCAATTTGTTCCAAGTTCTGTGCCTATAAATTTGTCATCTTTTGCAGGCTGGTAGATAAAATTAATAATTCAATTGGTCAGGATCCTGACTCAAAGTCCTTAATCGGCGTGCTGGATATTTATGGTTTTGAGAGTTTCAAGACTAACAGGTGCATTATTGCTTCACATTTTGTTCTGTAGTTAATGTGTGTTAGGTTTTATATTGAGCCTAACTCATCCTTACAAATGCAGTTTGTAAGGTGAGGGGTGCCACAATATAAACTCATTTTAGGTCTTATCTCGATATAATGCAAGACTTGTATTTTTCTCAATAATGTGGGTTGATCTCTTCAAGTGAGCATCCTAGAAATAGAGAGGGGCGTTCTTTTATATTTTCACTCCACTGTATTCCAAGCCTCTCCCACTTGAATTACTTCACTTTTATCCCCTTAAAACATCCCAACATATCAATTAAACTTAATTCTAAATAAATTTATTTCATTGTCATCTATCAGTATTGATAGTCTATGTCTCTAATAAATAATGGTAGGGCTGTAGATTTTGTATTTGATACCTAGTTGTTCTGTTTACATTGCAGTTTTGAGCAATTCTGTATTAATTTGACCAATGAAAAGCTCCAGCAACATTTTAATCAGGTTTGTTTGTGAGTGAGATTTTATTCTTGATAATTGTTGGCATTTCTAGTTTGTATATTCAAAACAGAGACATAAGGGTTGTTGAAGTTACGGGTTTTATATAATAATAGTAGAGAAAAAGTACTTTAAATATTATTAATTAATAATAACTTGATAGTAACTTAATACAAAAACTGAAGGCTAAGATACTCTAATGTAATATAAAAATATTATAAAATATTTTATTCTATTCTAATAAGGATACTGATTTCTACTCGTTTGACATGTGCTCTTGCAATGTTTGAATATGTATTCTGCAGCATGTTTTCAAAATGGAGCAAGAAGAATACAAGAAAGAGGAGATTGATTGGAGTTACATTGAATTTGTTGACAACCAAGATATTTTGGATCTCATTGAAAAGGTTTTTCCTTCTATCATCATAACCATTCTGTTGATTGGCCATCTTTTAAACAAACATTTGTGTATGATGCTCATTTCTGTTATCTGCACGAAATGTGGAGGGTGAGGGTTGTAAAATTTGGTTGGTTCTCAAATATATAGAAGGGATTAGCTTAGTTTGTGATATAATCTTTTCTTTGGTAGTGTGGCTTCCAGAATCTTTTCCTGGATGGTGACTTTAAATGATTATGTAGCATAATTTTTACCAGAAAACTAAAGTCTAGGCATGCCCTAATGCATGCCTATCCATTTATTTATTTATTTAATGTTTTTTGGTCAGGGCCTATCCATTTATTTAATTATTAGAGAAATGAGTGAATATAAAAAATTAGATATTTGAAATATTTGCTCTCTGAAAAAAAATTAACTTTTGAGGAGTTTTAAAATTTTAAATTTCTACTCAATAAATACAGTTCCCTTTTCAGGATAAAATTTATATTTTGAAGATATCTGTGACAAGTTTTCATGTTAGTATAAAAAGAGATAGGAGATAAAAGATCTATGTGGTTTCAATTTACCGTAAAACTAAACTTTTAAGAAAGTATGCTTAACATCAAGTGTTTGGATGGGTGAGAATCAGGTTATTTGGTCGATGACCATGATTAAAAGCATGCACATGCAACATACTTGTTACCAAGATGATTTTAGACACAGCAACATACTTTTTAAATTCATTGGCAAGAGCATTTTTTCTTCTAGAAATCCTGACAACTATTCTCCTTTCAATGCATTGATATTTGTTTTGGTTATTTTTAACTTAAACCATTCTGTGACAAAATTAGTTACTATTAGTATCATATAAAATAATAAACCACAAAACGAAATACGTTCCAATTTTAATTTTATTTTATATTTTGGATAAACTTCTGGTAGTTCTATAATGCTTATTGTCTACTTCCGTAGAAAAGTATATTGCTTTTGAAATGAGTTAAATTTTACACGTTACTGGGAATGGAAGTGGTTAAAAGTGGTCCAGTGGGGTGCTGAGTTGCTTAGTCTTATTTAAACCCTTTTTTTTAATCTACCGTTCATATATTTAATGGAAGAGGTAAATTTAGGACATGACTAAAATCTTTTGATAAGCATGATCTTATAAATTGATGGGGTGTTGAGAATGATGAAGTTTTAAATTTATGTCTAATTAAATACTAGGTTTAGAAGGTAAGTCGGGTAAAGGAAAACATGATTACCTAAAAATTATATTTGCATGTTGAGTGTAGTCGGATTGACATTATACTTTCAAGTGTCAAGGAGTTTGAAATGATTTTTCCATTGTTATTAAAAAGGCTGATAAGCAATAAATTCGCATTAGTGGATTTATTATTCATCAATTATCAATTTTTTGTTTTATATATTCATTTTTCAGAAACCTGGAGGCATTATCGCTCTTCTCGATGAAGCTTGGTATGTATACCGTGTACTGTCCCTTTGAATTGGCATTGTGGATAGGTCATGCTAACAAGTTCCCTAAGGACATTGTTTAAGGAATCCATACAAAGAATATTGTCTTGAAAATGCAAGTCAAAAACATGTAGAAGAAATACACAACTTTATATGCAAAAGTTACTCCTTTTGATTGCTTAAACAATGCCCTAAGGGCACTTGTTAGCATTTTCCTTGTGGATATTAATCTCTGTACCTCTGGCTTAGTTTATTCAGCTAGAAGTTTTAACTATTTTTTCGATGGTTACATAATGTGCGTGTACATATTTTGCAGTATGTTTCCTAGATCAACAAATGAAACTTTTGCGCAAAAGCTGTATCAGACGTTCAAAAACCATAAAAGGTTCAGCAAGCCCAAATTGTCACGTAGTGACTTCACAATTTGCCATTATGCTGGTGATGTAAGTTGGGAGTAGTTTCTAAATATTTTCAGATATATAATTATAATAAATAGGGCAGTTACGATTGAACACAGGAGCAGAGTGCTAAATATGATTTATTTCCACTTTGGAAAACTCATGCCTAATATGTGGGATTTTAGGTGACTTATCAAACCGATTTATTCCTGGACAAGAACAAAGATTATGTTGTTGCAGAACATCAGGCACTTCTGTATGCTTCCAAGTGCCCCTTTGTATCGGGTTTATTTCTCCCCTCACCTGAGGAATCGTCCAATAAATCAAAGTTTTCTTCAATTGGTTCTCGGTTTAAGGTTGGTGATTTTTTATTTTTATTTATTTATTTATTTTTTCCATTCCTTTTTCACAGAATATGATTTGGTTTTCATCCTTATGCACTTTTGATATCCTTGTTCCTTTGTCCTGCAGCAACAATTACAAGCACTACTTGAAATTCTTAGTTCCACTGAGCCACACTACATTCGCTGTGTTAAACCCAATAATCTTCTCAAGCCAGCAATTTTTGAGCACAAAAATGTTTTGCAGCAACTGCGCTGTGGAGTAAGTCTGCTTGCACTTTTGTCCTGGATCTGGACCATATAGTTAAAGTGATAATTGAAGTTTAAATTGTAGCTTGTGAGTTGGTGCTTATTACATAGTATGCCTGCTTGTAGGGTGTCATGGAGGCAATCAGGATAAGCTGCGCTGGCTATCCCACCAGAAAAACGTTTGATGAATTCGTGGATCGATTTGGGCTTCTTGCACCTGAAGCTTTGGATCGTAGGTATATAAGTTGTTAATCTTCCTTCCTTGTCAGGCTATTAGCTTTATTATTCTAAAATCTTGATTTATTTTACGTTTTTAATTATGTTAGTTCTGATGAGGTCACTGCTTGCAAGAGGATTTTGGAGAAGGTTGGGCTTAAAGGATATCAGGTAACAATTACCATGTGGTCCGCTGACTTTATTCTTTAGAGATTTATTATTGTGTTTGACTTTTATCAGCGGAGTTTAGGATATGCTTGTTTTCTAAAATGGGTGCAACACTTTTCTATCAATTAACTGAGGATCACTTGGATTAGAAACATTGCTATGTTTTATTCAGAAATCGTCGTTGACTTGAGTATTGACAAAACTCTCCAAACTTTATTCTTTTTAAGTTCTAATAATGTTTTACTTTTTCGGAACTAATATAAAACTCGTTTTATCTGGTTGCTGTTTTTGAGTTTCTGCCGGGACTACAGCTATCTTTTTCTTTTCTTTGTTCTTCCATGTTTCATGACCATTCCTTGGGCTGCAAATATTGACAGTATATTTTAGGAACGAGAACTATTTTGTGCCTGTCTGTTTGCTAAGTGTGTTAATGAACTTTAAATGAACATACATACATACTCCCTCCGTCCCATAATATAAGCAAACATAATAAAAAATTCACACTTATTAAGAAAAGTAAAATGTGAGAATTTGAAGTATGATTTTTTGTGTTTTCCTTGAAATAAGTTTCATGGAAAGATGTAAAAAGAATTCTCATTGGTTATTGATTATGGGGAAAAGAAGAGAGAGAGTAAATTAAATGCAATTTGTATTTAATTTTATGAGAATAAGTAAAAGTAAACCTTGAAAATAATAAAAGTTGGTTTTTTTGGTTATAATTTGGAACAAGAAAAAGTGATTTTTTTGCTTATAATATGGGACAGAGGGATATATATATATATATATATATCGTAGTGTGAATTATTTTAATGGTTCTCTTTATTGCTGCAGATTGGTAAAACCAAAGTGTTTCTTAGAGCTGGTCAAATGGCAGAACTAGATACTTATAGAAGTGAGATCTTAGGAAAGTCAGCAAGCATTATTCAAAGGAAAGTTCGTTCCTATTTGGCCCGCCGAAGTTTTGTCTCGATTCGCTTGTCTGCTATACAGATACAAGCTGCATGCAGAGGTATCTGCTAAGTTTCTCAAAATATTATCCTACTAGTTCTATTGAAGGAAAATTTAAACATGAGAAGACTTATGAGTTCTTTTATATGCTGTCACAGGACAACTTGCTCGGGAAGTATACGAAGGATTGCGGCAAGAGGCTTCTAGTCTGATCATTCAGAGGTGTTTCCGCATGCATATTGCTAGGAAGGCATACAATGAATTGTATAGCTCAGCTATTTCTATTCAAACTGGCATGCGAGGGATGGCTGCTCGCTGTGAGCTGTGCTTTAGGAAGCAGACCAGGGCAGCTATTATCATTCAGGTAGAGAACATTTTAAAAATCTATCACTGTAGGACATTTTAGAGTATGTATTTTTGTTATTGGCAAAGGTCCATACATCCTACACAACCATTGTTGTAAGTTTGGATTTTATTTTGTAATTTGGATTGATTTTAGTTTGTCTTTGTGATTTGTGTATTGCAGAGCCACTGCCGGAAATACTTGGCCCAACATCATTTTATAAACTTAAAGAAGGCAGCAATTGCCACCCAATGTGCATGGAGAGGAAAAGTCGCTCGGCGAGAACTACGAAATCTCAAGATGGTAACTACCTCCCGCCCAAGAAAACGTTTTTTTAATCCGTCAATGAAGTGTTTTAAACTTGTTAAATAATTTGGTAAGTATATAAATATTATTGACAGGACTCAAAATAGTAGTTATTAAAGTGAGTTCGCTTTTGGACATTGTTAGAGCGAATTAGAAGGAAAGATGTACAAAGTTTAGATACCTAACACTAGCAGCACCTTATTGCTTATTATGGAAACTATCTTAAGGTTCTTCTTATTACAAGTTCACCCCATACTCATTGCAGCATTCCATGAATCCCACCACCTATACATTGTTAGTTTGCATAAATCTCAACATTTTAAGGAATAGATGCCATGATTGTATTATCCTTGTGAAATCTGTTTGTGATATTTTCTTTTGAACTCCTTAGCAAAACTACCTATATTTTCTTTTTGAAGAAGCTAAATTAGCCCACAAAACTACCTATATTTTCAACCATGTGCTATTTGGTTTTGGAACAATTAATACTATCCCATTGATTTTGCATCCATCATTTTTATGATAATGAGTCACCCATACCTCCATTAAGAAATAAATAACTTAGAAAAGCATTTAGAACAAGCTAAATATTATGAACAGTTCTGTCAAGTTTGTTTCTTGGTTGAGATATCTCATGGATTTAGTACCCCCAAAACCCTGCAGGTCTTTTGTCTGCTAGTTTTGTATATGCATTTTTCTGTTTTTTGGTTTCTAGTTTTAAATGGTGAAACACAATCGAATGCTCTATTCTTCAACTGTAATATTTTTCTTTTCCTTGTCCTGCCATATACTTCACCCTGACTATAACTTCTTTTTCCTTATCTTTTGTCTCTCCATATCTAAGAAAGATTTGCACCAGATTGCATAACCCTGCAGTATCAGCTGTGCACTTGTAGTTTACTTGAGTATAGCATTTCTCATGATGAATAAGTACATTAGGAGTACAACTATCTGCGATCATTGAACCTTATAATAATAAAATTAATTATCTGTGCATTTTGTTAGGATTAACGGACTATGCTATTTTGTCAGTTGGAAAGGGCATTTGTTTTAAAGCTCTTGTTATGATTGCTATCTATACACATATCTAATTTGTTATTCATTGATTGAAACTTTTATTTTATATCAGGCTGCAAGAGAAACTGGAGCTCTCCAAGCTGCCAAAAATAAGCTTGAAAAGCAAGTTGAAGATCTTACATTGAGGTTGCAGCTGGAAAAACGCATGAGGGTAGATAACGATTATTTTCAGTGTGAACTGCCAATGAATTGCTAACTGTGATTGTTTTATTGTACCAAACTGACAGTTTTCCTGACCTATGTTAAGCACATCATTCAATTTATAAGATATTATTGTAGTAAGATTGGTTAGCTCTAGACAATACTTATCTGGAAACTTTAATTGGTGGAGTAAACTTGAATTGTACTTAATATATTTTTGTTTCTAGACACAAACATCACTGTCAAGTGCTTTCCCTTGCAAAGCTTCTTAAATCTCTTTGAACAATGTAGGTTGACATGGAAGAAGCAAAAAAACAAGAAAATGAAAAATTACAATCTGCTTTGCAAGAGATGCAACTTCAGTTCAAAGAAACTAAATCATTGCTTCAAAAAGAGCGTGAGGCTGCAAAAAGAGAAGCAGAGAGGGTGCCTGTCATACAGGAGGTTCCTGTTGTTGACCATCCTTTGTTGGAGAAGCTAACGAGTGAAAATGAGCAACTTAAGGTGAGCTGATTATGGGCATTAACACCTCCTCTTCACTGAGGAGTGTATTTTATACGTTGAATTTTCGTACCATTAGTCACTTGCTGGAGTCCATTGCAGACCTTGGTGAGTTCATTGGAAAGGAAAATAGATGAAACAGAGAAAAGGTATGAAGAGGCAAATAAACTCAGTGAAGAAAGGTTGAAGCAAGCTTTGGATGCTGAATCGAAAATAATCCAGTTGAAAACTTCTATGCAAAGGTTTTGATTTCGAATTAAAGCTTCGTTGGTATCTTGTACATATTTAATCGATATCATTTATAATATTACCTGGCCTGTCTTTGAAGTAGTTACCATTTGTTGATCATTAAATTACAAAATGTATACCATCTTGACCCTTTTTACTTAAATATTTGTAGGATTGAAGAGAAATTCTTAGATATGGAATCTGAAAATCAAGTCCTTCGGCAACAGTCTCTGCTTAACTCATCTGTGAAAACAATGTCAGAGCACCTTTCTACCCATGTATATGAGGTAAATTGTGCTTTCTTAAGTATGTATTTCCACATTCTCTGTATGCAAGTGTGAATCTTTTGGGCTCTTATTTTTATCTGCAGAAGTTGGAAAATGGTCACCATGTGGTAGAAGATCAGAAAGCTACTGTAAGTGCATTGATTTCTACTCTTATCTACATTCCCTTTCTATAGCATGCCAGCTTTTATGTTGAATGGAATCTAAAATGAGTTCTCTTTGCAGGAAACACAGACTGTCACACCTGTGAAAAAGTTCGGTACAGAGTCTGATAACAAATTAAGGAGATCATACATTGAACGTCAACATGTGTGTGCTTAAAATTTTACATCTAATATTGCAGTTCTTTATGCTATTATGTTCATCTTTTTAACTCTTATTTTAAATGTAGGAAAATGTTGATTCCCTTATCAATTGTGTTATGAAAAATATTGGATTCCATCATGGAAAGCCTATTGCCGCATTCACTATTTACAAATGTCTTCTCCACTGGAAATCATTTGAAGCCGAAAGAACAAGTGTATTTGATCGCCTTATCCAGATGATTGGTTCTGCAATTGAGGTAATTTTTTTATTTAGAGATATACAAGTATAATGCTTTGAACCTTCCCCTAATAACTTGAGCTTTTAGGAAAATTAATCCTTGATATATGATTCTAATTTTCAGCGGAAGTCTATAATTATGGTTTTTCCTTGTATTATAAAATTACATAATGGATCCCTTATCCAATATAACTTTTTTCTTCCTTGCTTACTTTACAGAATCAAGATGACAATGATCTTATGGCTTACTGGCTGTCAAATACATCTGCACTATTGTTTCTGCTCCAACAAAGTTTAAAATCCGGTGGTTCAAATGACGCAACCCCAGTTAAAAAACCACCAAATCCAACATCCCTCTTTGGAAGAATGACTATGGTAATAATCTTACAGTGTTTGTAATCTATTCTCCCTTTGACACTTAAAAGATTTCATATTTATTTGTTATCTTAATTGCAGGGTTTTCGATCATCTCCTTCTTCTACAAACCTTCCTGCCCCGTCGGAGGTTGTACGCAAAGTAGAGGCTAAGTATCCTGCTTTGCTTTTCAAGCAACAGCTGACAGCCTATGTGGAGAAAATATATGGTATCTTGCGGGACAATTTGAAGAAAGAGTTGGCATCATTTATTTCGTTATGTATCCAGGTATTTTGAATACAATTGTTTAACTGAATCTGAAAGGATAAGTAAAGTTGAATGTCTTATTATAATCCTCAGTTCTCATATCTTCTCCATATATATTTTTTTTAAGTTCAAATATCTTGTCCATATATAGTATCTGCCTTTTCGAGATACTTTCTTGTTTCTAGATATTTCTAAGAGGACAATGGTCCTCCGTCGTGTTTCCCATCTTTTCTCCGGATGGTCATAAGATTCTAGAGGTGGTAAAGTTGAAATCCTGGAGTTGGTTAAGTGCTAAGTGGACTGGTTTCAGATATCCAATTTCTTTGTGGTTCACTAATTCCATAGATGATTGGGGTTTTTTGATTTGTATAGCAATTAGTGGCAGAATTATCTTGTATATAGTTGTTAGGTCCCCTAGTACTGCTACATGTGTGTTTCGGTAGGTGTGCTGTTCTAGTTTTTCATTGTATCCGGCTGGTTTACATTCTCTTCTTGTAATTGTCGTCTAAGTTTTGGCACTTGCTCTAAAATTGTGCTTCAAATAAAGTTTTTAGCGTATAAATTTTTTTTAAATACTGTTATTCATGCAATTCATATTGCTGATATACAGGCACCAAGAACATCAAAGGGAGTCTTAAGATCTGGCCGATCTTTTAGTAAAGATTCTCCCATGGGTCATTGGCAGAGTATTATTGAATCCCTCAACACTATTCTCTGTACTATGAAAGAGAACTTTGTAAGAAACTAAACTATGGCTTATTAACACACTTCTTTTTACCGTTTATGCTATTTAAAATGCTTATACATGATATTGTTTTGGGTTTTAGGTGCCTCCTGTCCTTGTCCAAAAGATCTTCTCTCAAACATTTTCATATATTAATGTTCAACTCTTCAATAGGTAAGTAGTTTTTGCATGCATCCTTTGACATAATTTTTTTTTGGTTTTCTTGGTGTTTTGATCTTAATGTTTAACATTGTGTTTTTAATAAATGATTGGTAGTCTTCTTCTGCGGCGTGATTGTTGCACATTCAGCAATGGAGAATATGTGAAGGCTGGTTTAGCAGAATTGGAGCTGTGGTGCTGCCAAGCAAAGGAGGAGGTATTCATTTTTTGTTGACTGTATTGTGTTAATAGATTGAGTTATTGCATATATTACTTAGGTGCTTAATAATATAAGGCAATCACCTATGGCTACTCTGTATGGCTTTTGGGTTGGCCATATTATATGTGTCTTCGGAATCGTCTAACCAAATTGCCTTGGGTTTGCAGTATGCTGGGACATCTTGGGATGAGCTCAAGCACATTAGACAGGCAGTTGGGTTCTTGGTAAGTGTTTCATGCTTCATATTATAGCACCAGTAGGGCTTAAGTGTGTGTGTGTGTATGTATGCTTATATATATATATATATATATATATATATAAGCATGATTAATTTGAAACCCTACGTACCAGTAGGGCTTGTCAGAAGTATAGAAGTTACTTGAAAACAACTAAAATATTAAATAATGAACCTATGCAACAGGAGAGACAAAAGCTTGTTTTCATATTGAGGGGGTGGGTGTGCATAATAGAAAAAAGTAGAATAGCTAGTGAAATTTTCACAAGTTCAGGGTGTGTAAGTGCACACCCTCACTTTAGAGTAGGTCTGCCTTTGCCAATGAAAGTGTGAAACAGGTTTTGACAACAGTAATTAAATTTTTCTTTTAGAGTTTGGGTTGGACCTAACTCAATTCCATAAATCTGCCTTGTGAGGTGGGGAATGCGTACCACTTATAACTGCTATTCAGGCTATATCACTATTAAATGTGCTCTCAACACATTTGATAATTCTCTAACCTGTTACATCCATGCCATCCGCTTCATTAGATTTCTTTTTAATGGGTCTGCTTCATTTGATTGGTGAAGAAAATTTGAAACCCATTGACATTATCTTACTATATTAGTTCATAAGAAACTGCATCCTGTATATATTATTTGAAATGCTAAACACAAGGCCATTATCTATGATAATTAACTTCTTAACCTCCCAATGTTAAAGATAATAGTTTTAGCAGTTTATTTTTCTAGATAACTAATCTTTACAGTAGTCCAAGTTTGCTCGGTAAACTAATCTTATAGCATCTAAACTTTTAATTGAATAAGACAATATGGCGATTTATTCTGTTTTTCAAAATAAATATTTTTTTTTATATGATGTAATCAAATTCAATGTCTTAATTACATTTATTGGTTTAATTATTGTCATTTTTTAACAGGTTATCCATCAGAAGTATAGGATTTCTTATGATGAAATCATTAATGATTTATGCCCTGTAAGTATCTATCCATCCATCTGAAGCTTTGTGTGATAGTATGGGTGTCAAATAACCGATTATCCCAAAAGCTTAAGCTGTTAGGAAAGGCTACATCAATGGTTTTATATTATTTCTAACACGCCCCCTCACGCAAGAGCCCACTTGGGCTTGAAGCGTGGATAATGCATAGGTCCACCTACCATATGCTCAAATTCCACTTTTTAATTAGAAAGTGAGGGGAGCGGGAATCGAACTCTAGACCACTTAGTCATAGAGGCTCTGATACCATGTCAAATAACCGATTATCCCAAAAGCTTAAGCTGTTAGGAAAGGCTACATCAATGGTTTTATATTATTTCTAACAATGGGGCGTACATCTCATTTATTTGTTAATATTACTAGTTGCCTATCTTCAATACAACATTCAACCCTGTCTTCCATGAGTTGATGAGCTTTTGAAATTAGTGTGTTTCTATTTGTTGCTAAGGAAATATGATGATTCAGTATTTTTCTTTAAGTAGCAATTGAGGTGTTTGCCTGATTGTTTATCACTTTAAATTTGGAGATTGCATGAGGCTACTGCTAAGACTGAAATTCAAATTTATTTCTGCATTTAGTCCTAAGTGTGGATTGGAAGGAGATCAAGGAAATCAATATTTGCACTTATACTCTGCATTACTATGTATTTCCGAGATTATATGTTTCTTTTTCGTGCCTCTTCCTTATTCCCATAATTATTCTGCATCAGATCATGAGTGTTCAGCAGCTGTACAGAGTATGCACACTTTACTGGGATGCTAACTACAACACTCGAAGTGTATCTCCAGATGTAAGTTTTTATTTTCTTCTATATTTTCTCCAATATCAGCAGTCTATTAACATGCTGAAATCATTCAGGTCCTTTCAAGCATGAAAGTACTTATGGCTGAGGACTCTAATAATGCTCAGAGTGATTCTTTCTTGTTGGATGACACTTCCAGGTCAGAGCCTGCTTGCTTATGGAATGGCAACTGATGCATTATTATCTTTAGAATCAAGAGAGTGGGAATATTTTCATGTCTGAGACTGTTTATAAAGGAAAAGAAATTACAATAATAATAATAATAACAACGAGTTAATGATCAATAATTTAAGAATACCAATTAAAAATAAAGAGGCGTATAAAAAAAAATGAAATAAAATTATTGAGAATTTTCCCCAGATATTATCTGCCATTGTCAATGATGGCGGAAAGTTTATAGATAATTTCTTTGTTGTATGACATGGGAAAAAGATGCAGCTTAACTTACTTGTATAATCAATTATTTATCAAACTTACAACTCAAATCTTTGACTCTGAATTTTATTTAATTGGTATTAATTGAACAAATGAAGATGCTATTCAGACTGTTTACATGTTTACTAACTGACTTTTGCTTCTTACTACAGCATCCCATTCTCAGTTGATGACCTCTCTACATCATTGCAAGAGAGAGATTTTTCTGAGATGAAACCAGCAGATGAGCTTCTCGAGAATCCCGCCTTCCAATTTTTGAATGAGTAGGCATCAAGGGAAGCTTAGTAGTATACATTTATCATAGTCGTTAAGGAAAGCAACAAAATCAGTTGCCGGTCCTTGCATAGTGGCTGTATATACAATTCTGTTTTCATCCTTTTTTCTTTATACATAATTTTGTTTTTGTTTTACCATCCATCTGCATATTGTTTATCAAGTCCATGTCTCTGCATCATCATGGCCCTGATGTAAAGTTATTTTTTCATTCTTTTCTTGACATTCAATTGTAAAATCTTCATTTTAAAGAAGGGGTAGGGTTTTTAATATTACACTATTCGTTATCCTGGTTTAATCTGGCTGGCCAGAAAACCATTTAAAGGTGAAAAGCTGACCTAGGCTCACTTTCCTCTTTTTTGTATTGCTGTGTAAATGGATATGAACTTTTATAGATAATGAATAGGTTGTTCATATTTTGGAGTTTGAACTCATGCTTTGCTTTGCTTCTGTTTTCTTTTGGTCCTGAGCCATAAATGCAACATCGCCAAATAGAGAAAGTTGCATGAGCAAGATTGTAAACTATTAGGGAGTAATATATACTAATATAGACTTTGTCTGTTCAAATGTCTCTTAACTTTACATAGGCTGCATTGTAATTAAATTATATAAAAAAAAGGTTTTGCTGTGCATGAAACAACCATTCTCATGCTATACATTTTCTACAGGAAATTGTCTTAAACAGCTGCAAAAAGAAATTGTTATCTCATGTAATAAAATCATAGACTTGGATGAGTACAAGACTGTTTTGGATTGAAGTGTTTTAAAATATTAAACTCACGATAATATTGTAGTTGTCAAATTTCTCAATTTCATACATTAAATTTCTTGTCAAACATTTGAAACTAAGAAATTCTTAAGATACAAATTTTTTCTTAAGCCAACCAAAAGGAATTGACATGTTCTTCACCTCTAGCAACAGCTTCAAAGCTCAAAGGATTGCAATGCAATTCAAGTAAGCCAACGCCTAGAATATGGACTGGGACCATAAGGTAATGATCTCCATACTGTTACTGGTATTGCATTGGACCATCCTAATTAAACCTAGTACCCCATCTATTCCCCCCACCCCCAATAAATCTTATGAAATACAAAAATCAAAAATCACAAAAAGGGTTTAAGAAGAAAAATTGTAGCTCGTCCCGTGATCATAACTTAATTGGTAGAAACATTAAAATATGTAGAGGTCAGAGTTCGAACCAGAACTCTCCACCTCATTTTAGGGATACAATTCTAACAACTAGATTACTTGACAAAAAATAAAACCTTTAGTGGTGTCGTGGTACATTAAAAAGCTCCACGTTGTTAATATTTGTGGTTATTTCTGTCAAAAGAATATTTTTGTGGTTATCTGGGTTAAACTCGAGATTTTCTCTATGTTTGGTTGCATAGTACAATTGAGTACCATAAAAGTTGTGTGGTCGCAAAGTACAATGGTACAGTACGATAAAAATTTCTCCCCAACTATATATAGAGTATGGACCATCAAATTTGTGTTCAGTGTCATCTTTTATTGAACTTTTTGCTTATAGAAAATCCATCTACCAAAAATATGTTATAACTTATAAAGGATAGTGAATAACAAAAGAGAAAAATTGACAGCAATCATGGACTTTATAGTTTGAGTCGATGAATTGGGAAATTAACTAACCTCAAGGACGTTACCGAAAACATTGTTCCTCTATATATAGAAACTTTTTATTATAAACACTAGTATTAAGCTACGTATATACACATGTTCTGATTATTGATTATACAACCTTACATTAACATCAATCAAAATAATACAAGTCATTAATTAACTTATGAAACTTAATCGTGTGCCAGCCATAACCTATCATCAACTAGCCAACTAGGTAGGGGAAGCAAGCAATCATTTTCATCAAATTCCTTGTCACATTTATAAGTGATATTCTGTCTATGCTCTTTGTTTTATTTGTGATATTAATTAATATGATGAGGACCCAAATGGAAAATTCCAAATTGGTGGTTACTTTCAAATTTCAGTTGCACTTGGCTCCAAAAATTAGTCAATTGACGGGTCTTTCATATAATATAAACACACAAAAATCCTCCCTATCTCGTATAACTTCACTTATAATCCTTCCCGTCCTTTTTATAAGAAATAAAAATCATATTTTTTTGGTATTTTGTTAAGGAATTTTGACCAATTTTTAAATGTATTAGATGTTTAATATCATTTGTATTTTTATTTATTACAAAAGAAAATATTACAAATAGATAAGTTACTAAAATCAAGAGTAATTAAATAGGATATTAAAGAAATAAATTTAAATTTATAGGAGAATTAAATAAAAATAACTATTATTCACAAAAAAATTATTTATAATGTGCTTTTATGATCTAGATTTATGTTTTATTTCTTATAATTTCTTATAAAAAAGATAGGATTCTAAGGTGAAGGCTCTATTAAGTCCCTCACCGGTGTACCATTCAACTTAACCGTCAGATTAATCCAGTCTACATTATCTCATTAGACATTGCCACACTAGATCAAAGTCTTTTTGTGTTTCTGTTTATCCCTCCCAAGGTATGTCTTATACCATGGTTTTGAGGGTTTCTAATAAATTTTATTGTCCAAAAAAAAAAAAATCAGTTGAAGATTGGGAAACAACAAAAACAACCCAGAACTCAAAAAGAAACACAAAAAAATACAGCAACAAGGCAACACATATGCCTGCACAAACCAAAACAGAAGCAACACAAAAAAACCCCTGCACAAAACGCAGACAAAACCAAACACCCAAACACCAGCAGCAGCAGCAATGATAAAACAACAACAGGAACAGATACCCCAGATATTAAAACCTAAAAGAAAAAAGGACACACAGAAACTAGAATTTTGTCCATGAAAAAAATTAAGAAATAGGAAAATTTTGTGGAAGAATGAAATGGGTTTTGAGAGATACCCCAGAGTTTAACAACTTGCCTCTTCACATCTCCCTCTCATGGGTAGAAAATTAAGAATTTGAATCTTCACTTTGTAGATTGCATTTCAATTTCTCACGCCCAAAACTACAAGAGCCCCAACATAATTTCACCGTTTAAGTATTTGACAATTTCTTTTTTATTAGATCCACTTTTTTAATCATAATTTAAGTAGTTTGTTGCCCGTCTACCTTTGGTTCACATGTAATTATCTCATGGAAAGAAAATGTGTAACTTATTTACCATCTCTTTACATTAAAATCTCTCATTTCTGTCCCATAAGTGTAGCTCAAATGGTAGCTACCATGGACGTTATTGGAGTGGCCGGGGTTCGAACCCCGGATTCCACGCTTCTCCACATTTAATATGTGTGAGTCTTGCCATTTAGGCTACTTGACCAAAAAAAAAAAAAAAAAAAAATCTCTCATTTCTTCCCAAAAAAAAAAATTACACTTTTGGTCAAAAAAAAAAAAAAAATTTAAGCATAAATTGAAATTTAAGGTGAGAAAAAATTAGAGGCAAGGTTTTTTTAAACACCCATGTTGTGAGTTTTTGAGAAAAATAAAATCATCCCCCTATTATTTTATATGTGAATTGTGGGAAGTTATTGACGATTTCATTTGATCAAATTTTTTGGCCTGTGTTTGGCGTTGAAGATGTTTTCTGCATGTTCAAATCGATGATGGGTTAGAAGTTTGATATAAGCAAACATAAAAACATTATTTTGTTGCTTTGTTACAATTTTTTAAAAAAAAACTGCAAATTTCATGAGCAAGAGCGTGAGACATGAATGAGGAAGATGATGAGCTAGGATTGTATGTCGCAAGGTGTAAATGCTCTCCTTTTTATTTTAAAAGATATTAACCATCCATTTGATCTAATGGTGTTTTTCAAATGTCTCACCCGTGAGGAACTTAATAGCTCCCTCACCTTAGACTTAACCGTAGTATATCAGATGCTATTTTCACTTAATTTGTGGCCTAGGGTTGAGAAGTCGATTGATGAAATGAACATATTTCCATTTTGAGTTTGGCTTCTATACGATTTTCTGCTCAAAGGACTAAATATTGGTAGACATCGTTATCAAATTTATTTAGGCGATTAATTTGATTTTTTATTTTATCATCAAATTATGAGTCATCAAGTTGCAACATTATTATAAACTAAGAACAATGATTCTGACAACTAGCTTTTTCATTAAAAAACAATGGCTAAGGAATTAGTGTTTCTTCATTAAGTTTTTTTTTATAAGCGTTTCTTCATTAAGTTTGATATTTTGAGCCCGTTTGTTACGGATTAAAAAATGAGTTTAATTCTTGTGCACCGTTGGTGTAAAGTTTTTTTGCACATACATCCAATGATGTGTTGCCACATCATTTAATGAATGTGACACATCATGTATTTTTAATTACCATACATGGTGTGTCGATATATTATTGGACGCATGTGTAAAATAACTTTACACTGACGGTGCATATAAATTAAATTCTTAAAAAATTAGTGATTTTGATATTCTATATTTTAGAGATTAATTTTTAGAGATTTTATAGATAAGTAGAATTTACTTTGTGTTTGTTTATCGTAATAAAAATCACTTTTTTGACTAAAATAATCTTTAGTTTGTTTGTATACAACATATAAAAGTGATTTTTTTAATTACAATATAACTTTCTCCTTTTAACATTTCTTTTTCTCTCTCCTCTAAAAAAAATCTATTATTTAAGAAGCTACTTTTAGTAGCTTCTCATTTTTAGCTGTTTTCTGATTATTTTTAACTTCTGATTATTTTAAAATCCGTAACAAACAGATAAAATATTTTTAAAAGTGATTATTTTTATAAAATAAGTGATTTTTTTTTTTAAAAAAAAAAGCTATAACAAACGGACACTTTATGTAAATTATGTATCAACGTATAAATATCGAATATTTTGTAAAAATAAATGAATTTGAATATGATAAATAAATTTTGTCTAATACACAAGTAACACAGTCTTGTATCATTTGCTTAGCAAAACAAAAAAATAGTAAAAACAAAAGCAATGGTGGAAACTAGTTACAAAGAGATTTGCAGATCTCTCTTTATCTGATTGACTTTTATTGCATTGGTGTTGACTGTTTGGTGGCGGTCTGTGAGCTGAGACTCATTTGCCTAGGTTCTCATTCTACCGGTGTCCCATCAACTTTTGACTCGAGGAGCCGTTTTTTGGATTATGATGGGCCGATCACTTTTGATTCGAGATCGGGAGTTAGTTGTCTAGTGACATCTCTATGCGTCAGGTTGTTATCTTATTTGGTGGTCTGGAAGCTGAGAAGTGTCTTTCTAAGAATGAGATTATTAAAAGTTGACTTCTATTAGGTGGTGTTTGTTTGGTATTTCCATTGGTGTTCTGCTTATATACGACACATTTATTTTGTAGTCCCTCTTTTACGGGTCTCTGTTCCTCTTATAACATAATATATATGTGCACAAATTAATAGATGTGTTATTCGAACACCTTTTCCATGATAAAAATACCACACCAAAACTGTTTCTTTATACTACTCACAGCAGGGAGACATATAAAAAATATTTAAAAAAGCAAAAAATGTATAGTTGTATAATTGTTAGAATACAGTGTTTTTGACTAACATTTTTGACAAATTAATATCTATTGCATGTTCGAGAATTGTGAGAAGTATATATATGTATGCATGTATATGGTAAACATGATTGTTAAATTTCAATAAGAGAAATCTATGATGACAATGTTGTTGTTGAAGCAAATTAATGTGGCAGATCTATAATAAATAGAGGGTCAATTATTTGATTATTTATATACCAAATTGCATTATTCTTTTCTATATTTGGCCACCTTAGATAAGCTTTGTTCATTACACACATGACACACTAATGAGGAGTTTTTTGAGTAAGAAATATAAATATCACATGCTGAGTCGTTGATGTAACTAACAAACCGTTTGATCAAGAAACCTGAAGCATCAAATTAGGTGATTGAGAAACCATGCATTGTATCTGTTCAAATAATTCCTATTTCCTTCACTTTAGCTACATGCCATTCATTTCGATCGATGCATTTTAGCGATCACTGATTAATCATTCCATGGCTTATCAATGTTATCATTACCAACATTATATATAGCAATTATTGACACAAAAAGTACCAAATAATGAATTTGACATTTGGAAAAATTAAATAAATATTGAGAAGGTCTAGCTACAACTCTTATAATAATCAAATCCAAAAGTCAAATATGTGACTATGTTTACGTGCATACCTCCCCTAGCTAGGACCCAAAATCCATGAGTAATTAGGTAATAAAAAGGTTTAATAAGGACATTTTTCCTATGCTTATTAAAAGACTTTTTTGAGCAAAATCATGAAAATTGAAAATGTTGATTGTGATATTAAATTTATTGATAATTGGTATGAATTTTATTTATCAAGAGATCGGAGAATTAGTTAATGCAATTGATATGTTATTCAGACCAATTAAAATTAACTGTTCATATATTTTTATTGAATACCGTTAATTTTGATCTGCCGCAATAACATATGAAACGATATTAGTTTTTTTGTAAAATTTAACATAGAAGATATATATGTTATAAACTTTTAATCCAACGGTGAATTTTGTAAAATTTGTATTCATTAAAACATTATTGAGCGGTGTAACATTACTCAAATGTTATACCAGTGTAATTTGATTCCTCCTCGTATAGGGTAGACCATTTTTTATCCCTTCCAAGTTTTTGAAAAGATAATTTAGTTCTTGAAAAAAAATAAAACTCAAATTAGTCCATCTGGTATAATGAATCGGGGACTACCCAATAAGAAAATGTCAAACACTAATTTGAGTTTTATTCTTATCAAGGACTAAATTAACTCGTCAGAAATTTGTAAAAGATCAAAATGAGTCTTCACTTATAAAAAAAAGATAAAAATATATACAAGAGGGAGGCCAAACCAAAATTCTAAAAAATAAAAAGGATTAAATATGTTTTTGTTCCCAACATTGCTCACGTTTTAACAATAGTTCATACATTTCAAAAAATGTTTTTAAAAACTAATGTTTACTTCTATTACCAAATGTAGCCCTTTCTGTTTATTTTCTAGACGGAAAGTTGACTTGGTACATGGGTGGACCTGATTAAATATATTTTTGGTCTCTACAGTTTGCTCATTTTTTAACAACGATCCCTACATTTTAAAATATATTTTTAAAAATCCTACATTTTACTCCTGTTACCAAATTTAGCCCCTATGTATATTTTTATATGGAAAGCTGGCGTGACACATGGTGGACTCGATTTTTAATTGAGCTTACAAATGATGTGATGACACATGTCAATGTAGGTCGCATTTTTAATTATAAAAGAAAAAATAATTGAATTAATTGTAATAAATAAACAATTTTAGTATTTTTTGGATTAGGAGAAAGGATAAAAATGTGCCGGTGGACATGCTCTTGACGGTCGCGGCGAGTTTATGCCGGTGGAAAAGAAAGGAAGTTTGGAGTTGTAAATGTTCTGCTTTTAACTACCATTGTCACTAGAGATGACCGATATTATCACTAGCGGTGGTAAATCTATACTGGACAATAGAGAATGGGGACACTTGCTCTGCAGTCAACTTCCGATGGCGGTTGAGGGAGTTAGAGTATGAGGGAGGAGCAAGAGGATGTTTCGAATTCATGTGGTGGTGGGGTCAAGTGGTGGAAGGGGACACTTGCTTTTCCTTATTTTATTAAAGTTTATAATGATAATTTAGTTTTTTTTTACTAAATAATGATAGTTTACATAGCATCTAAATTTTGATAAAATAAAAATAGCATCTAATCAATTTGTTTAATAAGGTGATTTGATTACTAACCATAGAATTTTAAATTAATTAGATAATTAATTTTTTTAATGACATTTTTTTGACACGCCAACT
Source organism: Trifolium subterraneum (assembly GCA_951799995.1). Taxonomy (NCBI): domain Eukaryota; kingdom Viridiplantae; phylum Streptophyta; class Magnoliopsida; order Fabales; family Fabaceae; genus Trifolium; species Trifolium subterraneum. Next base: position 31,025,819 of record OX637463.1, read on the forward strand.
TTTCGTCAATAAAACAAATAGAGGAACTGCCCAAGAGCATTTAGATGAGATGACGCAATTTCTTCTAGTTTAACCAAGGTCCTGACTGTTTAAAACTCTTAGGGAGAGTTTGCCGTCCACTTGGGTTTGATAAAACTCGAGGTATTAGTCTTTACAGTTGCGCGCATATGATATATTGTTTATGCAAAAAATAACAATAAAAAACAAAGAAAGGGACTAATTAAATTTGGTAACAAGAGTAAACTATAAGGTTTTTAAAAACTTTTATTTTTAAATGTAGGGACTATTGTTAAAAAACGAGCAAAATGTAGGGACCAAAAACATATTTAACCAATCCACCATATGCTATGTCAACTTTCCGTCTAGAAAACAAACAGAGGGACTGAATTTGATAAAGGGAGTAAACTACAAAATTTTTGAAAGTATAATTTTCATGTTGGACTCTAGGAACGTCATTAGAAATAGACATGTTGGCACAAAATTATAGAAAATCTTATGCGGGATTTGAAATTAGAAACACTACAAAAAAACGCGCCATTTTGCGGCGGTTTATGATCTATTTAGCGGGGGTTTCAAACCCCCGCAATATGTTTTCTGGGAGTTTTTCAAAACGCCGCCTAATAGGTTCCCATAGAATGGTTGCGGCGGTTTTGATCCAAATTGCGGCAGTTGCTTAAAACCGCTGGTATGCCATTTAATGCGCGGAGGTTATTTTGAGGGGGTTTCAAATCGCCACAGTTTTCAATTATAGGTTTCAAACATTTATTTTGTGGGAGTTTTTAACCTCCTTAAATCAGTGCTTGATTTTTTTTTAAAAAATTGATTTTTTATACTTTAATGGCTATTTATTTTTATTTTTTTAATATATATTGTAAGTATATAATAAATGATTTCATTTCACTCATTCAAAAATAAATAAATAAATATATAATTAATCATATTGACATAAACTTGACTCAAAAGATTCATATATATATTGTTTAATACCAAATGTAACTGACAATTCATATATTAGCATAAAATTCATCATAACAAAATATAGAATCAAATCCATGTTGTTCACCCTTCCAAATCAAAATACATAAATGTTGTTTGATATAAAACTAAAATATATAATAATCCTAGTTATAATTCTGAAAAACATCATATATTGCTTTCATTGCTTGATCCTCTTGCATCCAAAGGTGAATCAGGCTCGTTTGCAACATCAGGCTGAAAACAAAAGTAAAAAAATAATTAGTTAAAATATTTGACAAAACTTCCACAAACAAACACTGTTACAACAAACCAAAATGATATTCAATTTTTCATTTGCCATTTTTTCTATGATTATAAACAATAGGCCACAACAACAAAAGAACACTACATAAAAGCTCCCTAGCCACTTACATGCAAAAAAAAAGACATCATTAACCAAAAGAAGATTTGTAATGTTACACACCTGAATAATATATACAACTAGACACACATGCAGATGAACCCAAAGCTATTATTCAACTAACTTAAATAGTTAAATATAGTCACAGACACAAGACTTTAAATTAAAAGGGAGAATTCATATTCTAAAAATTAAAAAATTTAAGTGAAGTCAACTATAAATATCAACAATATACCATAATTATCCATATTTTGTTGCGTATTTGGTGATAATTATTCTCTAAGTTTAGTTTCATGAAACTTATAAATGGGGACTAGAATTGCTCTTGCAAAAAAGAAAAAATAGAATTGACATCTCTAACTTAAATATAGTCACTAGTCATTATTCACAGATTGTGTAACAATGATTTCTCATAGTTATCCATAACACAGTGAGGCTGACACATGAAGTTGTCATGATTCTGTTATATTCATCTATTATTCAAGATGAATCAGCTACCATTATCTCAGGAAAACTCAACTATAATTCAAGATGAACCCAAAGTTTAGCTACGAACAAAGATAAGCAAATAAAAGAACTTACATTCGATGAACTCAAGATGTTAGCCACTTCTTGAGGAATGCTTCCTTCTTTCATCACAAGATAGGCTTTAAATGCACTTTCCAAATTTGTGTACCTTGCTTGCCAGTTAGACGATGATGCCGATGCAACATTAACAGTCGAAGAATTACTTAAATGTGAAAGTCGAACTACGTTGCTAGCAAATGTATTAGTAGGAGCTGCTGCCATACCCATGCATCGCACTCTTCCAGGATGCTCAGGCCCAAGCACTCTACCGACAACATCATTAGGAGAAATTACAGATTCATCAACACCACTTTGAGTCAAACCCACTTCAATTTGTTCCTATTATATATATATATACACAAGATCAGCAAGTCAAATAATAATATAGTTAAAACACGCATCTAAAACAATAATTTATTCAATTTAAACTTACCACTACATCCTTTGCTGCATCATTTACAATTGACCCATCCTTTTTTTTATGGGTGTCAATATACAATTTTCCACGGGTAGGCTTCTGTCCAGTTTCCAAAAACTAAGATAGAAATTAAAATATGTCAAAATTGATACTAAATTATATTTGGCAAAACATATGAAGTTAATTAGTAAAACTACCATCTCATGTCTTTTTCTCGAAAGAGGTTTAGAACCACCAGTATGGGGAATCACTTGTTTGCTTCGATTTTCTTTATTTTTTCTACAACGCTCCTATTAAAAACAAATACAAGTTAAATAACAAGCATATGATCAAAAACAACAATAAATTGATCAAAGTAATCAAGTTGTACCTGCGTTTCTGGTTTCAAACGATAGGTAACAAAGTGAGCCCACTGAATTGAGTCTATACCACCAGGAACATTACTTATGATTTCATCTCGGGATTTTGATGGATCATAGAACCTTGTCCACAAATTTTGTCTATGTGAAGACCATTTCTTTGACATGCTAAGCTTGCAATATCTCTTTGCAAGGGCTTCAGTAGTCATAAATTTAAATCGAGGCTTCAAAATAAATAAAACAAACTCACATTCTAAGCATTTAAATAATTATTTTAAATTAATGTAAATGAAAAGCTATAAATATATAATATTAATACCTCCAAATTATCGGTAAAGCATTTCTCAAAGTAAGTACTTGGCATGCCTTTCTTGTTTCCAGACCATCTTTCAAAATTAATTGGAAATAAATTGCAAAGAATTGCTAATGTTCCAATATATCCTGCAAGCAAGCCTTGTGCTTCACCGTATGCAGCACCTTGCTCATCAAAATGAACAATTACACGTTCCCCGGTAGGCATGTCATTCACTTGCCAATACTTGAGTTTTATCGTTTTAATAGCACCTTGTGGGTCTAGCAATAAAATAATTTGATTTGAGAATATCATTAAGCTTAAAACAATTGGAAAATAAAGTAAAGCCTATTCTTCAAACTATTAGGTTGTACCATAACCAATTAACTAGAGCAGTTGACAAAAACCAAAAAGTCAAACACACATCCGAGGATCACTGTCTGATCTGTATGCAATCAAGCAACCGCAGTCATTAATCAGAAAACATACATATAGAAGATTTGATTTTTAACTAATTTAGTTCAAAGCAATCAAATTCTCCTTCTTTCTATGTTCCTTCCCTTACTAATTAAGTATTGGCAGCTGTTACTTTTCTTACAATATTAATAAACTAAAACTATGGTCTTTCTAACTTAAATACTCTAGAACTAAAATATCTGATAAATATCTAAATCAATCTTTTGAAATTAAAAAGTATAACAAATGAATCAAATATAATAAATGTACCTATTGCTTCAACCGTCCACCATTCTGGAGACTCGCGCCCAACAGATTGCCTCGCTGTTTGGGTTTGTTGCGGAATTTCATGAGCCGAGGAGGAACCTATTGGTGTTGGACCTTGAGGTAAAGAAGTAGTTGAAGTTGAACTTTGATGCGGAGCTACCGGTGTTGGACCTTGATGTGCAGTCTGATGCGGAGCTACCGGTGTTGGAACTCGATGTGGAGCTACCGGTGTTGGACCTTGATGTGCAGTCTGATGCGGAGCTACCGGTGTTGGAACTCGATGTGGAGCTAACGGTGTTGGACCTTGAGCTGGAGCTACCGGTATTTGACTTTGAGGTGGCGCTTGAGTTTGACTACTTGAGCTTAATGGATTTGGGAAACGCTTTCTCTTTGCCATGACTGCATATTCATGAAAATGAGAAAACATGAGGTAATACAAAATGAATAGAATTAACAACTTTAAAACAAAAAATAACCACAATTTTAACTATATCAAAACTATTTACCTTTAACTAAATAACAAAATAAACTATACTAATCTACTCAGACATGTGAACATTTGTTTCAAAGTCACCAACCATATGGTTTGTGGCCAATTCCACATATTCATCATCAATGTTATTTAAATTATCAAGTTCTTGCTCTTGATATGGGACATTTTCATAAACTTCCTCTTCTAATTCTTCCCCCATTTCATACAAATCTCTTGGCTTTAAATGCACAGCAACACTCCATCCTTTATTAACCACATCATCTACATAATACACCATTTGCGCCTGAGATGCCAAAATGTAGGGATCATGTTCTTCACGATCCCCATTATGAATCAATCTATCAAAATTTACACAGTTAAAATTCCAATTATCCTTTTTAAACCCTCTGTCTCGTGTAGTATCAGCCCAATTGCATTTGAAAAGAATAACCTTGAAATGACCACAAAAGTTTATCTCAAATATATCTTCCAACTTTCCATAGTAAGGCAACTCTGCTTGTCTTACATTCCTATCAACGCTGCTTGAAACACAAGATGTGTTGGATGTTAAAAAAACACCACTATTTTGGGTTTTCAATCCTTCCTCTCGAGCTAAAGTTCGAAATTTGAACCCATTAATGTTGTAAGCAGTAAATCTCCTTGCTTTGTCCAAAGGACCGCGCGCTAAAAATTGTAGATCAGCCGACATTGTAGCGGCTGTTTCTGGTTTCAAAATCTAGATTATGGCAATTGTATTATGTATTAGTCAACAAATACAACCGGAGTTCGTCAAATGATCACAAGTACACATGAAAAATACATTTTGATCACTTACCAATCTTTGAAACCAACCAACAAACTCTTTATATACTCTTTTTTCAATCTCTGTAGCTGAAGGTCTTCTTGACCTTGAACTTCGCTTTATGAATTCTCTAAATTCACTACATTAGTTATTCATATTGTAATTAATACATTGTATATTTAAAATGGTTCAATAACAAAAAACATGGAAGTTTATTCTTACTACTCACTCAACAAATGGTGTGACTGCTGAACAATTTAGAAGAATGTATCGATGGGCTTGTAGTTTTTGCATTTGAGTTAGTGTGAACATTGAGGAAGCTCCTACTGGTTTACCAAGGCAAGGGAAGATGGAGGATGCAGAGGAAGGCTCGTCCTCATTTAAGTCATCACAAACACGTCTAGGTCTATTGAATCGTGTCTCGATATCTTCAATGTATCGCGAACAAAAAGTGAGAGACTCTTCTGCTAAGTAACCCTCGGCTATAGAACCTTCTGGTTGAGCCTTGTTACGTACAAATGATTTAAAATGACCTAATTCCCTGTAATAACTTATGAAAATCAGAGCATACAAGATCGATACATGTCACAAGATAATTTAAAATGTCAATGTAACTATTTTACCTCTCTATGGGATACATGTATCGGTAATGCACCGGACCTCCAAGTTTCGCCTCCTCTATTAGATGGACTGTTAAATGAACCATAACTGTGAAGAATGATGGCGGAAATAACATTTCCAAGTGACAAAGTGTAATAACAAGGCGATCTTGGAGCTTTTCAAGGTCAGAAAGATTCAAACTTTTCCCACAAAGAACTCTAAAAAATGAACAAAACTCCACCAACACTTTTGTAACATGGTTTGGAAATAAATTGCGAATGGCTAAAGGTAGAAGTTGTTCCATTATAACATGACAGTCATGACTTTTCAAACCAAAGATCTTTTGTTGTACCTCATCAACACATCTAGAAATGTTACTTGAGTAACCATCTGGAACTCTAACATTTTTTAACATGTTGAGAAACAACCTTTTAGTATCGCGGGTTAGTGAAAACACAGCAAGGCGATATCTCCCCTTCTCATCAGGCCAAAGATCATGTCTTATATCCATATCTTTCAAATCTTTTCGAGCATTGAGATTATCTTTTGATTTAGACTTATCATGGAGCAAAGTGTACAAGACATTGTCACATACATTCTTTTCAATATGCATAAAATCTAGATTATGACGCAACAAATTATACTCCCAATATGGTAGTTCAAAGAATATACTTCTTTTATTCCATTTCTTAGGTTTTTGTTTCTTTCTCTTACCCCTACCATCCAATGTCAATACTCTTCTCACAAGTGTAGCACCATCATCTTCCAATTGCCTTAAGATGTCAGATCCAGATCTTTTTAATGGTGGATTTCGTTCCTCTGTGCTTCCATCAAAGCGAACACGGTTCAATCTAAATCTATGATTTCTGCTCAAAAAACGTCGATGACCCATAAAACACCACTTTTTACTCTTATGGAGACGACGAGGCTTTGTGTCAATATTACATGTTGGGCAAGCAAAACCTGTATGCGTGTTCCAACCAGACAAATTACCTAAACCGGGAAAGTCACTAATTGTCCACATAAGAGCCGCCCGCATTTTAAATCTTTCATTCATCGATGCATCAAATGTTACCACACCATCATTCCATAGCTCCTTTAATTCATTCACAAGGGGTTGTAAGTAAACATCAATATGATTTCCGGGTGCCTTCTCTCCCGGAACGATCATTGATAAGATGAATGAAGTGTGTTTCATACACATCCAAGGAGGAATGTTATACGGAATCAAGAAAACTGGCCATATGCTATACTTCGAACTCATGGTCCCAAAAGGGTTAAAACCATCACTAGCAAGGCCCAAACGAACATTTCGATGATCAGAGGCAAATTCAGGATGCTTCAAATTAAATGTCTTCCATGCCTCACCATCCCTTGGATGCCTTATTAGTCCATCCTTGTTAGTGTTTGAAGCATGCCATTTCATATGCTCTGCGGTCTTAGAGCACATAAACAATCTTTGCAATCTTGGTTTTAGTGGAAAGTAACGTAGTACCTTTGCAGCCTGCTTCTTCTTCTTCATGGGATTCCACCGAGATGTTCCACAATACTTGCATGCTTGCAATTCTTTTTCATCGTCTCTCAAATATAACATGCAGTCATTTGGACACGCATCTATCTTGGTATAATCAAGACCAAGTTTTTTTATGGTTTTCTTTGCCTCGTAAAGTGAATGAGGTAACTTTGCTTGTTCAAATGCGTCTCTCAACAAATCTAATATCATAGTCATTGCTTTGTCACTTAATCCACACAAGACCTTTATATGATATAATTTGATTATGAATTCAAGTTTTGTGTACTTGCTTCCTTCTTGCAATATTTGACTTCCATCATTGAGAAAATCACGAAAACCACTATCATTATCGCTTGTCCCTTCCTCTGTGGCTATCGGGTCTGATTCATCTAAATTAGCTGCAGCTTGCCTATTGTTACCAAAGGCATCATTGATCATTGTTTCCATCAGATTTTCAGAATGAAATGTCTCTTGCGCAAAGTCTTCATTTCTAGAAGACTCTGGAACTCTTCTCTCACCATGAAGAGTCCATATGACATAGTTTTTAGGGAAAGGTCTGTATAGTAAATGGTCCCTAACTACACTCCTAGTTTGCGGTGTCAAAAACCTGCACTGTGGGCATGGACATTGTATTGTATTTCCAACAACCGCATTCATAAATGCAAAATCTAAGAATTTATCTAATCCAATTTCATATTCAGGTGTAGTATGTAGCTTAGAAATCCAAGACTTGTCAATATTCATGATACCTGAACAAGTTTGCAATGATAATTCTTAAAATAAAACTTCATAGATTAAAATACAAAAGCCTATAACAGACCTAAAAGTGTTGAAAAGTTGAAACAAAGTCCAACACTATGAAGTACAAAATTCGGAACAGAACAAGGCAATAATTTGTATCTTACTCATAATTATAACATAACTTATAAACAAATGTGTCAATTGCTACAGGACTGTGTCAATTAGTAGCTCCCATGTTGAACGCGGATGACCCATAAAACACCACTTTTTACTCTTATGGCGCCGATGACCCATATAACATCATAAATTACTGCTGTTTATCACTTTCATCTTTTAGACATTATTGTATATTTTTTATATTTATTACAATTTTTTGGTTTTACTAATGTTGCAGGCAATGAAAGATAGATAGAGGTTGTTTGATGCTCAACTTTCAAGAGACAATAATAGAATGGTATGATATGAGTGAAGGCCAAATTTGTTAGAGGGGAAACTTTTTCCATTTTATTGGAGGTTTTGAACTAAAGCTTGTTACATCTTTTATTTTAAGTGGATACTACAGTACAGTATAGTATATATGAGCATTGTAAGTTTGTTAGAGGGGAAGCTTTTTCCATTTTATTGGAGGTTTTGAACTAAAGCTTGTTATATCTTTTATTTTAAGTGGATACTACAGTATAGTATATATGAGCATTGTAAGTTTGATTGAGCTTCGGACTTTGGAAATTAGAAGGGTTCAAAGGGTATTGAAAATTTGTTTTTAAACTGTAGTTACTAATGTAAAACTCTATATGATTCAAAATTCCATAATAACAACAATTAACAAATGGAATTATGTAACACACATTAATCCCAACATACTAATAGAAAATTAAGCAGCAAATATCAAACTCACTCTGTTCATAAGAGTGGAAAAAACAGAATGGGAAAAAAGTGATTTTTTCTCTCATAATTACCTAATAATTTAAGGAAAACCAACCATTAAGGATTTTTATCAAACAATTTGCGTACACTCAATAAAACTCAAAAATAAGTGACAATGCTTACCTCAAATGATTCTTGCTTGTTGTTACTTCCTTAGTTCCTTCCTCTAACAAGCAACTTTCAATCAACCAATCCTATAAAAAGCACACAAATGCACAAATCTTATCAATGACAAATCATTTCACTCATAGAAGGAAACCCAAAGTAGATAAACGATAGAAACCTTAAGTTGAAATTGACACCCAATGCAGTGAGGTTAACAAATGGAAATTGAAACCCTAAGTAGAGAAATTGAAACCTAAGTTGAAATTTATTGAAACCGAAAGGAAATAAAATATTGAATAGACGATGAGTTGCGAAATCGAACCTGGAACGATGAGACGATGAGTTTCGAGTGTTGCGTTTATTGAGTTTTCAGTGAGACAATGAGTTTTCTTCTCTAACAGATTGAACCTGGAACGGCAAAGAAGCGGCGCCGACGACAGAGAGGGAGGAGCACTGAGTTTCGAGTGTGACGGAGCAGCGGTTATTGATTTCGAGTGAGACGATGAGTTGCATGCGAGTGGCAGAGAGGGAGGAGTACTGAGTCTTCTCTTTCTTGATTTTCTATTTTATGGTTTTGGAAAATAAAATAGAAAAAAGTGGGAAAATAAAAAATAAAATGAAAAAAATAAGTGGGAAAAGAAAAAACAAAACAAAAAAAGCGCCAAAGGGAAAAGGTAGAGTGGGAGTCAAGTGAATTATTTTAATTTGGACTATACTTAGGGGGTTTTACTTAACCCCCACAAACAAATCGCTGCTAAAAGGCAAAATATGCGCGCGTGTCAATTTTATACTATACTGCGGGGGTTTTGTAAAACCCCCACTAAAAAACCGCCGCTAAAAGGCGAATTTTTTGTAGTGAAAGAGGCTCAAAAGAAGGTGAACGTTCTGATACTCAATTTACATTGTTGGATATTAATACTATATACAGGTGTTTACGTTGAATTTTGGTAAACAATCGCTAGTTTAAATTAATTGTTTGAAGGATCAACTAGTAAATCCTGGGACTATAATTTTGTACGTAAATCAATGAAGAAATAGACATTTTTATAGTTTTCATATATTTTCACAAATAAATAAAGTATGAACAGACTTTGATGTTTACGAGAGAAACACATAAACAACAAACTTTGTAGGAATGAGTAAAATGCAGAAACTTTAAAAGATTAAAGACTTAAATAAAGGGAAATTTGCATTAAAACTTGTAAATAATTTACAGTAAACGGTTCACAGAATCATACTTTTTCCTTTGGATACTCATCTTTCTCGATAACGTGAGCATTGTGAGTTTTCTAAGATTTTGTATGTGAATTTGTGACCCTGATTTCGACTTCTAAACTAGTATTTATAGGCTATAAATCCTAACTGCTAAGTAACGGTTACAAGAACACGTAAGTGACACGTGCCCACGTTCTTTGATGAGCTGTCTTCATTTGAACCAATGCATCCGTTGATAAATTCGAAGTCGAAATGTAGATAACCAGGAAAGAAACCCTAAGTCTCAAGCGCTTCGTTTCTTTCGACCTTTGAATACTCTCTTTTCAAAAAGTATCATTTCGATAAATGAATCGAAACGAAAGAACTTTTAACTTTCAAAAGATTTTAACATTCTTCAAAAGTGTCATTTTGAAACATAAAAAATTCTCTTAAACCTTTGACTCTAAGAATGGAATAAATACAAGATTTCCTCGTATTCCTAAAGACAATAATTCCTTTCCATTTTAGTTTAAGAGTTTTCAAACTTTCCAATGAGCACTTATTGCATATTTTGGCTCTACCAAAATATGGGATAACAAATTGCCCCCAAAATGCCAATTTCGATTTCGAGAAACTACAATCGAAGAAAACGATGTTGGCATTTCAATATTGAAACGTTTTGTCTTTAAAAAAAACAGATTTCTTCACGTTTTCCAAAGACGGCGATGACGTCATAGTCATCATTAGTGTTTTCAACTGTCACGCTCGTCCACTACCATAAATGCTTCCACTTTTTCGCTTTTAGTGGGACATGTGGCGAGTCCGGAAGTTGAAAGAAAATGCAAAAAGGCATCTTTTTTTTCTTTCTTTTTTATTTATTTAAATCGGAGCCAAATCCGATTATTATAAATAGTCTTCACCTTCTTCATTTGAAGGTTTATGAACTTTCCACCATTTTCATACTTCTCAAGCTTTTCTTCAACTTACTAAACTCCAACACTTATTTCTCTAAATCCAAACCGTTCAAAACCTTTCAACAGATTTAATTTAAACTTCTACCGGTTTAGATTTCAAAGATTTAACTCTAAATCTCCACATTTCTTAGATTTCTGAACTCTTGTAGGCATCTGAACATCCTTGAGCTTCTGAACTTCTCTGAGCTTCTGAACTCCTTCAGACATTCTGATCCTCTTTGAGCTGCTGAACTTTGTTTAGCTCCTGATCACGTTGTAGCTTCTGAACTCTTTCAGAGTGTAAATATTCAGACTTCCATAGGTTTCATTAGAGTCTAAATTAAGTGTGCTCTTGATATATAACATTGGATTCTCCTGCACTTAATTTAAACATTAGTACCATCAATTGTCCATTTAATACTTTGTTATCATCAAAACTTAAGGGTGTGTATTAACACATATTTTGTTCCAACATGTGCCACTTTCGAACAAGAGATAGGCTTTACTATTCCTCAGAGCAGAATAAAAGAAGTTCAAGAGAGAACCTTTGAAGGAATGAGAATAGTTTGGTTGACACCAAACTTTATTGAAAACAATCCAAAAACTCTCTTCATGAAGTATGTCAAAGCTTTCTTGAACCTTGACAATTTTAAAACTCAACATGCTCCATTCTCTACAAGAGAAATAGGACCCAACTGGTATACTGATGAATTTCCACCAACTGACCCTGATATGGATGATGAAGTAGATGAACTCTGGTCTGTATATCTCGATCCAACCTAGCTTTCATGTAGAATTGGCTCTTTGGCCAAGAATTATGGTTTGGTTGGGTACCGACCAAATTTGGTTTCGAGGCAATTTGGTTTTAGCCAAATTCGTTGATGATTTGGCAATTTGGTTTTAGGCAATTTGGCAATTTGGTTCCAACAATCTCCCCCTTTTTGATGATGACAAACATAAGTATTAAATACAATTGTTGTTGATAAAAATCAGCTATGTTGACATTAGGCTTCTGAGTTTCGCAAGCTCCCCCTAAGTCTGATAACCCATAGGGTTAGGTTTGTAAGCTCCCCCTATTTTGTATCCATAGTTAATTTTAATCAGTTTCAGAATTACTTTATTATATGACTTAAATTATTCATATTTCACTATATAAAGAACAAGGTTTGCAAGCTTCTTCTTTTCATAGTGTGATAATCTTTGAATAATGTTGCACCCTTACTCAAGAACTAACTATGAATAATAAACTTCAATTAATAAATGTATTCTCCTTGAAATTAAGCCCTTAATGCAGATGCAAGATGAAGCAATATTTAAATTGAATGACAAATAGGATCAGAGGCACTTAGAGACGTCTACACACACACTTGGTTCTGATGGTTATCATTAACAGCTTCAGAGTTCAAAATATTTTCAAACAGTTCAGAGCTTTAAAAAAAACTTTTCAAAGAAAATAGCTCAGAGTCTGAACAAAAATTTGAAAACAGTTCAGAGCTCTTTAGTACAATATTTTGAAATCCTCAAAGATCAGATTGTCATATCAAAGCATGTACCTCATGCTACTATTTTGACCACTCTCCTACGTTCTCTCTCTGAAGCACTACAAAGCCCTAAAAAGCCAAGTAATTTCGCTTCTTCCAACAATTGATTTACCAATATTCTTTCTCCCCCTTTTGTCATTATCAAAAAGGTAGTATAAGCAATTAATAAAAATTTCATCTTTCAATGCCGTCAAATCAGGAGTGGTTGAACGCATTTAAGACTCGGCCATTGAAATATGCTTATAAAAGGAGAGAGATACCTAGTCATTTTATTCACACAGAATAATCTTAGGTTATTGATAGATCTCTTGAGAGAAAAAATGAAACGCTCAGAGAAGAAGAAAGTAGTTTCAAAGAGAGATAGTCAAGATAGGAGAAAACATAAGAAGAAACCAATGGAAACAAAGCCAGTGTCTGTTACAGAAGAACTCAGTTCAGAGTCTGAAGAGAAATCTTTGGACTCTGACTGTTTTAAGTTCTGAAGACATATCTTCCTGAAGAAAATCAAACTGATATCAAAGGCTCTAGAGGGGCTAGAGTCTTTTCCTGAGGAAAACCAAACTGATGCAACATAGTTGGTTTCTTCAAGAAAGACTACTGGTTGGATGGCTTCAGCCAAAACCTCAACCTTTCCCCTCTGCAAAGGTCATGTAGGCTTGTAACCACAAACATGACCTTTTGGAGCATCCAGAAGATAGTTCTTAGAAATTTTAGTCTGTAATACAAAACTTATGTTCTTAATGAAATAAAATTCATTACTTTGGCTTGTTTAGTTTTGATTTCTTATTTATATTTCTTCTCTTGTTATGTAATTTGAATCTTTAAGAACAACCAAATATTGTACTTAATGAAAATCAGATTCTATAAATGAAATTCAAGAGTTTGAAAAATCAATTTGCAAGAATGTTTGCTTAACAAAAATGTATATCAATTAAAGAATTAAGACAAACAAAAGTCATGCTAAACAGAATCAATGACAGAATTAACAAAGAAATCCTAAGGTTGGAGTTGACTACAGAAAGACGCTAGGGTTATCATGACGTTTTTCTGATTAGCATTTACTTCTTCCATCAATCCCATAAACTTGTCCACTTTGTCTTCAATCCTTCTGATATCACTCTGATAGACATGATTCCTCATATGCTGTTGATTGTCTTGATCACTTCTCAGGTTGTCTTGAATAGGTACATTCAGATCGTCCACTATTGAGGCTATTCTTTCCCTAAGATTTTGCCCAATATTTTCTCTTGCAGCAGAGGATTCAGGATGATTCCTCTCTGTGTCCATTTGAGTCTGAATGTCCTTTTCAACATTGATAGCTTTTCCTTTGTCAAACTTCTTCTGTTCTTCCACACCTGCCTTCTGAAGATTGTGCAATTCTTTCACCAGTTCCTCTGTCAGACTTACCCATTGAGCATCATACTCAGATGAAGACATATCAGTTTGTCTTTGGTCATAAAGACCATGTATCTGTTTAAACAAGTCATTGCATTTGCTCAAGACATCAGGATTATTTGATTTTGTTGGGTAAGGTTCATTGGTTAATGGAGTGTTGATGAGTTGAGGACTAGGATTGGTTTGAACAAAGCCTTTGAGATGAAAAACTTCTAAAAGAAGTTCATTGACCATAGCCTCAACAGGGTTTGATGGTGGGTGATTCAAGTTTTCTTCTGAAACAGCACGTTCAGAGGGTTGTGGTTCAGATGGAGTTTGGTGGTTGAGTGTGTGAGGGTCTGAGGATGTTTGAGTTATGGATGGCTTGGTTTTAGCATTTAGATGTTCAAGGCTAGCTAGGATTTTATCTAACTCATTTAGATCCACTGAAGATGATGATGAGTAAATATTGATGAGTTCTGGTTCAGGGTGATTTGTTTTGACAGGTTCTGATATAAGTTGTGTCAAGGTGAGATTATCTTCAGAACTTGTCTGGTTATAATTTGGAAGGGATTGGGTTGATGATGAGGTTAAATGAATGTCTTGAGCAGAAGTAACAACAGGTTTAGAGAGAGATACATCACTTGATTTGTTATGATCTGAGCTTTCAGCAATCTTTTCCTCAGGCTCTTTGGTAAGTTGCTTTTGTCTGACAATGAGAGGTTCATCATCACTCTCTGAGCCTTCAACTTTATATGCTTTCACTAGCCTTCTTCTCTTCTTCTTCAATTCTTCCTTCTCAGTCTTAAACCCTTCTCCTAGGTTATCCAGCAGTTGAATGTACTTATTGACAATGCCACTAGAAACTATAGGTATGTCAATGTTCCATTTCTTCACCAATGAAGGTTCTGAGTGAGGCTGAGATATCAGAGGTTCTGAAGGTTGTACCTCATGTCCTGACAACAAGTTCATGTGAGAGAGTGTATGAGCAGATATTGTGGAGGCTCTGAATTCTCTTAACAAGTAGTCATGACCAGCAACTTTGATTATATCTATCACTCCACATTGATAGAAAATCTCACTGAGGACCCTTGGGTAGACTACATGTATATCAGACTTGGCCTAATTTTGAGTTTTAAGCACATATTTGCATAGGTGATCAAAGATGTATTTCACCCAATTTATATCATATTTCCTTGTGAGAAAATAGAAAAAGTGTCTATGATCCCACGACAATTGATCAGAATTTTCACTTCCTGGAAATATAGAATTTAATATAATTTTGGCTAATACTCTCTGAGTGGGCTTCAGATCACCTGTTTTGTTGCTCTCACAACTTTTTCCCTTGACGTAGCAATGTCTTGTCATAGTCTTCAGAAACATAGATTCTTGTGCTTCATTGTGACTAAAAGTGTAGTAGATGCCCTCATTTGGGATGGAAAGCACTTTAGCCAGGTTTGAAGTAGTGAGAATTACTTCAAAACCGCACATAACCGAATGTATCTCCGTTTCCTCAATGATTCTCAATCCTAAGTCTTGAGGGGTCTTGTCTTCATTTTCAGCCTTTTCTTTCCTCCTTGCAGCTATCTCCTTGTGATAATCTTCAACTGTCCTCACCTTGCTTCTGATCCAGAAATCTTTTACCAGAGTAGGATAGATTGGTCCATTTAATAAATTCATGTATCTAAAGCTCCCTTTGTGATTAGAAAAGAACTTTAGAACATCAAACTGATTCTTTTCCAAACTATCAAAGTCCACTGGTTGTTCCATAACCAGGTTTAGAGATTTTCCCTCCATCTTAAGAGACAAATCTGTAGAAAACATTTCCGTGCAAGCGATGGTGTTGATAGGAAAGTTTTTAGGAAAAATAAACAAAGAGTCTGAAACTGATGTAGAAGTAGATGCCATTTCAGAAGGTTAGGATGTAGATTTTGCTAAAACTAGAGAGAGGGTTTGTTCTAGTTTTGAAAGACAAGAGTGAGGGATGTGATAGTGTAAAGTGTGAGTGTTTAAGTGATTTTCTTAAAAACATAAGACAAATTAAAACACACAATACATTAATTAAAAAGTAAAACAAACTAATAATTAACTGCTTTCAAACCAATCAGAACGTGTGTACGTGTTGTCTGTTTAGCGCTAAAACGTTTCAGTAAAAATACTTAAACGTTTCCAATTCATTTCCTATTCAGAGGCTTATCTCTCAGAGGTTGAAAAGTTTTCATTGTCTGAGCTTCTTCAGATGCTGAAACCTGAAGAACTTCAGAGGCTAAAAACAAATCTTTCAGGACACAAAAATATATGTTCAGACAGGATTTTTCAAGGTTTTATTTCTGAACAATCTAAATACATCAGGTTTCCTAAGAGAATATTTTAACCTTTGAGTGTTATTCCTCTGAGTTGTCATTGATACTTTAAGAATACTCACCTTGCATTGAAGCTTTCTTGTTTCAATTGAAATCAGTGTCATAGCCTGAACATTTACTCCTCCAAGCTGAGTTACTGTCATCTTCAGAACAAGCTTCATATTCTTCATCTTCTCCACCGTCAGATTCATCGAAAATGTGCCTTCTGTGCACAATTGCTCTCTTTCCATTTGCAGTCACATGAGTCCATGTGAGTGAAGAGTATATTTTCCTCATTTGTCCTGCAGTCAAATAAACAATTTTGTCTTTTGGTACCCATTTGCAGATGGGTCCTAGACTGTTAGTTACCTGACCTCTATTCTCCATTTGTACCACCTAAAAGCTCTCAGGAACGAATGTTGAATATAGATCAGAAGGTGAAGCATTTTCAAATATACTTGATGAACTTGGTTTTTCATAAGTATCAGCACATGAATAACCAATTCCATTTACACCTTTGTTTTTAAGAGAGGATAGTAAAGAAATAATGTCACTACTGTCAATGTGTGTATTACAGAGGTCTTTAGAATCAATTGAATTCTTATAAGGTTTGCTACTGCTGGCATTCCCTTTTTCATTAGAAATAGACATGTTGGCACAAAATTATAGAAAATCTTATGCGGGATTTGAAATTAGAAAGAGGCTCAAAAGAAGGTGAACGTTCTGATACTCAATTTACATTGTTGGATATTAATACTATATACAGGTGTTTACGTTGAATTTTGGTAAACAATCGCTAGTTTAAATTAATTGTTTGAAGGATCAACTAGTAAATCCTGGGACTATAATTTTGTACGTAAATCATTGAAGAAATATACATTTTTATAGTTTTCATATATTTTCACAAATAAATAAAGTATGAACAGATTTTGATGTTTACGAGAGAAACACATAAACAACAAACTTTGTAGGAATGAGTAAAATGCAGAAACTTTAAAAGATTAAAGACTTAAATAAAGGGAAATTTGCATTAAAACTTGTAAATAATTTACAGTAAACGGTTCACAGAATCATACTTTTTCTTTTGGATACTCATCTTTCTCGATAACGTGAGCATTGTGAGTTTTCTAAGATTTCGTATGTGAATTTGTGACCCTGATTTCGACTTCTAAACTAGTATTTATAGGCTATAAATCCTAACTGCTAAGTAACGGTTACAAGAACACGTAAGTGACACGTGCCCACGTTCTTTGATGAGCTGTCTTCATTTGAACCAATGCATCCGTTGATAAATTCGAAGTCGAAATGTAGATAACCAGGAAAGAAACCCTAAGTCTCAAGCGCTTCGTTTCTTTCGACCTTTGAATACTCTCTTTTCAAAAAGTATCATTTCGATAAATGAATCGAAACGAAAGAACTTTTAACTTTCAAAAGATTTTAACATTCTTCAAAAGTGTCATTTCGAAACATAAAAAATTCTCTTAAACCTTTGACTCTAAGAATGGAATAAATACAAGATTTCCTCGTATTGCTAAAGGCAATAATTCCTTTCCATTTTAGTTTAAGAGTTTTCAAACTTTCCAATGAGCATTTATTGCATATTTTGGCTCTACCAAAATATGGGATAACAAATTGCCCCCAAAATGCCAGTTTCGATTTCGAGAAACTTCAATCGAAGAAAACGATGTTGGCATTTCAATATTGAAACATTTTGTCTTTAAAAAAAACAGATTTCTTCACGTTTTCCAAAGACGGCGATGACGTCATAGTCATCATTAGTGTTTTCAACTGTCACGCTCGTCCACTACCATAAATGCTTCCACTTTTTCGCTTTTAGTGGGACATGTGGCGAGTCCGGAAGTTGAAAGAAAATGCAAAACGGCATCTTTTTTTTTCTTTCTTTTTTATTTATTTAAATCGGAGCCAAATCTGATTATTATAAATAGTCATCACCTTCTTCATTTGAAGGTTTCTGAACTTTCCACCATTTTCATACTTCTCAAGCTTTTCTTCAACTTACTAAACTCCAACACTTATTTCTCTAAATCCAAACCGTTCAAAACCTTTCAACAGATTTAATTTAAACTTCTACCAGTTTAGATTTCAAAGATTTAACTCTAAATCTCCACATTTCTTAGATTTAGAAAACCTTTTCCCTTAAACATGTATGAAGAACCACGACGAGATGTTCCTTTTGCTGATAAGTGGAGAAACTTTATCCAATTTGATGGAAAATAGCCTATGGTACCTCAACCCCATGGCGATAAAGAAACAACGAAGATCTGGCATTATGAACTTATGATTCCTTTTGCTGTCGAAAGGAATGTCTTTGCATTTGGAGGTCCATTGCCAGATGAAAAATCCCTGTCTCTGCAAGTAAGCGAATTATTCCCTTGTTACAAATCTTGTGAACCACCAATTTTTGAGGAAAAACCTTTTCACTTATGTTATTTGAACGCCAGAAATAAACTGTTTAGGTCAGCACCTTCGATCCCCAATAAACATTATTTTCCCTGGTTAGATCGAGTCGAGAAAGAGTTTAAAGAAATTTGGTAGAGTTATGAGATTTATGACTTAATCCAACTCTCTCGATATGGCCCTCAATATCAACCAGAATTACTGATAGCAGCCATGCATTTTTATGAGAAATCCACCAACACTTTTCAGTTCCCATGTGGAATGATGACCCCAACTCTTTTAGATGTTGCTGCAATAACTGGTCTTCGACCAGTGGGAGAAACCTTCGACCCAACCAACACCGGTGAGAACATTAATTTTGATTATGATGACCTCTCATATACTAAGTACATAAATAAACACCACAAGAACAAAGGTGAGGTTTCCGATATCGAACATGTAGCTTTATTAACACTATGGTTATCCCATTATGTTTTTTGCTCTCGATCCCTTCAGATAGCCAAAATGTTTGTACCCATGGCTATACAAATTCACGAAGGCAGGCATTTTAGCCTTGGAAAATTAATCCTTGCTGTCCTTTATGAGTCTATAGGGGCAGCTTGTGATGAAATCAAGAAATCACAAGGCGGTTCGACTTTCTTAGTAGCTGGACCTATGTGGTTACTTCAGATGTGGCTATGTCCTGAAGGTGCATGGAGAAAACACAAGAAGGGGGATTGAATTGTGTTTTGGATATTTAAAAACTTTTCAAGATATTTAAATCTATCAGAGTCTTTAAGCACAACGGAATTATTCACACAATTAACTAACGGCTAAGTGAATGATGAAGGAGTAAATGAGAGAGTGAGAGAGAGAAGAACACACAACAATTTATACTGGTTCCCTTCACAAATTGAGAGTACTCCAGTCCCCTTGTTTCCAAGAGAGTTCACTATAATCACTAAGATTACAATAAGATGCTCAAGCACACAAGCTCAAGACTTCCTGCTCTAAGTCACACAAGACAGAGAGACTTCCTTGCTCTGATCACACAAGATCAGAGACTTCCTTGCTCAAGCACACAAGCTCAAGACTTCTTTGCTCAAGTCACACAAGACTTAAGACTTCCTGCTCTAAGTCACACAAGACAGAGAGACTTCCTTGCTCCTACTCTCAGCAGAAGACTTCTTTGCTCTAATCACTAAGATTGAGACTTATGTGCTTCTACACTAAGCAGAAGACTTTCTTGCTTCTACACTAAGCAGAAGACTTTGTTGCTTCTACACTAAGCAGAAGACTTACTACTAACTTATAAGCTTAAACTTATTACAAACATAATAACTTCAGAGGCTTAAGCTAGTTTCTATGCTTACTTCATTTGAGAGATATTTTCTATTACAATTCAGATTCTCACTTTCTTCTGAGAGATGTTTTCTATTACAATTCAGATTCTCACTTTCTTCTGAGAGATGTTTTCTAATGAAGATCGCTAGTCATCAATTCTTTCTTTGGCATATTTATATGAGTTGAGAAAGACATTGAGACGTTGGAGAAATTCCCGTTGTAAAATGGACAGCTGTAGTCTTTGAAGATCCGTTGAGTAAAGCCACGTCTTCCTTTGCAGAGAAGCTTCACCTTTACTGTTTGTCCAATAGTACAGTAATAAGGTACAACTAGCTCCTAGAAAGAGAGGGATCACATCCTTTGTGACCGTTGCAATTAGTTGACCTTAGAACAAATCATCAGGCTTGATAATTGTAGTTGATGTAGCCCTTCTGATGATTTGGGGAATTCCTTTGCTTCTGATGAACCTTTGATAACTTCGAGTCTGATTGGTCTTGAATGGTTGGCCTCTGGTAGTCCTTCGTAATTCAGCTTCTGAACGTCTTCATCCTCTGAATGACTCATGACTAGCAGATAGCTTCTGAACTCTTGTAGGCATCTAAACATCCTTGAGCTTCTGAACTTCTCTGAGCTTCTGAACTCCTTCAGACATTATGATCCTCTTTGAGCTGCTGAACTTTGTTTAGCTCCTGACCACGTTGTAGCTTCTGAACTCTTTCAGAGTGTAAATATTCAGACTTTCATAGGTTTCATCAGAGTCTAAATTAAGTGTGCTCTTGATATAACATTGGATTCTCCTGCACTTAATTTAAACATTAGTACCATCAATTGTCCATTTAATACTTTGTTATCATCAAAACTTAAGGGTGTGTATTAACACATATTTTGTTCCAACATGTGCCACTTTCGAACAAGAGATAGGCTTTACTATTCCTCAGAGCAGAATAAAAGAAGTTCAAGAGAGAACCTTCGAAGGAATGAGAATAGTTTGGTTGACACCAAACTTTATTGAAAACAATCCAAAAACTCTCTTCATGAAGTATGTCAAAGCTTTCTTGAACCTTGACAATTTTAAACCTCAACATGCTCCATTCTCTACAAGAGAAATAGGACCCAACTGGTATACTGATGAATTTCCACCAACTGACCCTGATATGGATGATGAAGTAGATGAACTCTGGTCTGTATATTTCGATCCTACCTTGCTTTCATGTAGAATTGGCTCTTTGGCCAAGAATTATGGTTTGGTTGGGTACCAACCAAATTTGGTTTCGAGATAATTTGGTTTTAGCCAAATTCGACCAAAGAGTCTTTTCGAAACACAAAAAGACATATTCATGGGCTCTGGCATTTCTGAAAATTCTTTCAAAAAGTTTCTCAAAGTTGTAGAGGGGAACACTTATGCCCTCACTACTTTCCACTTCAACAACTCATATTACTGCACCACTGATTTTGATAGCTGGTGGGAGGCTTATTATCTAACTCGACTGTCCAACAAAGATGCAGTAAAAACCAGGCTCGAAGAAGGATTTGATAAGCCTGTTGTGGAAAAACCAAAAAGGTCGAAACCAGGAGGTAATGGATTTACAATCCTCTTATCATTTTTGTTTTTTCTAGTTTATCTGCTAATTTTGCTAAGTTAACATTCTACTTGTCTTTGATTTTTTTAGTTTCAAAGAAAATGCTAGCTGATGCACTAGGTGCTATTAAACAAACAAACAGTACTTCAACAAAAACTGATGAAACAAAGAGGGTAAGTTTACTTTATTTCAAACTTTGTATAAATCGAAGCAAACATAATCTTATACTTCCCAATTTTTATTTCTTTTCCAGGGTGTGAAAAGAACTGCTAGTTCTGCTGATACCACCAAAACCAAGAAGGTTAAAGAAACTGTTACTATTTCGAGTGATGCCTCCGTAAGTGTTCTTTATACTTTCCTTCACTCCTTAACTTTTACACACCACGTGTCCTTATATTGAGTCGAACTTTTGATGAAATCAGGAAGAAGAAGTTGAGTTCTCTTTTCAAAGGAAACCAAATAAGAAATCTAATGCAACCGTAGTGATTTTTCCAACACCTGATGTTGAGGTTGTGGATCCTTCGATTACTAAATCACCAGAGAAACCTAAAGATGATGTATCTGTCGAAGAGGTTGAAGTGAAAGGACAGAGCTCTGGTGCTGTAGAGAAAAAGAAGAAGAAGAAGAAATCGAAATCTTCTGATGAAAAATCCCATAAGAAGAAAAAGAAGAAAACAAAGTCTAAGTCTTCTGATGAGGGAGTTCAATCGAATCCCAATGATTCGATTCCAACTAAGAATCCAGAAGATCTCTCAACAACAATCCCTGAGAAGCTGGTCGAGGAAACGATTGTAGAAGAGGTAGTGATAGAGAAGGTGGTTGAAAGTGAAAATCAACCAAAAAATACTGATGGCAATAAAAATGTAAGTTTTATTGATCCATATCTTGAATATCTTTATACTTCGTTTCGAATTTCTTTTTCATATGCATTCTCCTTTTTTTTAGGATGATCCTAAAGACAAAGCTGATGAAGACCATGAGAATGATAATCCTAAAAATGATGCTTCGAATGATGATCCAAAGGACCAGGAAGACAAAGTTTCGAAAGATACAACACAACCTGACCCTGTTGACAAAAGTAAGAATGGAGAATTTGTGGAAACCAACTCTGCTCCTCAGGAAAATCCAGACACTTCCAATGAACAATTGGATTTCGAAATTTCCAATTCTGATGAGGATATGCCAGAAGCTGAAACTGGAGGTTCATCCATTCTTCCAAAAACTTCCACTTCGAAATTGTCAGCAAGTATTGGAATGTCTGAAGAAGACTTTGAAAATATGAAAGCTAAACAACCTGACCTTGCTTTGCAACTATTACTGGCCAAGAAATGGGAACCAATTCGAAGCTCAAGCAATGAGACTGGAGGTAGCTCTACTCACAGTGATGCTGGGATTAAACAATCGGTTCGCCAGGATTCAATGCTTATGAAATTGCACCGGGACTACTTTAATAATGATGATTTGCGTTCGATAGAAGAAAATCCTAGTGAAGCTTTTGCTCACAAAAATTTTCTAAGTAAATTTCATAATCCTCACACTGATGAAGCTACCTTAGGCAAGGTTATTCAACTTGAATCAATTATCGAACAACTTGCCAAGGCCGTTCAAAAGAAGGAGTATACTATTGGACGCATAAGCCATCAAAAGCTTGCCCAAGCTGCTGTTTTCGACAAAGCTAATACTTCTATCGAAAAGGTAGCACAAATGAAATCGGAGCAGATTGCTCGAGGGCAAGACTATCAGGAGTGCATTTCAAAGATTGATCATTGGAAGGACGAAATAGCAGGTTTCCAAGCTGAAATTGCTAAACGCCAACTTCTTATTGCTGAGGAAGAGAAAAAGTGCAAGGCCATAGATGATGCTACTACTGCTGCTCATCAAGAAGCTCTTGACAAAGAAGCAAGGAAATGTTTGAGCTATTTTAGTGCTTCTAAAGCTTTGGATGAAGAAATCAAGTCCCTTCAAGCTTCCGTCCAAGTGATCGAAGTCGAAATCAACTTGATCAAAGCTCAATATAATGCCTTGAAGTCTAATCCTTAAAGATCATCACTTATGTTTTATTTTGTTCTTCATATTTTCGAACAATTTTATTTCTTTCGAATATTCTGGTTTGTAATCTAGTAACGCCTATTTTATGACAAGTTATTATTTGTTTGCCATTTCAATTTCTTTGTTTTAAATACTTGTGAAATTTTAAATAGGCGTTCCCAATTTAAACAAATCTTA
The DNA here is from genome assembly GCA_951799995.1 of Trifolium subterraneum. NCBI lineage: Eukaryota > Viridiplantae > Streptophyta > Magnoliopsida > Fabales > Fabaceae > Trifolium > Trifolium subterraneum. The sequence continues at coordinate 31,049,664 of OX637463.1, forward strand.
AAATTCAATCGAACTTTATCCTTTGAGTTCTGTAACCAATCCTAGGAGTTAACGGCGAAAAAATCTCTTTACACTCCTAGATATGTGTAACTGAAAAAGATTATTTAAAAACTGTGTTGACTCTTTTTCCAAAGTGGTCAAACCATTCAAATATTTATTGTATCGCGAGAAACAAGGGATTTCCCAACTGCCAACCAATCAATCTTTTCCTATAAAAGGAGGCGTTACCCTTGTGATTTCTCATTCATAAACCCTTCTTCCAACATTCCTCCCTTCTTTAACATTCTTCCCTTTTTCAACATTCTTCCTTTCTTCAACACATCATGAAAGGAAATTCTAAAGGTACTATCTCTAGTAAGAAAGAAACCAAACCTTTCTCTGCTTCTAAACGCAAGAAAAATCATCCTCCCAAAACCAAATCAAACCATTCTTCTCAAAGAATTCCCACAAAATCTCAATGCCATGTTCAAGAACAAGAAGATTCTGGTTCAAATGAGATTGACCCAGATTATGCTGAGTTTTTGAAGACTTATGTCCCAGAGGAAGATCTCTGTGGTTCTGATCATGTAGATTCTCTTATAACGGTTGAAGATTCTACCAAATCTGCGCACGTGAAAGGGAAAGAACTCAAGGCCAGTTCTTCAAAGAAGAAGTGAGGTGGGTTGATCTTTCTGCTTGTTGTGGGAAGTTGTTCCTTGTGTAGTGGAACTTCTCAACCAGTTGGGAAAGATTGATGGCTGCGCCTTAGTGCTTGTTTTTTCTTTGTTTTTTGTTGTTTAAAATAAAGACGCATTAGGTTAGACATCTATTAGAATCAATAAAACCATATATGGTTTTCAATGTAACCATTTATGTATTATCAATCTTAGAATAAAGTTTCGATTATTGGACAAGTTTAAATTGGTTTGTACTATTTGAGAATGCCTTGTTTGTGGCAATTTATTGTTTTGCCATTTCGATTTTCACTATATCTTTATTCTGCGCTTATATTTACTTCACATAATATTGTTTTATATTTTTTCAAATACTTACCATTTATGCTTAATGCACGCTTTTCAGAGTTTAATTCTTCTATTTCATATGCGCCATTAGAAAATATTTGTGAAATTTTAAAAGGACCTTCCCAATTGGGTGACCATTCTCCTAAGAGCCTATCTTTTCGATCCATGGGCAGAATGATTTTCCATACTAAATCTCCCATATTAAAAGTTTTTGACTTAACCTTTTTGATATAGGCTTTGGCTACTTTCTCTTTTTGCTGAGTTAACATTTCGAAAGCTCTTATCCTTTCTTCATCTAAATCAACTAATTCATCTAACATCATATTCCAATAATGGTCATTTGGTATTTCCATTTGCCTTTGAATTCGAATTGATTGCAAATGCATTTCGATTGGCAAAACAACATCATGACCATATGTCAAACGAAAAGGTGTAGTGTTAGTTGATTCTTTTGGAGAATTTCTACATGCCCATAATACTTGGTCTAAAGTATTGTTCCAATTTATTGGTTTTTGGGCAATGTGTTTCTGAATTAAGCTAATAAGGATTTTATTGGCTGCTTCGACTTGACCATTTGCTTGTGCATAGTATGGTGTCGAAGTTAGCAAACGAAAACCAGTTTGCTTTGCAAATTCTTGCATTTTTCGACCAGTAAAAACTGAACCTTGATCAGCAGTGATAGTTTCAGGAATTCCAAATCTATAAATAATATGCTTTTGGATAAAACTAATCACTGCTTCTTGATCTACATTTTGCATAGGTATTGCCTCAATCCATTTTGTAAAATAATCTACTCCAACTATGATGTATCTTTGATTTTTTGATGAAGCAGGTTTTATTTCACCAATTAAATCTAAGGCCCACCCTCTGAATGGCCATGGTTTGACAATGGAGTGTAATTCACTTGCAGGCACATGCTGTATTCCTGCATGTTTTTGACAATCTTGGCAACCCTTAGCAAATTCTATACAATCTTTTAACATGGAAGGCCAGTATAGCTCTTGTCGAAAGAGTAACCATTTCATTTTATGACCTGCTTGATGAGATCCACAAGCTCCACTATGTGTTTCAGAGATTGCTATATGAGCTTCTGATTCATTCAAAAATTTAAGCAAAACTCCTTCAAAATTCTTTTTGAACAAATTATCTCCAATAATAACATAGCTTAAAGCTCTATATTTGATCTTTCGAGCAGTATCGCTTGTTGGATTTTGTAGATACTCTACAATTGGTTTTCTCCAATCAGTGTCTAATAAATTGTCAATGGCCAAAATTTGGAAATTCCTTTCTTCATGATTTTCACTATCAATAATTTCTTGTGGTATATTTTCCCCCACAAGTTTTGGCATTGACAAGTTTGGTAATAATAACTCATTAGATACCAATTTCTCCTTGATTTCGATTAATTCAGACAATTGTTCCTTTGATACTTTTTATCCTGAAGCAATTTGAGCTAAGTCATTTGCCTCTTGATTTTGTAATCGAGGAACATGTTCGAAATCAACAATATCGAAACAACGTAAGAGTTGACTTGCAGTTTCGAAATACTTAACAAGATGTTCTTTAACACATTTATATTCTCTTGTTAATTGTTTCAATACTAATTCTGAATCTCCTCTTATCTTTATGTTCTTTGCCCCCAGGTCTATTAAAATTTCTAAACCTGCTATTAAAGCTTCATATTCAACTTCATTATTTGAACAAAGACCTTTAATTTTATATTTGAACTTAGTTGGAATTTTTAAAGGGGAAATTATTAATAATCCAATTCTAGTTCCAAGTTTGTGTTTGGAACCATCAAAATATAAAATCCAAGGTTGAGTTTCCACATATTGCTGTGGTGTTTCGATCACAGAATGATCAACTATAAAATCAGCCACAATTTGACCTTTGACTGCTTTTAAAGGCTTATAAGTTAATGAATATTCAGTAAGAGCTAAAGCCCATTTTCCAATTCGACTATGTAGAATTGGTTTCGATAACATATGTTTAATAACATCAAAACGAGAATAAACACAAACTTCAATAGGCTTTATATAATGCTTCAATTTCATACATGAAAAATACAAACAAAGACAAAACTTTTCTATACTAGTGTATCTAGTTTCAGCATCATTAAGTACTCTACTTAAATAATAAATGGCTTTTTCATCTCCATTTTCATCCTCTTGTGCAAGCATGCTACCAAGGGTTGTTTCTGATGCTGAGATATACAACTTCATAAACTTGTTTCTGATTGGAGGCACCAAAGTTGGTGGATTCGACAAATAATTTTTTATTTCGTCAAATGCTTTTTGTTGATCTTGCCCCCAAGTGAACATTTCTTCTTTCTTGAGTCGAAGCAGTGGCGAAAAAGGTTGAGCTTTACCACTTAAATTTTAAATAAATCTTCTCAAGAAATTAATCTTTCCAAGTAATGACTGAAGTTGCTTTTTATTTGATGGAGATTTAGTCTCCAATATTGCCTTTGTCTTATTTTGGTTTATTTCGATGCCTTTCTTATGCACCACAAAACCAAGGAAGTCTCCTGCATTAACACAGAAAGCACATTTTAATGGATTCATTTTCAATCCATATTTTCTCATTCTTTCGAAAGATTTTCTTAGATAGTCTAAATGACTATCCTGTGATGAAGATTTTACAATTATGTCATCTATATAAACTTGCATAAAACCATCTATAAAATCATGAAAAATGGAATTCATGGCTCTTTGATATGTTGCCCCAGTATTTTTTAAATCGAAAGGCATTACAACCCATTCATATGTACCTAAAGCACTAGGGCATCTAAAAGCAGTTTTAGGCACATCATTTTTAGCAATAAAAATTTGATTATAGCCAGAATAACCATCTAACATGCTTAAATATTTGAAACCTGCTGCTGAATCAATTAGCATTTCTGCCACAGGCATCGAATATTCATCTTTAGGAGTAGCATTATTTAAATCCCCAAAGTCTATGCATATTCTTAAAGAACCATTTTTCTTAATAACAGAGACTATATTTGCTAACCATTCAACATACCTTGTTGTTCTGATGAATTTACTCCTCAGCAACCTTTCGATTTCTTCCTTAATTTTGGACATGATTTCTGGTGCAAATCTTCTAGGCAATTGTTTGAATGGCCTTTTATCTGGTCGAATTGGTAGTCTATGTTCCACCAATTTTCTACTTAAACCTGGCATTTCGTTGTAATCCCAAGCAAAGCAATCCTTAAATTCCTTAAGGAGTTCGACCAGTTTTAGTTTCGACTCATCTGGTAAATTAACACTTATATATGTTGGCCTTTTAATTAGGCCATCTCCAATATCAACTTCTTGCAATGGATCTTGTGCTTGCATTTTTGGATTAGAACTTAAAAGATCTTTTTCGAATCCTAAAGGTTCATCATCATAGATGCAGTCTAACTTTTGTGTTTCTGGTAATATTTTACCATGATTTTGCTCATTGGCTTCGACAGCCATATTTTCTTGAAATGAAATGGCTTCCAAAGCCATGTTTATTCTATTTTCGGCCACATAAGCCGAAATCTTAGCCCATGCTTTGGACTCAGACATTTTAACTCTCATCAATATTCCACCCAATTGGGTAGATTTTGCTATCTTCCTCATAGGGATAATCATCTATTTCCTCTCTTTCCCAAATGAACCCATGTGTTGGATCCAATTTAACAGAGTGATATACATTGTTGGCAGGAGCATACGCAAAATCTCGCTCAGTACATGGCGAAATGTTCGCCAATTTCTTCTCGAAGGTATACCTGGATATGTGGTGTGAATCAGATCTAAAATAGCTTTGATCTGCTTCGAGGTTTTCCACAATTCCATCATCCCTCCAGATACTCACCCTTTGATGCAAAGTCGAAGGAACATCGCCTACTCCGTGTATCCATTCCCTACCTAAAAGCAGAATGTAATTTGCTTTCGAAGCAATTACAATGAACAAAGTTGAGCTCACTGTACTTCCCACAGCCACATCTAACTGAATTGCTCCTAATGAGTATCCAATTTCACCTTCATAGTTAGAAATAATGATGTTATGGGTATGAAGATATGTTGTGCGCCTTCCAATCTTATGTAACAAAAATTCAGGCATAAGGTTCACAGCAGCACCCCCATCTATTAAGACTTTGTTTTCCCAACATCATATTTACATTAGCTTGGATAAAAAGTGGTTTCAAATGGCTCTTCATCCCTTCATGTGGCCTTTCGAAAGAAGCCATTTGCTCTTCTAAGTAACCATTGTTCATTACATAATAATACATTGGCTTATGCAAAGCCAATTTAGTACTATCGAATTCGTCTTCTCCACTTTGAATTTCTGATAGAACATCATATTCTGCTGGGAGAATCGAAACTACATTGACTAGAACATCGAAATCACCTTCCGACCCAAGGAGATCATCATCCTCCATTTGATCAGTTTAAGGAATTGCTTCGATTTTCTCAGTTGAAGGCGGAAAACTGATTCTTTCTTTCACTGACCTCTTGGCCATTTCAAGTGTATGCTTTCCTTTGTTTTATCAACCTTAGGAACACTTTGGAATGCCAATCTCTTTTGGCGTTGGTGTCTTCTCCATTGTGTTCGAGTCATGGGATTTTTTTTGTTGGAGTAAGCCCTAAAAGCCAATCTATTTGATAGCATTTGCTTTTGCATTGTGACATGATATATATATATTAAATATATATAATAAGGCATTTCTTTATTATGTTTGTTTTCCAAAATAATAAAGTCCCTAGAATAGATTGTTCATGTAATGAAACATTAAGTGAGACTTAATCGTGAGATTACATTAACTTAAGAACACTATTCTTAAAGTATCCGTAGTCAAGCTTTATTATGAAATGAGATAACATTAAAGCATTGAGACTATTATGTTGGTAGACTGATGATCACGTCTCACTGATCATAGATAATGAGTTATCAAGTCTTTACATAGATATAAATGTTAAGGGTAACTTTATATCGCATTGACCCACCATGAGAATACTACATAGAATGTTATGAAACCACTATGTACCCTAGATGTAGGAGTGTAATACCTTGTTGCCATTCAAACGTTATCCGTAACTGGATAACTATAAAGTTGGTTGATGGGTATCCCACGAATCATGCTGAGGGACATGAGTGAACTAGATGGGATTTGTCCCTCCTACATAACGGGAGATATGTCTATGGGCCCAATATTGAACTAGACAAGGATGACATACTATGCCTTGTGTTCAATATAGACACGAGGACAAAAGGGTAATTATGCACAAGATGTCTATCACAGAAAGGTTAGTCAGATCACATGACATTCTTATAACTTGGGTAACAGTGATGTGTTGCTAGATACCGCTCACTGTTTATAATATTAAGATAAATATTATTGCCAACGTTATAAGAACCTACAGGGTCACACACATAAGGACAGTTAAAACGGGAAAAATAAGTAAGACTTATTGCGGGGGTGCAATTAGTGAAAAATGAATATTGCTCTTAAGAAGTCCAAATTCGTGTGAACTGAAGCTCACATAAGAAACTCTATAAATAGAGCCTTATGAAGTTCAGTCTCACACACTTTTTGAGAAATTCTGAATTTCTCTAAACCCTAATTCATATTTGGGAAATTCTGAATTTCTCTAAACCCTAATCCGCTCAAGTTCCCTCATTCTTCATCCAAGAACGGCTAGCACTGAAGGTTGAAGGTTCCTGTTCGTGTGGACTAAGTGGAGGCGCTGCAATTGTGGTGCTCGTGATCAATTGAAGGTTCTTGTTCGTGATCATACGGTGTTTCTTGTTCGTGATCGAAAGGCAGTTCGTGTTCGTGATCGTAAGCAGTTTATGTTCGTGATCGAAAGCTCCTTGTTCGCGAAAGAAAGCATCAGTTCTTCAAGGTAACAATATTATTCTTGACCATGATCTTTCACATGGATCCATTGAAGGAAAATAAAATTTTAAAATCCGCTGCGTTTTTTCTTTGATAAACAGTTACGTTTTCCTTCATTTTTCCCATGTAGTTATTTTTGTAAGCATATTTCTTAGCCTCACCATAAATTTTGGGCCTTGAACTGCTTGTATTTCCCTTTTCGACAAACCCTTTAATAGGCATCATTAATTTTCCATGAACCCATTGGTTAACTGGGGTTTTGTTTGGAGGGAGGAATTATCTTTGGTGACCCAGCCTTTGATGAATAGGCTTTTGGATAACCACATTCTGTTTCACCATTGGCCTTGCTTTGGGCCAATTCTTCTTGTTCTCAGTGAATGGAACAAACTTATTTAGGCCATCAGCAGCCTTTTTGTCGAATACTGCACTGCATCGAGGACAAAGCATAACTTCAGTGTTACTTATTTTGCACCTCTGACAGAAAATCAATGAGTTCCTCTTCAGCATGAGGATACACCATTTTGACTTTTTCTACATATTCTTCTTCAGGAATTGCCACTAGTTGATCTCCTCCAGTAAGATCCATAGCATCCACCATCAATAATTGAACAGGCTCAGTGTATAAAGCCTCAGAAAGTTGAAGTGGATCTTCATCAATTTTCATACTTGGCAATTTATCTTTTTCGCCAAATTTTAATCTTCCATCATTCAAAGCTTTTTGAACCAAATCCCTGAAAAGAACACATTGTGAGGTTTTATGTCCAAGGAAATTATGAAATTTACAAAAACCTCTTTTCTTTCTTTGTTCTAAAGGTGGTATTTTCACACCTTTTGGTACAACTATTTGGCCATCAGTGACCAATAAATCAAAGATTTCATCACATTTTGTGATGTCGAAAGTATATGTTTTGGGAACGAACTTGTCATTCTTTGGTTCGACTGGATTTTTTCCATTTGACGGTTTTAATAATTTACATGTATAAGGAGGTCCTGGTTTTAATTCAGCAATGTTAACCTCATTATTTTCTACATAATCATAACCATCATCGAAAAAATCATCATCACTTTCGTAAGTTTCAATATATGCAACTTTTTCTTTTTTATGAAACTTAGAAGATCTTGCCTTTTCTAATTTAAGGCGTTCGACTTGTCGAACTCTATCTGCAAGTTGTGCCATGTCCCTTAAATATTGAGTATCTAATTTCTTTCGAATAGAATAGTCAAGGCCACCAGTCGCTATTTCGACTAACTCATGTTCAGGTACTTCGGTAAAACATCTTGCTTTGAGCAATCGAAACCTATTCAGATAGTCATCAATAGATTCAGGAATTTTACGCTTAACGCTAGCCAATTCCTTAAGGCTAATTTTAGATTGTCCCATATAAAATTGTTCATGGAATAGTCTTTCTAATTGTGTCCAAGAACATATTGAATGAGGGGGAAGGGTAGTGAACCAAGTAAAAGCATTCTTGGTTAGAGAATTAGGAAAATATTTCATCCTTAACTCCTCATTATTTGCAATATTCCCTGCCTCTGTCATATATCTGGCAATGTGTTCGACTGTTGATTCGTTAGTGTCCCCAGCAAATTTTGTAAATTTTGGAACTTTCCAATTTCTTGGTAATTCATATTGTAACACATATTCAGACAAAGCAGAAACAAAATTAGGCCTGTGCAATCCCATGTTTAGGCCATTTTGGGCTAATATTGTTTCAACTAAATGGGCTAAGTTATTTTCTCCCTCTAATCTATTTTGTTGAACGTTTTGAATCACTTGGTCAGCATTATGGTTTCGATTAACCAATATTACATTGTGATTTGGTTCAACATTTGGTATGGGCGTCTCTAATTGAACACCTTGTGGGTTTTGAACTGGGTTTTCTTGAACCACTTGTTCGTTTGGCATCTGATTTCTTTGGACAGGTGCCTGGGTTGGTATTGGTCGAATTTGTTGCTGTTGTGTGGGTGGTGCCTCAAAGAAATCAGCAATTCAACCCATTTGGTTTGTCAACATTTGGTAACTGTTATTCGAATCTTGAATCAAAGGATTTATTACAGTCCCTAATTGTTGTGTCAACAAGTTAATCATTTCATGATTACTTTCATTCATTTGTTGTCGAAGAGACATAACAGATGTACTAGTTAAGTTGTGGGGTGTTGCGTTAAAAACACACTTAGAGCAAGTGTACTCTAGCGCAGAAGTAGTATAAAAGATTATCGTTTCCACAGGGATTAATTAACAAACATCAAACTAGTTAAGATTATTTATTATTTAAACTAACGAAACAAGTAGTTGAATTGTTATGATAACTAAAGAGAAAATAATGATGAGTAATAACAAGAACAAGAATTAAAACGTGAAGTTGTAAATCAGTAGAGAGAGAGGTCTAGGGTCGCGGTTTCATTTGTAAGTCTTGATTCCCTTATATTTAGTTCCAATTGAATTCCTTCACATTTATTTAATTACCAATCCCTTCACTAAAACTATTAATTCGTTTGGTCATTCGAGATTAATATTCTTTTTCCTAAATTAACCCCTTGTTTGGTCATGCAAAGTGTTTAAATTCAAGAAAAGCATAAAACACAAAAAGGTTGAATGATTGGAAGATTAAAATTAAAGTTTGATCATGCAATAATTTTAATCTTGTTTATCCTATAGGTCCACCAGTTAATTGCAGTACCATCGCTGTTCAATTAAGTGATTAGAAACATGAAAAGGTTTGATCAATCCTATTCAAGAGATAAAATTAATAGGATAAACTCAATTGAAATAAAAACTGAAATTCAATTAGAACTAGAACATAAAGGATTCTTAACTTACAAGATCCACCTAACCCTAGAATATATTCAGCTATCCATAATAAAAAAGAACACCAAAATAGAAGTAGAATTCATGAAATTAAGAGTAAGAAATAACCCTAGAATGAAGAAAATATGTTGCTCCAAAGTTTCAAACTTCAATCCAAAGCTCTTCCAATGTATCACAATAAGTGACTTGATGAATTCCAATTTTGTGATTTTTCCTCTCTGTACAGCGTATGAATCCTGTCTAGCGTCATAATCCCCTCAATTTGAAACCAAGAAGCTTTATTTATAGTACCTCTTGAATTCAAATCACCGCCTCTGTTCTTCTATGCTGAAAACTTCATCCTTAAGGCTTCCTCCAATTTGCAATCCAAAAAAGTCAATTTGTTTCTACTGTCAGACTTCAACTTGCAATTCCTTTTGTGTTGTGATGCTAACCGACCCTGCCACTTGATTTCAAGCTTCAGCTTTTTCTTCAATTATTTCCAATGTGGTTATGTCCTTCTTCTTTCAAATTGGGCCACGTTAATTACTCCACCTTTGGGCTTGTTTACATTAAATTACACAAAATGCTAATGGTAAGTATATAATAATAATAATAATAATAATAATAATAATAATAATAATAATAATAATAAAAGTAGTAGTAGTAAATAGTATTAACATGTTTAAGTGATCCAAAAATTGGATTTGCATATTTTTATCTTTTCTTCTCTTTTGTATAATATAGAGCAAACCAAGTGAGTTAATTATATAATAATAAATAATTACTCTAAATTACCACAAAAATATCTACATAAAATACACTAAATTGGGGTTTATCAACTCCCCCACACTTGACCTTTGCTTGTCCTCAAGCAAACTTCCTGGCTCAATACATTTTCAAAAAGGATAACAGAGATAGCCAAATGAGAGACCAAAAATCATAAGCAACAATGACCGACAATATAAAATATATGGAGTAGTCAAAAGGTTGCCCAATTAGAGTCTTATATGTCCATGAAGACTACCTTTAATTGAACAGGAGCGCTCTCACACAATCTCTCAAAGTGTTTAGGGACTATGAAAATAAGCACTTAATTTTCCACAAAATGCACATCACCATAGGCTTGTAATTTGACCAATATCTCCACTAAATAGTCTACATGCATGCAAAAGTTGGGGTCTTACGGGTTGCAACGGGGCCATGGTTAATTCGTTCAAGGTGGGATATAAGAAGAAATGGATAATCAAAGGGGTAAAAATACAAGAAACAAATAGCAACCTTTGAAACAAAAATGGAGCTCCTATGTACTTTCAACTTTTGCTCAAACTCCAAATCACATTGCTTCCTTTCTTTTCTACCAGAATGTGCTCCTTTCGATTTATATTTTCTTAATTTCTTCTTTTGCAATTCTTTTTCATTCTTTTGAAGGATGTCATTTATAACCACACAAACAAATCACTTTTTACTTTCTTATTATCATGCTCATACATATTTATCTTTTGGCAGTCTCAGTCTCACAAAAATGAGCAACTCAAACATGACTTTTTTTTTCTTCTAGCTCAACACAATACAGGACAACTCAAATGTATGACAATTCTCTTTTATTTTCAATAAGTTGCTCCATTTTCAATTTCAAATGGTTACCACAAACAAAATATTTAATCTTATCTAGGTACCAAGGAATAAATACTCAATAAGCTCAAAGTGGGCAACTAAGGATGATTTCAAAACAATAAAATTAAAGGCTAGAAAAAAAAAAATACCTACAAATGCCCCAACATTTTTCACATGATGCAGATCAATTTTCGCTTTGACATGGTCACAAGACAAGTTCTAGAATGTGACAAAATGGGAAACACACTCACACAAACAGAAGGGGTCAAAATTTAAATTTAACAAGTAATCCCCTTATAAAGGCTCAAATCTCACATTTAGAAGTTGGTTCACAAAAAGATAGTCAACATAGCACATTATGCTAATTATTAGCATACAAAAGACAACCCCAATATCAACATTGAACAAGTCTGTCAAATAGATTTATCTAGGGTCCCTCAAAGGCATGATCTCTATTTTTAAGCAAAACAAGCCAGAAAAATGCCATCAACAAAACTAATAGAAGGCAGTGTCAAAATATAGTACCTAAATATAGCCTCTCCCCCACACTAGCAATAAGCATGGTCCTCAATGCAAAAGTTTTAAATAGACAAATTGAATAAGTGTGAGAGTGTAACAAAAAAAACTTCCCTGACAAAGCTTTCAATTACTGAGGTGAGTGACATAGCTCACTTGGAGCATCCCTTCCTCATAATGCTTTGCACGCTGTCCATTGGCTTTGAAAGTGGTGCCATCTTCTTTAGAAACCTCAAGTGCTCCATGAGGAAAAACTTGAGTGACAGTGTAAGGTCCAAGCCATCTCGAGCGCAACTTTCCGGGAAAAAGACGTAAACGTGAGTTATAGATTAATACTTTTTCACCAATTTGGAACTCACGCCACTGAATACGCTTGTCATGCCACTTTTTAGTGCGCTCTTTGTATAACTTCGCATTTTCATATGCTCCGAGACGGAGTTCATCCAATTCATCCAACTGCATCAACCTATTTTCACCTGTAAGCTGAGCATCAAAGTTAAGAAATTTTAAAGCCCAAAGTGCTTTATGCTCTAACTCAACAGGCAAATGACATGATTTACCAAAAACAAGGCGGTAAGGAGACATTCCAATAGGAGTTTTAAATGCAGTCCTATATGCCCATAATGCATCATCCAATTTTAAAGACCAATCTTTTCTAGATGCATTAACGGTCTTCTCTAAAATCCTTTTCAATTCTCTGTTTGAAATTTCAACTTGTCCACTGGTTTGTGGATGGTATGGAGTTGATACCTTATGGGTGACACCATATTTGCTTAAGAGTGATTCAAATTGTTTATTGCAAAAATGAGTGCCACCGTCACTGATAATAGCTCGGGGAGTGCCAAAACGAGTAAAAATGTTTTTCTTTAAAAATTTCACTACAACCCGAGCATCATTAGTGGGTAAGGCTGAAGCTTCCACCCATTTAGACACATAATCTACAGCAACAAGAATATATTGATTTGAAAATGATTTTGGAAAGGGGCCAATAAAATCAATACCCCAAACATCAAATATATCACAAACCAAAATATTATTCAATGGCATCTCATGACGCCTAGAAATATTACCACTTCTTTGGCAGCTATCACATGCTTTAACAAACTCATGAGCATCTTTAAAAATAGTAGGCCAATAAAAACCACATTGCAAAACTTTATATGCAGTCCTATTTGGCCCAAAATGGCCACCTACCTCTTTAGAATGACAATGCTCAAGGATAGAAGTTACCTCATCCATAGGCACACAACGCCTAATTACCTGGTCTCCACATACTTTAAATAGGTAAGGATCATCCCACAAGTACTGCCTAGCATAAGAAATTAATTTCTTCTTTTGCTGATATGAAAAGTGAGGTGGGACTGCCTTACCGACCAAGTAGTTAACAATATCTGCAAACCATGGATAATGTGAAATAGCTAAAAGCCTCTCATCAGGGAACATCTCCTTGATCTCCCCATCATTTGAGGGTTGCATCACACTATGGTCAAGCCTTGAAAGATGGTCAGCTACAAAGTTTTCCGAGCCCTTCTTATCTCTAATCTCTAAGTCAAACTCTTTTAGCAACAAAATCCACCTAATCAGCCTGGGTTTCGCATCTTGTTTTCCTAGCAAATATCTAATAGCAGCATGGTCAGTGTAAACAATTACTTTAGAGAGAATGAGGTAATGACGAAACTTATCAAATGCAAAAACCACTGCTAGCAACTCTTTTTCTGTGGTAGTGTAATTTCTTTGAGCATCATCAAGAGTGCGACTAGCATAGTAAATGGTGTAAAATACCTTATTCTTTCTTTGACCCAAAACTGCCCCTACAGCGCTATCGCTCGCATCACACATAATCTCAAAGGGGAGTGACCAATCAGGGGCCACAACAATAGGGGCACTAACTAATTTTTCTTTTAAACAATTAAAAGCTTTCAAACAACTGTCAGAAAAATCAAAAGTAGCTTCTTTAATTAAGAGATTAGTCATTGGTTTTGAAATTTTTGAGAAATCTTTGACAAACCTCCTATAAAAGCCAACATGGCCTAAAAAGCTACGCACCCCCTTAACAGAATTTGGGGGTGGCAATTTAGAAATTACCTCAACCTTTGCAGGATCCACCTCGATGCCTTTATTGGACACTTTGTGTCCCAAAATAATGCATTCTTGCACCATAAACTGACACTTCTCCCAATTAAGTACTAAATTAGTGTCCTTGTATTTCTGCAACACTAGATTCAAGTTATGTAAACAGTTTTCATAAGAGGATCCAAATACAGTAAAATCATCCATGAATATCTCAATGCATTTTTCAATTAAATCGGAAAAAATAGCCATCATGCATCTTTGGAAAGTGGCAGGGGCATTACATAACCCGAATGGCATCCTTTTATATGCAAAAGTACCATATGGGCAAGTAAAAGTAGTTTTTTCTTGATCTTGTAAAGCCACTGGTATTTGCAAATAACCGGAATAACCGTCCAAACAACAATAATATTCATGCCCCGCCACTCTCTCAAGCATTTGATCAATAAAAGGGAGGGGGAAATGATCTTTTCGGGTGGCATCATTTAATTTTCTAAAGTCAATACACATACGCCACCCAATAGTTTTTCTAACCGTAATCAATTGATTTTTATCATTTTCCATTACAGTAGTACCACCCTTTTTTGGAACACATTGTACAGGACTTACCCATTTACTATCAGAGATAGGATAGATAATACCTGCATCAAGAAGCTTAATCACTTCATTTTTTACTACCTCTTTCATGTTGGGATTCAGGCGACGTTGAGGCAGTGCTCGAGGTTGGTAATCATCCTCCATGTAGATCCGATGGGTGCAAATTGAGGGGTTAATGCCTTTTATATCATGAATTGACCATCCAAAGGCCTCTTTGTTTTCCCTCAATACTCTTAAAAGTTGTTCCTCCATCGTACCTGTCAAATCTGCAGAAATAATTACAGGTAAAGAGGAAGGGGGTTTCAGAAAAGCATATTTCATGTTTGAAGGAAGAGGCTTTAATTCAAGCTCAGGGGCCTCTTCAATTGACGGTTTAGGCTTTGGAGTATTTCCCCATTCCAAGTCCTCATATCTATGGTTACTCCAATTCTTTTGAGGATGGTGAACCTGCAAAAACTTTAAGAACTCTTCTTCCTCACCACCCTCTATCATACCAAGTCCCTGCACCGTAAGTACTTTTTCTAAGGGATCTTGCACCCTAAATTCATCAAACACGTCAGAAGTAATCACATCATTAATATCAACGGTTTGAATAAAATTACACGAAGCAAAAGAAGAAGGATTTTTTAATGAATTAAAAACATGAAATACAACTTCTTCGTCTCCTAATTTCAAGGTCAATTTCCCCTTTTTAACTTCAATTATGGCGTCTCCGGTTGCTAAAAAGGGTCGTCCCAAAAGTATTGGAACGTCCTCATCCTCTTCCATGTCTAACACCACAAAATCTGCAGGAAAAATAAATTTATCTACTTTGACCAAAACATCTTCCACTATCCCACGAGGGTGAGCTATGGATCTGTCAGCTAATTGTAGGGAGATGTTTGTGGGTGTTGGTTCCTGCAAGCCAAGTTTTCTAAACACAGACAAAGGCATCAAATTTATGCTTGCTCCTAAATCACACAACGTCTTATCAAAATGAGAGTTACCAATTGTACAAGGTATATTAAAACTACCAGGATCCTTAAGCTTAGGTGGTAACTTTTTCAAAACTATAGCAGAACATTCCTCATTAAGTTTAATTGTCTCAAAGCCTTCTAGCTTCTTTTTGTTGGAAATAATTTCTTTTAAAAACTTAGCATATTTAGGCATTTGAGCAATAGCTTCAGCAAAAGGAATGTTAATATGCAATTTCCTAAACATTTCAAGAAACCTAGCAAATTGTTTATCATGATGTTCATTTCTAAGTCTTTGAGGAAAAGGAACACTTACCTTTATTTGCTCATCTTTCTCCCTTGCTTTGTTGGGATCCTCGAAAGTGCTCTCTTCAGTAAGAGCTTCTTTTTCTTGCTCAGGCACGCGCCTATCTTGATTGTTTTCTTGACTTAGCTCTTTTCCGCTTCTGAGAGTGACAACCTTGCAATGTTCATTCTTCTCTTTTGGATTGGGCTCGGTTTGAGTAGGTAACGAGCCTTGAGTCCTTTGTGATAGCAAGGTAAGGATACTTGATATATGGCCTTCCAAGGTTCCAAATTTTTCATTTGTCTGCTCCATAAACTTGACCAAAACATCATTGGCTTCTGGCTTCTTCTCCTCTTGCATTTGAACATGTGGTGGCTTATAGAAATTAGAGCTTTGCCCTTTTTGTTGTCCTCCCCATGACAAATTGGGGTGATTTCGCCAACCTTGGTTGTACGTGTTTGAATAAGGATCATTTTGGTACCGGTTGGGATTGTGAATATAATTGGCCTCTTCGGATGCAGGAGCGCGTTGTCCTTGTGCTTTTATCAAATCTTCAATTGATTGGAGTCTTTCATCAGTTTTATTCATATAGTTGGCTAACACACCCATGCATGGATGTCCGACCTTCTCCATGTATCTAACCAAAGACTCTTGCATGCCAGGCCTCAAGTCACTTTTCTTCTGGCCGAGAAAATTTGCTTCTTCGGTTAGGTTGGCCCATAGGTTTCCTGTGTTGTCATCAGTTGAGTGGACTATGGGAGCTGGTTGCGCTTGTGCCTTCATCAATGTTTCGATTTGTTTAGAAATGGCATCTAGCTTTATGCCAAAGTTGGTTTCAGCATTGACTTTGTACATCCCAGCCGGCTTCTTAGAGTGTCTGTCATTTGTGGCCCACTGAGCATTATCAGCAGTTATCTCTGCAACTAAATTATACACTTCATCTGGCTCTTTATTTAGCATAGAACCTCCACAAGCTGAATCAATAACCCCCCGATTCTGAGCTGACAATCCATTGTACAAAATTTCAAGTATTTGCCACTTCTCGAATCCATGGTGAGGGCAACTTCGGAGCTTGTCTTGAAGTCTTTCCCATGCTTCATGTAATGATTCTTCTTCAAACTGAGAGAAGTTTGTGATTTCAGCCCGAATCTTGGCGGCCTTTCCTGGAGGAAAGTATTTGTTCAAAAACTTTTGTGTCAATTGCTCCCATGAAGTGATAGAGTCACTAGGCAAAGAATCTAGCCATATAGTTGCCTTGTCGGCCAATGACCATGGAAATAGTCGCATTCTAATGGCTTCGGGTGTGACACCATTGCATTTCACCGAGTCTGCCACTCTTATAAAATTCTTCAGATGGGCATTTGGATCTTCAGTTGGCGCACCCCTAAACATAGTCAAATTCTGGACCATTTGAATTAAACCCGGTTTGAGCTCAAAATTGTTGGCTTGCACGGGTGGGTTGACTATGCTGGTAGTAATATTTGTTGAGGGGGTGATGTAATCCCGAAGCGTTCTTCTTGGATTTTCAGCCATTGCACTACTTTATGCTCTATTTTTGCGAGCAGTTCTCTCAATTTCTGGATCAAAAAACAAAACAGGCTCCTTGGAGCGGGTGAGCATGCACGAGAAATAATAACGCTACAAAGAAAAATAAATAAAAATAAAAATAAAATAAGAACAAAGAAAACAAAAATAAAATGTCTAAAGTAATAAAAATCTTTTTCGTTCAATATTGCTAAATTAATCCCCGGCAACGGCGCCAAAAACTTGTTGCGTTAAAAACACACTTAGAGCAAGTGTACTCTAGCGCAGAAGTAGTATAAAAGATTATCGTTTCCACAGGGATTAATTAACAAACATCAAACTAGTTAAGATTATTTATTATTTAAACTAACGAAACAAGTAGTTGAATTGTTATGATAACTAAAGAGAAAATAATGATGAGTAATAACAAGAACAAGAATTAAAACGTGAAGTTGTAAATCAGTAGAGAGAGAGGTCTAGGGTCGCGGTTTCATTTGTAAGTCTTGATTCCCTTATATTTAGTTCCAATTGAATTCCTTCACATTTATTTAATTACCAATCCCTTCACTAAAACTATTAATCCGTTTGGTCATTCGAGATTAATATTCTTTTTCCTAAATTAACCCCTTGTTTGGTCATGCAAAGTGTTTAAATTCAAGAAAAGCATAAAACACAAAAAGGTTGAATGATTGGAAGATTAAAATTAAAGTTTGATCATGCAATAATTTTAATCTTGTTTATCCTATAGGTCCACCAGTTAATTGCAGTACCATCGCTGTTCAATTAAGTGATTAGAAACATGAAAAGGTTTGATCAATCCTATTCAAGAGATAAAATTAATAGGATAAACTCAATTGAAATAAAAACTGAAATTCAATTAGAACTAGAACATAAAGGATTCTTAACTTACAAGATCCACCTAACCCTAGAATATATTCAGCTATCCATAATAAAAAAGAACACCAAAATAGAAGTAGAATTCATGAAATTAAGAGTAAGAAATAACCCTAGAATGAAGAAAATATGTTGCTCCAAAGTTTCAAACTTCAATCCAAAGCTCTTCCAATGTATCACAATAAGTGACTTGATGAATTCCAATTTTGTGATTTTTCCTCTCTGTATAGCGTATGAATCCTGTCTAGCGTCATAATCCCCTCAATTTGAAACCAAGAAGCTTTATTTATAGTACCTCTTGAATTCAAATCACCGCCTCTGTTCTTCTATGCTGAAAACTTCATCCTTAAGGCTTCCTCCAATTTGCAATCCAAAAAAGTCAA
The DNA here is from genome assembly GCA_951799995.1 of Trifolium subterraneum. Lineage (NCBI taxonomy): Eukaryota > Viridiplantae > Streptophyta > Magnoliopsida > Fabales > Fabaceae > Trifolium > Trifolium subterraneum. The sequence goes on from OX637463.1 coordinate 31,068,165, forward strand.
TTTGTTTCTACTGTCAGACTTCAACTTGCAATTCCTTTTGTGTTGTGATGCTAACCGACCCTGCCACTTGATTTCAAGCTTCAGCTTTTTCTTCAATTATTTCCAATGTGGTTATGTCCTTCTTCTTTCAAATTGGGCCACGTTAATTACCCCACCTTTGGGCTTGTTTACATTAAATTACACAAAATGCTAATGGTAAGTATATAATAATAATAATAATAATAATAATAATAATAATAATAATAATAATAATAAAAGTAGTAGTAGTAAATAGTATTAACATGTTTAAGTGATCCAAAAATTGGATTTGCATATTTTTATCTTTTCTTCTCTTTTGTATAATATAGAGCAAACCAAGTGAGTTAATTATATAATAATAAATAATTACTCTAAATTACCACAAAAATATCTACATAAAATACACTAAATTGGGGTTTATCATGGGGAACCATTCTGTTTTGGTTTTCCACATTGGATGTGCTGGATTACAATCCATACATTAAAGATGTAGGCATACCAAACTCCGGATCCCTATTCCAAGGAAAGGGCCTAACTCGATTCATTTGGTCAGGATTTATTTGTATGGGAATATCTCCAATCACCTGTGGTGAAGGAGACAGAGTTGAATTAGACAAAGACATGTTTGTCATAGCAGAAGTTCCTCCAATTTCTGGAGTTACAATCGAAGGAGCGCTTGGTCCTACTGAACCACTATTCTGGGCAGAAATAGTGGAATTGTTGTTAACCGCGGATGACGGTTGTCCTTCTGGGATTGAAGGACTATTGTTGTTTGGATTATTATTAGGAGGTGGTCTAACCATTTTTGACACAGAATTTATACTAGTTAAATCTGGTAAAGATCTACCACTTCTCAGAAACATACACAAATAATAAACAACTTTTAACAACAAAAAATGAAAACTTTATGAAAAATTGTTTTCTTCTAAAAAGAATGAACGCACAGAATTGGGTCCCACTGGGTCTGCCAATTTGTTTACGTTGAATTTTGGTAAACAATCGCTAGTTTAAATTAATTGCTTGAAGGATCAACTAGTAAATCCCGGGACTATAATTTTGTACGTAAATCATTGAAGAAATAGACATTTTTATTGTTTTCATATATTTTCACAAATAAATAAAGTATGAACAGACTTTGATGTTTACGAGAGAAACACATAAACAACAAACTTTGTAGGAATGAGTAAAATGCAGAAACTTTGAAAGATTAAAGACTTAAATAAAGGGAAATTTGCATTAAAACTTGTAAATAATTTATAGTAAACGGTTCGCAGAATCATACTTTTTCCTTTGGATACTCATCTTTCTCGATAACGTGAGCATTGTGAGTTTTCTAGGATTTCGTATGTGAGTTTGTGACCCTGATTTCGACTTCTAAACTAGTATTTATAGGCTATAAATCCTAACTGCTAAGTAATGGTTACAAGAACACGTAAGTGACACGTGCCCACGTTCTTTGATGATCTGTCTTCATTTGGACCAATGCATCCGTTGATAAATTCGAAGTCGAAATGTAGATAAACAAGAAAGAAACTCTAAGTCTCAAGCACTTCGTTTCTTTCGACGTTTGAATACTCTCTTTTCAAAAAGTATCCTTTCGATAAATGAATCGAAACGAAAGAACTTTTAACTTTCAAAAGATTTTAACATTCTTCAAAAGTGTCCTTTCGAAACATAAAAATTCTCTTAAACCTTTGACTCTAAGAATGGAATAAATACAAGATTTCCTCGTATTCCTAAAGGCAATAATTCCTTTCCATTTTAGTTTAAGAGTATTCAAACTTTCCAATGAGCATTTATTGCATATTTTGGCTCTACCAAAATATGGGATAACAACAGGTAAATTAATTTTAATGTCATGTCATATTTTTGTATTTTATATTTAAAAAAAAATAATGTTTTAAATGAATTTTGTGTATGGGGTACTGAAATTCTGGCACCTACTGGGGACAGATGTTATTACAGAAGCTATAGCACTTGTCGTATGTAACCAGTCGTAATACCAAGACAGATGCTATAGCGTATGTCCACAGTAGCGATAAGTGAACAATTGAAAAAAACAGACAGCAAACGTAAATAACACAGAATATTGTTGACCCAGTTCGGCGTAAACAACGACCTACTCTGGGGGCTACCAAGCCAGGAAGGAATCCACTATAATAGATCTAGATCAAAGCCCTCAGCAAACTTCTCAAGTTCGTGACTTATCTCCTAGACTATACCCTAGGAACTCTTAAGTTTGAGACCTCATCTCACTTCCTTTCAATCATACACCCTGTGACTATAACAACAATACAAACATAATGGTTTCAATCACCCAAAAAACAAACCTTCTCTGTACTTAAAAGCTTAGGAGAGATTACAAAAATTACAACTCAAACACAGTCCTAAACTTGCATCAAGGAGACACAAGAAAGGCTCCCAATTAACAAGACTCAAACCCTAAAATTCTATTCTTCAAATGACGGCTTCAGTAAACTTTTAGGTTTTAGTCTTCACATATATATACCCTGAGTTAACATGGACTAGATCTTCGTTTTTGGGCTTTACAATACAGCTGGTCGTTGAAAAAGTCCAGCAAACATATTCTTGGATAAAATCTCTTGTTTCCATAAATGGCGTAGCATATTATGGAAATATAACCTGGTGCAGCCGCCTTATAAAACCTCAATGAAAACGTGCGTCTTGGTATATAAGGAAAGGCGAAAATATTGCTTAGGCGAATCTTCAAGGATATGGCGCATAAATACAGCGAGAATTACCGTCACGACAGATGCTGTACCGACATGCTACGACATCTGGTCCAACATCTTGCTAGAACTTGTTTTTGCAAAATGAGGCCAACATACCAAATACCAACAATTTCCCCCTTTGGCAAATTTTGGCTAAAACAAGCTAAGACAAGTTCTGGAGAGATGCAGTACATACCTTCCTTCAAGTCAACGCAAACACACAGCTAAGAAAGAAGATAATACACACTAGTACAAATTTGACATTTTACATCTGGCCAAAAGTACTTATTACATCTGTCTCCCTTTAGATGTAAACTTATGAGATATAGTAAGTTGGACACTTTTTACATCTGGCCCAACTGATGTAAAATGTTCACTTTTTACATCTGTTTCGTATGTCCGTTGATGTGAAACGTACTTTTTCAATTAGTTTTTACATCTGGCCAAAGTTTTCCCCCCGATGTAAACACCAAGCTTTGCTCAGATGTAAAAGTTTTACTTTTCACATCTGCCCAAACTAACCACTGATGTAAAATCTTCACTTTTTTTTTAAAAAAAAATCCTGCAATTTTTTTTTTTGAACCCGCATATAATTTGCATATATATATATATATATAAACATATAATAAACACAATCCAAAAATAAAAATCAAAAACATTAATACTACAAATTTCTAAAGCATTCATCATCTGAATTAAGGCAAATAGTGAAACTTTCATAGTAATATAAGGCAAAATTTATAATAGCTAACATTAATAAATTTCATTAAATAAATGCAACTAAACTCTCAAGGTATAGGGTAAGCTGGAACTTAATCAAACTAACACTAAACTCAATCTTTAATCAATACATGGTAACACAAACTATCAAAAGCTAAGCTTGTTTAAGTAAAAACAAAGAAAAATCCAACAATTGCAGAACCAAACATATAGCTAGTCACATTAATCATGTATGCTGTGAATATGTGGTTGTAATATTAGCTTCTTGCCTTCTTTAAAATAAAGCAAATATGAACAAAATTGCAGCCCTGTTCTTCATGGCCCTGTTCCTCCACTGTAATATCACCAACTCTGCATGACCAGAACCAAAACATGTACATTTTCAGTAATGAACATTAACAATAAAATGGAAAGTACGACCATAACTTCACATGCGAGAACAATGTCACTACAAAAAAACATGAATCACCTGTTTGAATATGAATGGAGTATTTGAGGCCTTGTTAACATAACCAGGCCTAGGGTCTTGGACAGTGGCCCAAACTGTACAACATCCTGTTATATATAACAGAATACTTCTCAGCAATGTCATTATTCACATTAAAGGAATCATAATGGAAGAACATCTAATAATAAACAAAAAATCATATCATTGAAGGTCTTAGAAATGCACCTGCAGAAATGGTCGTAGCACCAGATCCCCAAGCGTCTGCAAATGCAAAATCAATGTTGTGATGTCAATTGTAGTTTAGAGAAACTAGAAGTTATTCACATTAAAGGAATCATAATGGAAGAACATCTAATAATAAACACTAGGCAACAGTGCTATAACGCTGCTATTTGACAACATTTGTACTAGTGTATTGCAAAAAAATCAGATAAGTTTGAATTCCATTACACTATAGTGCTATTGCACCACTTTTAAGCAACATTGTGTGAAATATAACACAGAAGCAACTGTTACAAAGAAGTAAAAATAACCTCAAGTGATGAGTGAGATGAACTACCTGCATACAACTAAAATTGGAATAAAGAAGTTCATTGATAAAATCGACAGTAACATTCAACTGTTTCTTCGCTGATATTGCTCTTTGGAATAACCCTGAAGCACTCAAGTTGAGCTGCATTAAACAAAAATATCAGTGCTTGGTTTCATACGAAGTTGATGAATTAGTCAAACCTATTAAAAGAAGCAGTAAAGTACCATGTATGGATTCAGCAGAGACAAGTTGTAAGAGTCGAGATAATCACCACTAATTGCTTCATGTATTCCTTCAGCAGAGACATACCATTGTCAAATAATTTGAATTACCAATTTTGATAACCTTGAATTTGACTTTGATTATACATTATTTGCAGCAGATTCAGCTTCTTTCCATAGACCACCAGCCTGTGTGTATAGTTGCTCAGTTGTATGCTTTGTTCTGCATTCCCTAGGCAACAATCTCAGCCTGTCTGTATAGCTGCTCAGTTGTCTGCCTTGACATACAATGCTATGTCTCAGCCTATTAATGAATAACTTCAAAAGTTTAATGTTATATTATGGTCACCACAAAACAAGACTTACCTTCATTTCAGACCTTCTTCTACCCATTGACCGTTTTATGATTAATGGTATGAAATGTTTCTTGAAAATTTAAGAAAATATTTAGCACCGAAAAAGAATAGAGACACACCCTTAAGTAGAGACTTTAGGCTCAAAGTCTTCAATGCTGCTATTACTTTTACCCATTATAAATTAACCAAAAGTTTATTTTGACTAAAAGTGAGTTGAATAAAAAGCAAAAGCTCAAAATTCTACCTTCATATTACAATAAATTCTAGAGGAAAATCAATTTTACTCCACACATCAAAATCGAAATATGTTAAAATCAATTCTACACCTCTATATCAATTTCACCTCATCCAAAATTGAAATCAAACATATACTTATATAATTAAAAGCTAATCCAAACATACACTTTTATGCACTAAAATCAATTCAACACCTATAGAATCAATATTAACTCATCGAAAAGTGTAACCAAACATACACTTATATAACTTAAAAGCTAATATAAACAACACAATCAAAATCTAAATTCCATGCAAGTTTTTTGAGGTGAAGCAGAGCTAGAAAATTATCCATCCACCTTAGTGTCCTTACAGTGTTGATGAGCTATCCATCCACTTCCCAATTCAATTCAATTTCACAAAAATTTGGTCAATGCTTCAAATCATAATAAATAACCAAAATAAATTACCACTCTTATGAGAAGAAATAATCCTTTCATTTTTCCAACCCTAAAAAAATAGAATCAAATCAAGCCATGAATAAAGAAGAAATTGACATAGGAATCAAATAGTATATAGAATAAACAAAGAAATTATAAACAAATTTGGGAATAGAATCAGTACCTGAGAGAGATAGAGTCGAGGGTTTAATTCGTTTCACTGAGCTTCAATTCGAAGGGAGAGGAACGAGCTGAGAGATTCGATTCGTTTCAGTGAGCCTTGATTCTGTGAAAGGAATTGTGCAATTAGGGTTTGAGAGAGAGAGATAGGATGAGTTCAAGAGAGGTTGCTGTGATTCAGAGGCCGGAACGATCGAGTGAGAGAGACATGAGTCTGTCGACATTAGGGTTTGAGTGTGTGAGAGAGAGGTATCGTGTTGTGTTTTTGTTGTTTTGCTCTTCTCTTACTTATAATTAATTTCCATTCAAACAAAAACAAAAAAAAACTTGACCTTTTGCATCTGCATATATATATTATGGTTAGATATATAATTATTTTAGAAAATTTTCACTATAATTACAAGATTGCCACCGTGTTTAGTTCTGCATCTTGGGATATTAAAATCAGATGTAAAAAGTTGTGTCTATTTATTTTTCATTTCAGGAAAAATTGAAATCAGATGTAAAATATATTCCATATGCCTTTTTACATCTGATATCTCTTCCACTAATATAAAATCTTTAGTAATAAGTCATATTTGTAGTAGTGACATTGCCACATTATTTCCAAAAGAGATCATCAAGTGAGAAATAACGAACACGCAGCATCAGAGGCACTTCAACAGCGGAAACAAACAACTTAGCCTCATAGAGTACAAGATAGGAGAGAAATAAACTCTCGTACATTAAGCTTACATCAGCGCCATACAAATGCACCAGGGAAAAATAAATTCCCTCAAACACGAATCACCATAGGAAAAATAAATTCCTACACCACTGAGAAAAATAAATTCTCAGATATCAAGCAGAAGTGGATTCCATTAACAACAGACTAGATGCCTTAGCATTAAGGATGGCATCTGTCACACACAACATGTATCACAAAAAAAATACTACTCCCCCTGAGTTCATGCATATCACACAGTAGAGATTACTCCCCCTCAACATGTCAGAGCATACACACACACACAAGATACTTACTCCCCCTCAAGCTCTGCACACAATAGATCATACTACACTCACGGAGTACAGATGACATAGCATATGCCACACCATTAATCAACACCACATACAACACAATTTAATCGGAACATAAGTTGCAGAGAAAAGTAACTCTTACTCCCCCTGAGTACATCAAGCCATGCATATCAGAACAAACATACAACATCAGAGAAAATAATTTCTTCCTTTCTTACTCCTCCTGAATAGTTGACACATGCATATATCAACTGCACACATTATGATATTATCAGCATCACTACATCACAACTTCACTACATCAGAATAGACACAAGGACTCCTCTTGAATACATGAAGCACACACAAGCATACAACAACATCATACGTAGTACATAGGTCATATGTCGAGGACACATGTTCCAGCATGTGGCACCACATCAGAATACCAACTACTCCCCCTTTTTAGCCACAAATTTTGACAACCAGAGTCATGCATAGAGTAGAAATCCAGAACACAGAGTGGCATATAGTAGGAACCAAGGAGTACCACTATTACAGACCACAAGCACATGCAAGTTCATAGAATATCCAGGGCAAAGCCCAAATAAGGACAAAAGAAAACCAGATCACAACATACATATGTCAAAGCATCATATAGAGGTACCATCATATTACTCTCCCTTTGTAGCCATAATTCAAACAAACATAAGCTTCATTCATAGAGTACCAGAGAGTATCACAATGAGAAATTAGCAGAAACATAGAGGAAAATCAGGCAGATTTATTTTCATCAGAGCCTTCAGCCATGAGTTCATCACCATCTTCACCTACATTCACACCACCTTCTTATTCTACATCAGCATCCTCCTCAAGCTCTAAGGCTTGGATCACTCATTCAAGCTTCAACTTCTTTTCTTCCAAGGCCTTACACGTTTCCTTCAGCTCAACAATCATATCCTCCTTTTTCAAAGGTGTTGTTTATTGCAAATCATAGGCACACTACAAACTATCCAAGGCAAGGATCACAAATAAAAACATCCAAAGAACAGAAGCAGAGAAAATATAAAGGGAACACGCCCAGAAAGATGCTACATACTTCAATATCACACCATAAACAAAAAGAACACATGCGAGCTTTCATCCACAATACCATAACATCTTGGAAAAATATAATATCATTAACAATGCTCCAACAATATAACATGAAGAGTTATCTTCGTTGAAACACAAATTTCCACTTCTGGACATACACAGACTCTTCATGAGTGTTAGCAACACTATCAACATCTAGCTCAGGTTGGCCTGAGGAAGCTTTAGCATCTGTCACAACACTGGTTTGGAACCAGTTTCACTCAGGCACACTTAGTTATCAGCCTCTGTATTCTTAAAATTTTGGTTCGCAACCACTTTAATATGAGGTTCTCAGAGTGCTCAAACAAATCAACAACATTCTTAAAAGAGGATTCAACACCATTATCTTTCAGGACACATGTTCCAACATCTGGCTCGACATTTGTAACAGAATCACTAACAAAAAAGGTAAAACTATCATGTGTACTAGACAGTTCAACAGCCTCATTAGATACAAAATCTACTTGACTCACAAAAACAACACAAGGTTCTGCAGGGATATCAATCACAAACTCTTTGACACGACCAGTGGGAAGAGTCATTTGGTCAGTTGATGGTTCAGGACTAGTTTCTTTAGTGGGTGGTTCACTATCAATACCATCAACAACAACAGTAACAAAAGTAGAGTTTTCTAAGGTCTCTTTAAAGATAGGATTATCCTGACTAATAGACTTAGAAACAGTTTTCACAGATGCTTCAACATGTGGTTCAACATGGGTTTCAACATTAGATTCAACATGCAAATTTGAAATAGTTTCAGAAGGTTTCACAATACTCACAGAAGCAATGAGATTTTCAGTAGCATCAATATTTTCGTCCACATAAGAAAACAGAATCGTGATAACATTAATCGAGTAAGATGAAGTTTCAAGAGAACTTCCATTTTCAACAGTTTGTAGAATGAAAATGATTTCCCTTATTTCTCGTGCAAATCTAGTTATAGTGAATAAAAAGTATTTGTTTGCACGCTCCCGCAACTGTAATTGCTATAAATTCTCATACAAGAAACTACCTACAGAGCTCCTTGACTTGTCAAACTGCTCATCATTTAAAACTTTAGAGTAGATATTTTCCAGCTGTTGTTCAGTTGCTATAAGACCTTGGTTCACAACTTTAGAGACAAAACAAGGTTTAGAAATTACATCTTTGGATCTTGTAGTGATTCCTCGATCTGGGTTTCCAATAATGAACTCGTTAGAATGGTTCTTATGGGTTATAATGGAAAGTCCCTTGTTTACTGGAGCATCATTTGATTCAGAGATGGTACTTTCGGTGTTGAACTCTAAATTTTCTTCACTTGCAATAGTATCAAACTGATACACAGATGTTTCACCATCTGTCATAGCATTGGTCTCTTTGTCATATGATGTGTCATCAATCACAACATTGATAGATTCCATTAGTATGGGCTTCTTCATACTTCTTAAATTCATATGACTCTTAGGTATGTGAGCAACATCATCATTCTTAGGTTTCCATTCTTTCTTTGTATTGACAATGACAGGTTCACTTTTAGGTGGGGTAAAATTTTCAGGGAACCCATACAGCCTAAAATAGAAAGGTCTAATGTGACCTTTTCTACCACAGTGATGACAAACCCATCCTTTGGACTTGGATTTAGATCTAGGCTTAGCAGACCGATGTTGTTGGGGATGTTGTGGCATCTGTCTGGTTACAGTAAGATCATATGCCTCTTTAGCAGGAACAAATGTTCTTGTAGGAACAAATTTTTTCTTGTTAGGATAGGTATATTCAACTCCAATCCCCTTTGGTTTTCCAGGAACTTGCCCCTCAACAAGTATGTCTAGCCTCTCAGTTCCATTATTCAGCAGTCTGAGTTGTTTATTTAAACTGGTCAGCTTATAGTTTAATGTGGTTACCTCATCTTTAAGAGCAGATGCCTCGGACAGATGCTTTGCCTTCTCAGATTGTAGTTGAGTTGTAAGTTGAGCAATTTGAGACTGATGCTTCACTTTCTCAGTTTGCAACTGACTTATAGTGCTTAGTTTCTGCTGACACACCTCTTCACTTCTATGACACAGTGCTTTATAGGATGCAACTAATTCATCAAAGGTCAATTCTTCATCATCTGATTCAGATAGACACATCCCAGTAAGAGCAGTAATGTGCTTGACAATTTCAGTATCCTGATCTTCTTCAAAGCCATCCTCATTAGACCAAGTGACCGTCATTCCTTTCTTCTGGTTCTTCAGATATGTCGCACACTCAGTCCTAATATGACCATATCCCTCACACTCATGGCACTGTACACCTTTCTCTTGAGTATCCATGTCCTCAGGTCTTGGTCACCTTAGATTATTGAACTTATTAGTACTGTCAAGAGAGATGCCCTTAGCATTTGTCCTGGGTCTTCCGTCCATCTGCTTAAGGGGGGTGTATTGGATTGAGATTTTGAAAGACTATTTTTATAAAAAAAAATCTTGAAGATTTCAAAAGATTTTGTGGGATTATATTGATTTTATGAGATTTTAAAAGATTCTTTATTAAAAGACTTTTACAATCAGGATTCCTAGCACAAGATTTTAATGGATTTCTACGGATTTTCAAGATTTCAAAATACTTTACGGATTTTTAAGATTTAAAAAAAATTCATACAACATTCTTTGCAAATCAAGTGCTTGACTTCGAAGCCTTTGAAATCTTGTAAAAAAAAAATTCCTTTATTATGAATTAATCATATATACAACAAAACAATTTCAAAATAAAAAAAATTGAACAAAAAACAACAACAATATGAATCAATCATATTTTCTTTGTAAGGTATGAATCAATCATATATAACAATGAACGAAAAAAAAATAAAAAAATAATGAACGGAATTTTTTTTTGCAGAAACCTGTATAGCAATGAAAATTGTTTGAGTAACAATCATATAAAAATGAAACCTGTATTAAACAATTAAACCTGTATAAAAAAGATTTGTTTGAGTAACAATCATATACAACAATGTTTTTTTTTTTTGAAGCAATATAACAAATTGTATAAACAAATTGCAGAAACCTGTATAACAATAATATATTATAACAATGAAAATTGTATATAACAATTATCGTGATGTTGTTGTTCTTTTGCATATATATAGTATTTTCGATTTGCTTTGCAAGGAAAAGAACGATAACAATATTTCGGATAGATTCAAGCCGTAAGGAAGAACTTGATGGTAGTCTCGCCGGCTAAAAAAAAGTCTTGGAAAATCATGAAAAGTCTTGAGGGTTTGAGTGGGATTGTTGGATGAGTGTTTTATGTGTATTTTGAAGTAAAAAGTCTCTCAAAATCCATCACAAAAAGAAATCCATCAAAATTCCTAGACTTTTGAATACCAATAGACATTTTAAAAATGATATGAAATCTCAATTGAATACCAACATATTTTGTTGCCCTAAAAAAAAATCTCAATTGTCTTGATTGAATACCACATGATTTGTTTAACTTTTATAAAAGTCTTGATGGAATACCACAAGATTTTTTTATCATAAAAAAGTCTTTTAAAATCCTATAAAATCCTAATCCAATACACCCCCCTAAGTATTTTATTAAATTGTCTTCCAAGAGAAACTATAGCCTCAGATAAACTTTCATCTATTTCTGGGACATTCTCTACTTCTTCATTTTCAGTAGTGCTAGAGGAAAAAGCTATACTTTTCTTTTTCTTTTCAGCCTTTTCTTTAGCAGCCAACTCATACGTTTGTAAAGATCCAACTAGATTTTCAAGTTTCATTGAGGATATGTCATGCATTTTTTCTATAGCCGTGACTTTCATGTCAAACATCTTAGGTAGAGATCTAAGCATTTTTCTTACCATTCTTTCCTCACTTAGCTTCTCCCCTAAGGCATCAAAGTTGTTAGCATACTCCAAGATAGTCATGTGAAAATCATGTACTGTTTCATACTCTTTCATTTGAAGGTTCTCAAATTTGACAGTAAGAAATTGTAGCCTTGAGTTCTTCACTTTGGCAGTGCCCTCATGAGTGGTTTTTAGGATTTCCCAAGCATCTTTAGCAACAATACATTGTTTGGAATTTCCATGTGCCAGTTCATCCTCCTCTTTGGACCAATCAACTTCAGGTTTCAGTTCAGTAGTTGGCTTCCCTTCTGCATCATTAACAACTGGATGATCCTATCTTTTTAAAACAGCTTTCCATGATTTGTTATCAAGAGATTTCAAAAAGGCCACCATTCTGGACTTCCAGTAGTCATAGTTTGATCCATCCAACAGAGGAGGTCTGTTGATGAAACCACCTTCCTTGTTCATTATGCCAGAAAGTAACTTCCCTGGTCCTCACCCACATAGAATAGGGTGTCTGCTCTGATGTCAATTGAAATTCTGGCACCTACTGGGGACAGATGTTATGACAGAAGCTATAGCACTTGTCGTATGTAACCAGTCGTAATACCAAGACAGATGCTATAACGTATGTCCACAGTAGCGATAAATGAACAATTAAAAATAACAGACAACAAACGTAAATAACACAGAATATTGTTGACCCAGTTCGGCGTAAACAACGACCTACTCTGGGGGCTACCAAGCCAGGAAGGAATCCACTATAATAGATTTATATCAAAGCCCTCAGCAAACTTCTCAAGTTCACGACTTATCTCCTAGACTCTACCCGTGCTATACTCAACCTAGGAACTCCTAAGTTTGAGACCTCGTCTCACTTCCTTTCAATCATACCCCCTGTGACTATAACAACAATACAAATAGAATGGTTTCAATCACCCAGAAAACAAACCTTCTCCGTACTTAAAAGCTTAGGATAGATTACACAAATTACAACTCAAACACAGTCCTAAACTTGCATCAAGGAGACACAAGAAAGGCTCACAATTAACAAGACTCAAACCCTAAAATTCTATTCTTCAAATGACGGCTTCAGTAAACTTTTAGGTTTTAGTCTTCACATATATATACCCTGAGTTAGCATGGACAAGATCTTCGTTTTTGGGTTTCACAATACAGTTGGTCGTTGAAAAAGTCCAGCAAACATATTCTTGGATAAAATATCTTGTTTCCATAAATGGCGTAGCATATTATGGAAATATAACCTGGTGCAGCCGCCTTATAAAACCTCAATGAAAACGTGCGTCTTGGTATATAAGGAAAGGCGAAAATATTGCTTAGGCGAATCTTCAAGGATATGGCGCATATATATAGCAAGAATTACCGTCACGACAGATGCTGTACCCACATGCTACGGCATCTGGTCCAACATCTTACTAGAACTTGTTTTTGCAAAATGAGGCCAACATACCAAACACCAACAGGTACCAATGCCCAACAATATGTAAGTTGGGTGGATACCTTTGGAAAGCCCAAAAAACATTTTAGTCATAATTAGGGTCCTTTTGAATTGACTTATTTATTAGCTTAGGCAAAACAACTTATGAAAATGAATAAACTTATGTATTATTCATTATCAAAGTAGTTTATGAAAAAACAGTTTATGTAGATATAATTATTGTTAATCAAAACTTATGAATTAACATAATTTTTTTTATGGTTATGAACACTCCGATACTCGACTTACATTATTGATTACGAGTACCATGTAGGTAAAATACAATGTCATGTCATATTTTTATATGAATTTGTATTTAAAAAATTTATGTTTTAAATAAATTTGCATATGGGGTACTGATACCCAACCATATAAATTGAGTACCAAAAGTTTTACCTTATTCATTTAATAAATTGTTAGTTGATCAAGTGACGATTAACACTTGATTGGTAGGAAGAGACACGGTTTGATCCCCTGCAACTATGATCGGGAGGGGGCTGAAACCACTTGATGTCAAAACTGACCCCCGAACCAGACTAGACGGAGTGGCCGGATACTGGTGGTTAAAACAAAAAGAAAATGTACTCTTAATTAAACTTTGACCAGGACCACGAAACATTAACCGATCTCTCATTAATTGTAAATAGTATAATTTATGATGAATGCGAAGAATGAGATGATTATAATTTGTAACTTTTGGGGTGTGTTGTGGGAAAGAAAGAGAAAAGAAAAACTTTAAATACAAATTCATATAAAATTATGACATGACATTGAATTTTTCCTACATAGTACTCGTACTCGATAAGAGGTACTGATATCCAACAATATAAATTGAATACCAAAAACTTTACCTTTTTTTTTGTTTTTTGACCAAACCAAAAACTTTACCTTATTTATTTTTATAAACTCAATAATAGTTATAATCTAAACGTACTTTTAATTAAACTTTGATCAAAACCATCATACATTAGCCAATCTCACATTAATTGTAAATGGTATAATTTATGATCGATGAGAAGAATGAAATGATTTATTTGTAACTTGGGCTAAAGTTACTCCAAATTTATGCCCTAGATGAGGAGAGAAATGTCGTTTGCATAAAATAAGGACATGGCCTGCCACATGCAAATCCATGGTTGCGCCAGGTACAGTGTCCCAAACATGTTATTTAGTAGATGAGTCCTAGATATGGACATAACTTAAGAATGACTTTTAACTCTTACATAGATTTCATAAATCCAACATTACTCTTTGGCAATCTGATTCATCTATTAAAATTTGGGTAAAATATATATTCAGTCTTTATTTCATACAAATTCAAAATTTTAATTTCATTCAATCTAATAAAAGAAAACGATATGAATTTTACCTATCTACTACTTTTTCTTTTTTATTTTTTTTTTCATTTTACCGACATTTAATTAAATTAAGGGGCACAAATGTCTATTTACAACATTTTAAGTCAATAAAATATTAAAAATAATCAACTAAACTCTTTTTTTTTTAATTGGGGAATGAATCAAGTAAACATGAAAAAGATTACCCCCTCCATTTCTTTTTATATGTCTTTTAACTTCGGATTTAACATTTCTATTTAACTGTCATTTGAGTATTTTAAGATTACGATTTGTCAATTATAACATTGTCAATATTACTTTTATTTTTTCAATAAAATTAATTAATGCTATATATTGAAAAACTAAAGTTTTTAAAAAATATTTTTTGGTACATAATGTAGAGATATGACAAAGATAATCTTTATAAGTGTAGTGCAAACCTCAACTCTCAAGCTAGCTTTTGTGGTTGAATATAGGCCTCTCAAATTCTAATATGGTATAAGAATCTATATATCCTAGATCCATTTGTTGTTTGTTGTGGATACCTCTCATATTTCGGCCACCTGTTTGTTGATTCCACGCACCAAGCCCAATAGTGTTGGGCGTGAGGGGGTGTGTTAGAAGTGTCACATTGACTAAAGATATGACAAAGATAGCCTTTATAAGTGTAGTGCAAACCTCAACTCTCGAGATAGCTTTTGTGGTTGAGCATAGGCCTCTCAAATTCTAATACATAACATATTAATTTTTTTTGGTACATAATATATTAAATTTATTAGAAAGAGAAAGTGTGTGTAAAAAAGTAGGAATTTATTGGTGGATTAAAATTAGGGTATAATAGAAAGATAAGATGCAAAAATACACTTTGTTAATTTAATATTACTATTCAAAAAAGACACTTAAAAAGGAACGGAGGGTGTAATAATTTCACTTTAAAAATAGGAATTTCTATTTTCTTTATAGTAATAATTTCTATGAGATCCTATATTTCTACTCATATATATTCAAGGTCAGAAGTAGTAATTTCTATGACCTATATTTCTACTCATATATTTAAGGACGGAGGTAGTAATTTCTACGAGAACCTATATTTCTACTCATATTAATATGAATCTTACTTTTTTATAATTTATACGCGAACCTATATTTCTAATCATACATTAATACGCATGACTACTTTTTTATAATCTCTACGCGGACCTATATTTAATATTTATACACATATGTATTTTTTTCTAATTTCTACGCGAACCTATATTTCTACGTTATTCATATATAAATTATAATTTTTATAGGAATCCATACTACTACTCTCTTCATTTCAAAACGCTAAAAAAACGGACCTATATTTCTATAGGACTCATATATAAATACATGTGTCTATTTTTTTTATAATTTTTGAAGGAATCCATATTATTACTCCCACTATTTCAAAATGAAAAAAAAAAAATTTCAAACATATTATCACAAATTAAATCGAAGGTTCAAAATTGACTGCGGTGCTAATATTATGGGAGAGAATCCTTTCCCGATATCTTCGATCTTAATTGGAAAATTATGGTGTACCCCAACTTCACGACCTTTAGAAGTGGTTAAAATGTCATGGGAAAGAGAATGAAGCATGTGCATGAGGCCTCGATCGAACTTATTATATGGAACTCTCCTTTTCATGAAATTTTTTTTGTAAGCTACGAGCTTGGCGTTTCTTTAAAGTTTATATGTATATCTATATTATTGAATGATTTGGATGGGTGAATGAAAAAAATGGTACATAGTATAATAGCTAGCAATAATTATCATTCCAATTTGCTTCTAGCTAGTATAGATTAATTATATACTATAATTTGCAATGCTCCAAAAGCAATAGTCCAAATACCACACACCCTTTAACCTTTTGGCTAGTGATGATGTCCCCATATTCATGTTATGATAGAGTTTGAACCTTCCCTCACCAGCCTTGCACTCTGCTCCACAGCCAGCTTAGGATAGGAGCCATCCCATATTGCAAGGACCTTTGCTTTAATTTAAGGATTTTTTTTTTTTGAATCAATGCAACCTTTGCTTTAAGGAATATGTGAATTCGATCAAAATTTTAAATACTACTTTTTCTCTCATAATCATTGTTCTCTTCATTGATTAATTTAATGTATGTGATTAGCAAGTAGAAAATAACCAATGCTTACGAGGGATTCGTCCAACTCATATGAAAATACATAGCTAAACTTTCTAGCTAGCGATCTTTTTTCTTTTTGAGTATTAGCTATAGCTATATCTTTTAACATTATGACTAGGTAAATATTGTGCGAACATTTCACTCCATCGCACAAATTTGATATGATTAATTGAGTCTTATCAAAATTAATGGTATTCAATAAAAATTGATAAATTGTTAATCTTGATGAATCTCAATAACATATCAAATTATTTTTAATTTCTCTTAAAAAATTTATAGATATCTAGATGATATATTTTTTCAATCCAACAATGAATTTTGTAAAATTCGTATTCGTTATACTGTTATTTCAAGCTTGTGCACCATGTACAACATAAGTCACTATTTCATGTTAGAATTGACCTATATATAATACTATTTGTCATTCAAAATAATTTATTTTTTTTGAAATTTTTTAGAAAATGATGTTAAGGATAAATAATTTGTTAGTGTTCAAGTTCCTACAATTACAGTGTTTTTTTTTAATGACCAAATATATTATATATAAAATACAATAAAAATAAGAGAAAAGTTAGAAAATAAAAGGGTACCAAAAGTACATCCCACCAACACCAAGCAAACTCTAAAAATGACCCCTTCTAGAATGGGTCTCCCATGGTGGGAGAGTAAAAAAAAACCTGTTATAGCATGTTATCAAGATAATAATAATATAAAATTAAAATTAAGGGTAAATAATTTGTTAGTGTTCGAGTTCCTACAATTACAGTGTTTTGGCCTCCCAAATTTTACAATTGTGTGATTTTGACCCCAAGTTTCAATTTGCGATTTTAACCCTCTAAGTTTCACAATTGTGCGATTTTGGTCCCCCCATGTTTCAATTGTGCGATTTTGGCCCCCAAGTTTACCCCCATTTGCATTTTCTAGCCCCCCGTTGCTTATGTGACATTTTAAAATTAAAACAAATATTTTAAAAATAAATTAAAATTAAAAAGATGTTTTAAAATTAAATGACAAATTGTTTTTTTTATTTAAAAAAATAACTTATAAAATAAGTTTTTGTTTCTTATATGTAGTTTATGAAATAATTTTACTATAAAAAATAGTATCCAATTTTTTTAATGAACTAATTTTTTAAAACTTTATAAACTGAATTTTTTTTAAAAATAATTATTCAACCTTTTATTAAAAAAAATTAATACATTTTTTTTAATTTTAAAACCTATTTTAAATTTTAATTTTTTTTAATTTTTTTTTTTTAAATTTATAAACTGTTTTTTAAAAACAATAATCTTTTATAAAAAAAATTAATACATTTATTTATTTTTAAAACTATTTTTTATTTTATTTTTAAAATGCCACATAAGCAATTATTTAGTCAAAAAGTCAACGGGGGACTAACAAATTCAAAAGAGGGTAAACTTGGATGGCCAAAATCGCACAATTGAAACATGGAGGACCAAAATCGCACAATTGTGAAACTTAAGGGGTTAAAATCACACAATTGAATTTTGGGGGGCCAAAACCGCACAATTGTGAAACTTGGAGGGCCTGCATTTTAGCCAATATATTATATATAAAAATAAGTGAAAAGTTAGAAAATAAAAGGGTACGAAAAGTACATCCTGCCAACACCAAGCAAACTCTAAAATAAACACCTATACAAGAACCACATAAAAAATTAAACACAGTTGAAAATTGAATCTTCGTTTATATACGATGCATTGCATGAACTATTGAATGATACAATTAACCGAGATTGTGCATGCAAGCTTATGTTGGGAACTTGATTCAAAGAGCCTCATCATATGTGTGTGGATAACAAAGCTTGCTCTAGTTTTTTAGTTAATTAAAAAAGAGAATTGTGTACATTGCACCAAAAGTGATATCTTTCAAAAATTTATCAACCCTGCATGTATCAATGAATTACATTAACATAATATAGTACATTATGTCCTTTTCAGTCAAAGTACATGAAACCAAAATTATTGTGCATTTTCCTTGATAGGATAACTTAACCATGTAGTAAAAGCTAATTAATGGCCAAACTAAAAATTAATGTGGTACTTTTTGTGTAGGCAATGTTTGATAGTTCACTCATATTTGTAGATTTTTGCTTATGTTAGGGTTGCTAAAATGAGGTTGAGACATATTTTTGTTTTTCTCTCTTTGTTGGAAGGCAGAAGGCTAGTGTAGATTGTACAGAGAAAATATAATGTGGGACCGCCACGTATGGAACCTCGTGCAGTGTGAAAATCTGGTTGGCAGAATGGGCTTTGTGGCCCGTAACAGCCCTAATTCTCATATATGATCCAAATGGTTTTAGGGCCCACCATAATGAGTCACCTGACCTTATAATAATATCTGAATTACTTTTGCCATCCTAAGGCTTACTCGCGTGTTCTACAACTTTTCATTTTTATCTTTCCTCTATTTAAGTAGCAGACATTATAAATGTATGGTGTTTTTGAGGTGTCCGCTACTTAAGTAGCGGACGAGGTATTTTAGTAGATTCGTACGGCGTGAACCAGAATCATTATGGTGGCAAAAATAAATCCCTAATAACATGGTCGTTTTTATATTTGGACATTCTAAAGTGATTAAAATATAAAGTTAATAAATTCTTTTTAGAGTCCACAAATCCTAGTTCAACTGGTAGAAATACCGAAATTATTAGTGTCGGATGTTATGATCGGGGTTCGATCTTCGGTCCATTCACTTTGTATGTGTGAGTTTTTAATAGCTTTATCATTTCGTCTATCTATAAAATAAATCATTTTAGAAATGAAAAATAGTTTTCTAAGTTGAATTTTTAACTTTATATTTTAATGGACCAAGTAGCAACCCTTGATAAATAATTTAAGAATGAAGGCTCGTTATTGTTCTTTACAAATTTCAGATAAAATACTCTAGTTTGTGACAAAAATAAAATTTAAATTAGTCTATCATGTTTTTATATTATAGAGAAATTAGTTCCTCTTTTATGAAAAATTAGGGTTTAATTTGTCTTCAATACAAAAATATCTAAGAGTAATTTGAATTTTATTTAAAGTATAAAATAACTACTATTTTTACTTGGTGTGTGTATATATATATATATATAATGTAATATGTACTTATTTTTTAACAAAACAAATTACCCAAAAAAGAACAAGATGGTTCTTTAAGGCTATATATATACGTCAACCTCCTCTTGCTACGTCATTTTTTTCTTCTATTTTTTCCTCCTAACTCTCAATACTTAATTTGTAAGCCTCTCATGCAATCATGTGCAGAGGACTCATCACTATCATTGCCTCTTAAATCTCTTTTTATTTATTAATTATCTAATTGTTTGTTTGACTTAAAGGTTTTTAAATTGGGTCATCTAGTTTTATTTTATCATTTTCGTAGTGTTTTTATTTTTTTTATAAGCAAATATATTATAAGGGAGTACAAGGGGTACTCAATCCCTTACAAAACAAAGCAAATTAAAATATGCTTTGGGTACAATCAATCGGATTCAGACACCACTCAGAGAAAGAAATAGCAAACTTACGACCAAACCGACCACTAATCCAAAACCAAGAGAGGGATTTAATGTCGTCTACTAAAAGTGAAACATTCGGCCGCACCCCATTGAAAATGAAATTATTTCTGAGCTTCCAGATGCACCATGTAGTAGCCAACCAGATCAGATGTCTAACCCGGGACCCTTTTTTTATTTTAACAAAAGATCCAAACTCTAAAAAATGGCTCAAACCTGTTGTTCCTGATGATAACCCATGGCCTAACCATCCGAACACAGAATTCCAAACAACTTTAACAAACGGACAAAGGAAGAACAAGTGACCACAATCTTCGACAAGGGAAGAGCCGAAAATACAATGTAAAATCAGGAGAATTAAGCAAGATACCTGGATGATGTATTTCTTTTGTTATACCTATCAATATCATCAATCATGGTATTTTAATTTATATCAATAAAAATTTATTGTATAACTTATGTCATGACTGCAAAGATATTTTAGAATTTAGTATTTTGTAATGTTGAATATTATATTAAATGCACTTCTAACCAAAAGAATCTCACATAGATCTTACCTAAACTAAACCTAAGGATAACATTACATTGCAAAATGGTCCTCACAACAATTCACATACGTCCAATCATTATTGACTATTACCAATTTGTACAAATGTCATGCAGGGGTATTGAATGCATGATAATCGCAAACATCTGCCATTACAATTTCTACCCAACTTATTTTGTACAAACAGATAGGGAGGAAGGTATCAAATCTGGTGCTTTAAAAAAAAGTATCAAATTTGGTATGCTTACCATTTATATTTCTTTTGGTTAAGAAATTTACTAATCTACCTAGGAAAATAAAATTGTAGAAAAAATCTATTAAATCGATCTAATTGTGACATTTAAAAATTATTTGATATCTTGTTGTGTTACATTATTTTATTAATTTTTTTTTTTGGGTTAACCCTCTAGTTTCAAGGAAAGGTTCCTTAGTAAACCGGAGTTCGGCCGCGAAATAAATTAAATCTGACGAAGAAATTGTTTCACCTAAGAATCGAATTCAGATTCTTCCGAGCAATCCATTTTTTGGCGAAATTCATTAACAATTTGAACTCAATATCTTAGTTTGCGTTATATTTTTTAATTAACATATAACATGACATTTAATTAAAGTATACATGTACATAAACATTTTTAAGTTTCATATCTATATATGACTACATTAATTATTTAAAAAGAATTAAGTACATGCATCATCACGATAATTATTCCAAAATCTAGGGAATGATGAGCTAAAGATTGTGGGAAGTATCTTCAAATACGTTGGATCTTCTAATGGGTTGAGAGTTCCAATCATTTGATAGTATTTGCTACATAAGTGAAATATATGTTGGTCCCTTATCTTTTCTGCAGGTTTCAAGTTGGTCCATCCCGTCAAATTTTTTACTATTACAGTTAAATTTGGACATGTGTCATATGTCCAAGTGTGGTTTCCGTTTGTCACGTGTCCAACGGTAATAGTAAAAATTTTGACGGAAGAGACCAACTTGAAATTTTTAAAAGATAAGAGACCAATTTGAAACTTAAAGTAAAGACAAGGGACCAAAAGTGTAATTAAGCCTTGTAAAAAAACACGGGTATTAATTAATTTATTCTTTATATTTTATGTATTCAATGTCATTTTTTCATATTTCAATGCACATTAGTAGTATTAATGAGGAATATATTTAGAAAAGAGTAATAATTTATCTAGAAATTTGTAAAAGATCTTATATATAGGGACAAACTTTTCTTTAAAAAGTTCCTATAACTAGAAACAAAGGGAGTGATTTTTTTTTATCATACATGCATTTATTCTTATTATTTGATTAATACTCCCTCCGTCTCTTTTTATAAGACATAGTTTGACAAAACACGAGTATTAAGAAATGAGTTTTAGTATTAAACGATTGACAAATTATATTGATTTTACATGTTTACCCTTACAATTAATTGTAGTTCTTTGTAAAAAAAATAAAATTTAATGCTATTGAAAAAACTATGTAAAGTAAATAAGGGTAAGTTTCCTTACCAAAAAAATAAAATAAGGGTAAGTTTGAAAAAAAAGTAATCAATGTCATTGATAATTGTAAAAGGGTCTTATAAAAAGGGACACTTTTTTTGTCAAACTTGATCTTATAAAAAGGGACGGAAGGAGTAAATTTTACCATCGAATTAAATAAGATGTGAGATGTTACCAAGGCTGGCCCAATAGCCAAGCAACTCAAGCAAGCACTTTAGGTCTCAAGTTTAATTTTGTGGAAAAAAAAAAGCGTTTTAGTTAAAAATATATAACATGATAAAATACTAACATATATTTGTCTAGCTCAATTGGTTAGAATTTAGGCTTCATATATATTCTCGAGTTTAATCCTCAACATTTTATGATTTTGTATTTTTATTTTATTTTTATAAGGGTATTGTGATTTTTTAAATACACACTAAATTTTTTGCTTTAGGCTTCTACGTTGGGTCGGCCTTAATGTAAAGTGCAAAAATTGATAGAAAAAATTGAAAACATAGGAAAACAAAATCAATCCATGGATAACTTGTCTAAAGGGCAAAATCTTGAGGTAGAAATAATAGGAAATCAACAAATCTCACAAATTGATGAACCTCCCGATACCAATGAAAATGTAATAAGCACTCAAAACTGCAAAATAGAAAAAACTAACCATAGGAAAATGAATGACAGTAGTAGCAAAGCAAAAGTTGAGAGACAACCTCTAGTCGAGATAATAATAATAATAATAATAATAATGAAGGAAGAAAAGAGGGAAGAAAATAAGGAAGAGGAACCTCATATCTCTCCACCATATAAACCACATTTACATTTCTTCTGGAATCTAGTAAAAACCAAAGCCAAGGAAGCATTATCAAGAGATTTGCTTTGCTCAAGCACACTAGCAAAACTTCACTAACTTAAAATGAATTTAAGAAAGTTCAACTTGTACACTTGATATACTATCAGAGGTGTACACAAAATACAACACAATTTAATGAAAACTAAGATTTCTAAGATGCAAAGTTTGTTAGAATTCTAAGTGTTAACAACTTTTGAATTTAATAGAGTATCAACACGTTTCGTGACTGAAAGTATTGATAACGTTCTTCAACTGCTTTTCTCTATTTATAGGCAAAGAAATAGAGTCGTTGAAGATGACCGTTGAGAAGCTTGATCTACATGTTGGAACTTGTAATTTGATTAAGAGACGAATACAATGCAGGGTAATTTGAATCCTGTTGTAAAACGGGTAATAACTGTACCTTTTTCTTTGACCCTGAGGATAATGTCTTCACAAATGTAGCTAAAGGACAACCGTACCAACTGCCATGATAGTGACCTTGTATTTTATCCTTTCCTCAGTAGTCAACTCTGATATGTGAATGTGTGAAAAATACAAGAAGGGCGAGGGGTTGAATTGTGATTTTAAAACTAAAACCTTTTCAAACTTAAGAGGCTTAAAAAAGTTTATATGGAGAAGATTCAAAGCAAGTTAGAACAGTGCAAAGAGCTAGAGAGAGATGCATACACAAAACTTTATACTGGTTCCCCTAAAAAATCGAGAGTACTCTAATTCCCTTGCACTTCCAAGGTAGTTCACTAGAAATCATAAATTACAAGTTGCTCAAGCACACAAAAAGAGACTTCTCAATGCTCAAGTTACAACTAACAAGAGACTTCCAAAATGCTCAAGTACAAAAGCAAGAGACTTCACTAACTTAATAAAATTAAGATAGTGTATTTGTTAAACAAAGCACCTAAGACTATAACACTTAACAAAGAATTGAATAAATTACAAAGTGTTCAAGCTAATGAATGTTTCAGAGGTTCAGAGCTTGTAGTCTTATGTGTATGTTCTCAATGACAATTCAATAGATCAATAGTCGATCCTTCATGAAGAGGTCTTCTATTTATTTGTTACCAGCTTAATTTGTACTATTGATGTAGTGGTGTAGTGGAATTTTGAAAGTTTTGCCTTAATATAATTTCACTACCTTGTCCTTGAAGAAATACTACTCTACCATTTAGAGCAATATAGTTCAATAGTACAATACATCGTTAAAAACAAGTACTATGATTAGAAAGAAGTACTATGATTATCCTTTTCAATCATATGTACTCATAAGACGTTAGAGGATAATTCTTCAATCATTAAAAACATCATCCTGACCTGAATCTGGTAAATGAGAACATTCTTCAGATTCTGAGTGATGAGCCTATGAACGTAGGGGTGCTCGCGGCTCAATGTGGATCAGTTTTGAAGCAAAAATTCATCGGATCCAAAAATAAATTTACTTGCGGTTTGGTTTGGTTTGGTTTTGGATGACAAATAAAATATCCGGTCCAATTTTATGCGGTTTAATTTGAATCGGTTTTTGGATATCCAAATTATAAATTGCAATTTTTTTATTAAATATTAATACTATAAAAACAACTATAAAATAATAGTTTTACTTTTTTGACAAAATAAATATTAAATTTGATGTAAAATATAACATATAAAATATTAAAAATTAATGTTTTGGAATGACAATTATCAATTATATTTGGAAGATATAAAAAAAATAAAACGTAGATTAAATTAAACTAACAAATAGTATTAACAAAATTTAAAATAAAGAAAAAATAGGTTAGTGCAATATATATTCATATTAATAAAAAGATAAATAAGTATTAAAATATATGTATGCGGTTTGGTTAGGTTTGGATCGATTTTGAAAAATCAATCCGATCCAACGGTTTTCACAAAAGAACATCCAAAAATATTCGGTTTTTTGCGGTTTTCAATTTTTTTTATTATCGGTTTGCGGTTTTTATTTGGATTGGTTTGGATTTGAGTACCCCTTTCTGAAGGCCTTTTTCTGACTTCTAAGGGTCTTCTAGCTTTTGAAGGTTATCTGCTTCTTGGGTCATCAGAACTTCCTTAGTCTGGGTGCCTAAGAACATGGCTTCAGAACTAATCTTCTTCATATATTTCTTTAGGGACCGTTTGGTGCGCCGGATTGGGAGATAAGATAACATAAAGTTAACTTATCATGTTGTTATCCGTTGTTTCGTGCACCAATAGGAAAGAATAAAGTTAACCTATTACTAATCCCATCCCGTTGGCTCTTTGTTATTTTTGTCCTTAGTTTTTGGTGGGTTAGCAACCGGATAGCAACAATAAAAGCTTTTTTTTTTAACGATGGCTTGTTGTTGTTTTCTATTCTATTTTATTAATCGTATGCATGCATCAGTACGTACGTTAAGCCCCTAATTAAGTTACTAAGAGATTCTTGTTCACCTAATTAGTTATGTCATCCTTTATGTCGGAACCTATGTGCGCTGTCACGGATACCACCTGGTTCACTGAGTTTATTTTATAATGTGATCAGGATTATAAGTAAAGCGTTAAAGCAAGGGTAAAACATAAGCATAATAATGGAAATAGTAATTGATATAAACATGATAATGGACCAAAAAGGGACAAAAATGGCCACACAAGTGCAGCCAAATGGACCACACAAGTGCAGCCCGAACCAAGAGCACACGTGGCGTACGCCACACACACTCAAGCGCACGCCCCACATCGCCTGTTTCAATTGTTTTGTCTTCTTGTAAACACTATAAATAAGTCCTCAATTAATTCCTACATTTCAAAATACAACTATAGGCTATAGCTAAGAAAGAAAAAAAAAACACTGAATAGAAAAGGAAAAAAGTTGACAATGAAAAAAATTCATATATAGAGCCAACGTAAAGAAAAAAAACCAACTTCTAAACGGTGATAGGTAATAATTCTACAATATCATTTAGTGGCGGATCCAAAAACTTTCTTTCACGGGGGTTAGAAAGTAGTGTATATAATTTTTGACAAAATATATTATGAATTTTTACAAGATCCATAACTATAATAACAAAAAAAAATTGAATTTTTACAAGATACTTCACTTTAATAACAAAAAAAACTCAAAAAAACATAAAAAATTATATAAATTACAATTGTTTTTTTTACCAATTTTCATATTAAAAAATAAAAATGTTAAATAAATTTTTCATTGCCAATATCATAAAATGTGTCACTTTCTATTTCTATGTATATGTAACCAAACAATCATTCAACCACACTAATCTAATATACGATTGCATATTTTATTTTTCACAAAATTTATGTAGGGAAAGATGTAGCACAGAGATGATGAAAGTGAGGTAGTGAAAAGTTGCAAACTTAACGGTTGAAGTTGTGGTGACTGGTGAGTGGATAAATATAACTTAGTGGACCTAGTGGATTTTTTTTTTGGTCAAGTAGACTGGTGACTAAAATTTTCACCCTTAAGATATATAAGTGAGATGGACATAGTTTAAACTCCAAACCCCTATATATATAATGCATTGTCCCTATTAGCTGAGCTAAACTCACGAGACTTGATTTAGGTGTTTGAGAAGGTCAATAACCTATCAGCTATACAAGTAGATCGGCCCCTATCATTCAATGAATTCTTTCCAGATTATTTCTAATAAAAACCGCTATGTAAATGATGAAATAAACTGAACATAAAAAGAAAAGAGAAAAATATGAACAAGGGTTACAAAATCCATTGCTTAAAAGAATCCATCAAAATCTAAAGATTTTTAAATACCATAAAACATTTTATAAGTCGTAAGAAATCTCAATTGAATACAAAGGATTTCATTGCCTTGAATTTTTTATTATTATTTTAATTGAATACCACAAGATTTGTAACAGTTGATAAAGTCTTGATTAAATACCATAAAATTTTATTATCATTAAAAAATCTTTTAAAATCCCTTCAAATTCCAATTCAATACACCCCTATCATACTTCTATATATAAAAATTGATCTCAATATAAGGAAACTATTATGATGAAGAAAACTATAGAAGGAAAGAATAAGTCCCCACCAAATAATTGCTAACTCTCCACAATAATATTTTAAGCATACCAACTTATTTTTGGGGTCTGTTTTAAGCATACCAACTTAATAGGATCTAATATAATAATGACACAACATATAATAATGTCATAAAATATTCATTTTATAAAAGAAAACAATATAATAAAAATTCTAAGTGATACAATAACAAGAGAGAGAGAAAAGCACAT
Source organism: Trifolium subterraneum (assembly GCA_951799995.1). Taxonomy (NCBI): domain Eukaryota; kingdom Viridiplantae; phylum Streptophyta; class Magnoliopsida; order Fabales; family Fabaceae; genus Trifolium; species Trifolium subterraneum. The sequence continues at coordinate 31,095,627 of OX637463.1, forward strand.
TAAACTCTCCACTTCATCAAAAGCCCAAATCCTCTATTTAAGTCCCTTCAACCCATCCTCCCTCTCCATTCATTCCAAACTCACATGCTCAATTCTCAACCATAGTTGCTCCATTTCTCTTAACTTCCAAAACTTCTTCATCCAAACAACCACTTTCAACTTCCAAAATCAAAATCATTCCAACATCTTAAACAAACCAAACACTCAGCTAAAACTTTACTTATTTCTCAACCGAACTCTAGATTATCAGACTGACACTATTCTTCTGAAAACCGGAAGGTTAAAAAAAATGGAGAATTTGTTTCGCCTAGTTGATAACGAAGACTTAATTTCACACCGGCGCATTTGGGTAAACGGTCCTATAATTGTAGGAGCAGGACCATCAGGACTAGCAACAGCAGCATGTCTCAAACAACAAGGAGTACCATTCATGATACTCGAAAGATCAAATTGCATAGCTTCACTATGGCAAAAAAGAACCTATGACAGATTAAAACTTCACCTTCCAAAACAATTCTGTCAACTACCTAACTTTCCATTCCCACAAGATTTCCCTGAATACCCAACAAAGAAACAGTTCATAAAATACCTTGAAGCCTATGCGAAACGCTTTGAAATCAACCCGCGATTCAACGAGTGTGTTCTGTCGGCTAAATATGATGAAACTAGTGGATTGTGGAGTGTTAAGACGGTTTCGAATGGAAATGAGGTTGACTATATTTGTAGGTCGCTTGTGGTTGCTACTGGTGAGAATGCAGAGTGTGTTGTGCCTGATATTGAAGGGTTGAATGAATTCAATGGTGAAGTTATTCATGCTTGTGATTATAAATCTGGTGAAAGTTTTAGAGGGAAGAAAGTTTTGGTAGTCGGTTGTGGTAATTCTGGAATGGAACTTTCACTTGATCTTTGCAATCATAATGCTTCACCTTCTATTGTTCTTCGTAGCTCGGTAAGTACTCGAATGAGTCAATTTAGTCTCTGAAATAAACTAAATTATAAAACAATTTCTTTATAATCTTTGATCACATAAGTTTTTTCGAGACAGTCATTTCGAAAAAACTAACGCGGTCAAAGTTTTTAGTTTTTTTACCGACTTAGGTAACATTTTTATGAAGAATAAATTTGAGGATGATGTTTTTGTACTAATTGAGGTTGTTGTGTTTTTGGTTAAATAGGTTCATGTGTTACCTAGAGAAGTTTTTGGGAAATCAACATTTGGATTGGCAGTTATGATGATGAAATGGTTTCCAATTTGGTTAGTTGATAAGATTTTGTTAATGTTGGCTTGGTTAGTGTTTGGTAACATAGAGAAATATGGGCTTAAAAGGCCATTGAAGGGTCCTTTGGAGCTTAAGAACTCAAAGGGTAAAACCCCTGTTTTGGATATTGGTACCTTAGAGAAAATTAGATCTGGTAAAATAAAAGTTGTGCCTGGAATTAAGAGGTTTGGTAATGGCTATGTTGAACTTGTTAATGGTGAAAAGAATGAAGTTGATGCTGTTGTTCTTGCTACTGGATATCGTAGCAATGTCCCTTCTTGGCTTAAGGTAAGAAAATTTGTTTTTTTTTTCTTAAGAAAATTTGATTGTGTGTATTAATGTTTTAGAAACTAAACCAACATGAAGAATTCAACTGATTGAACCGTGAACACAAACTATCTTAAACTGCGTTTATTTTTTTACATTTCGAGCAGTTTAAAATAGTTGAACTATGATTGATTTGTGGTTTGGGGGTCAGTTCTGACATAACTGGTTTCAGCCTCCTCTTGATCGCAGTTGCGGGGATCGAACCGTGGTCCTTCCTACTAAATCACCACTGAACCAACTAACGATCGGTTATTTGGTTCTATTTTTAAAACATTGTTAGATGTGAAACCTTTTTTAGGTCATATTGATTTTTGTCCTATTTTTTTTTACAACACAAAATTATCTATCTTGTTTTGAAATTTTAGAAGCTTTTTTTTTTTCTTTTTTTTTGGAAATAGAATTAGTATATTTTGTGTGGAACAAGTAACTAATCTTATTTTGGTTAATTTTGTGTATAGGAAGGTGAATTTTTCTCCAAGAATGGATTTCCAAAATCACCATTCCCAAATGGTTGGAAAGGAAATGTTGGACTTTATGCTGTTGGGTTTACAAAGAGAGGGCTTTCTGGTTCTTCATATGATGCTATCAAAATTGCTCAAGATATTGCTCAAGTTTGGAAACAAGAGACTAAACAAAAGAAACAACGTACTAATAATGCTTGTCATAAGCGTTGTATTTCTCAATTCTAAATTTGCACAAATTGTTAACAACAAACATTAGGAGTGTTGTTTCTTTTAGCAATAGGAATTTGTTGGTGTATAAAAAATTAACAATATCTTTGTAAAAAGAACAAAAAAATATACACACAAATAATAGATAGCATAGAGATAGAGCCAGCCCTCTCCAAAGGCCCAAGTTTTTTGATTTTGTTCTTGTTTTTGGGCCTTTCTTTTGAAAGACCAAGGATGATGAGGCTTTTTATTTATTTTATTTTTTTGACACTGCTTTTTTATACTTGTAACACACTTCATTAATCAAGTTTTGTGATATAATTTCAACTCCACTTCCAATTTCTACATTGCCATTACTTTTAAGATTTATTTTATATATAATAATAATAATAATAATAATAATTACTCATCAATAAAAGGTAGACGGACAACAAGTTGCGCCGCTAAACCTTTTTGTATAGCAAAACTCAATATTTGAAAAACTATATTCATGAACCTAAGCGATACAACATTACTATGCATGACTTTTTGAACTCTTTTCAAAAGGTTTACCGTCTCTGGTGGTAAGACAATTTGTTTGAGTTTTTTATGCAAATTTTCTGCATTAATAAAAGAACACAGTTAATCTATGTCACTTATTTGAAATTCCAATAATTCAGATTACAAATGAACTAAATCAATATAAAACAATTTTAGACATTGATTTAAATTAGACGACTTCCCGCATTAATAAGAGAACACAATATCTAATAGTTAATCGGACAAAACTTACATGTATTTTCATACATGTATTTCTTACTTTTCCACTCACAAAGAGGTGGTTATTTGTGTTTTTTCATTTTGAAAAAATAAAAGAAAATTATTTTTTAATAAAAAAACTACCTCTTTGTGAGAGGAAAAATAATAAATACATGTATAGAAATGCATGTAAGTTTTGTCCTAGTTAATCTCCATCATTGATTTGAGATTCCGATAATTCATAATACAAATTAACTAAATTAGTTTAATGTAACAAAAAAAACTAAATTAATTTAAAACAATCTCAATCATTGATTTAAGTCAAACGAACCAAATTATAACTCCATGAGACAGAGATTGCTTGGAAACCATTTGCATTTTTTCCTACTTTCATTTAGCAAAAAGAACTTATGTTAGTGGATTTACAAGTGAAAGTATTTTCCTTTCAATATCAAATTTAGTATGCAAGTACGAATATACATACGGTTGGTTATTTGTGAGTTGCGGCCAACATTTTTTTATCAAATATAGAAATACCAAACTTGATGAAATCAAAAAGCAATAAAGGTCAATAACTGTTTTCTATATTAATTTGGCTTCATCTTAGATTTCTAGGTCCTTTTCTTTCTTCTCAATTTTTATAGTGATTAGACTTTCCAACTATTCTAAATCTAATTGAAGAATTTTCAACATAAACTTTCTCTACAAGTTGGTGGAGATTTAAAGGAGCTACTACCTAGCCAACGAATTAATTGATCTAACATTAGATTAGATCTTCATGTGATGATGTGATATACTAAATTCATGATCATATGACACAAATCAAACTTGGTTGTTCTAACTTGTATTGTTCTCATAATAGTAGAGGTGTTATGTCTTATAATGGCCCACATTGTCAAATTTCAATGTATGTGACAACTTGAGGAACTCTATCTCTCTTCATATCTTTTTTTGGCTATATCATGCATTCAAAGACTGTTCGGTAAAAATAGCGGTTAACTGATAAGTTAATTTATAGTTTATAGATGATAGCTTATAGCTTATAACTGATGGCTTATAGCTTATAGCTTATAATTGAAGTGTTTGGTAAAATTAGCGGTTTAACTAGCTGATAATGTAAAATTACATGAAAGGCGCATTATAACTTTTATAATAAAATTTATATCAATTAATATTTAAGCTATTATTAAAAAATATTTTTTATTTAAAAAAATGATTTTAAATATTTTTACCTTTTATTAAAAAAGTAAACATTACTGTAAAATATATTTAATATGTATATAAATTATATTATTGTAAAACTTAATTTTGCAACCTATACAATTACTCCCTTCTTTTTTTTTTAATTGTCCAGTTTCGTCAGATTTAGCGTTTCTAATTAACTGTCCATTTAGTGTTTTAAGGCTACAATTTGTCAATTGTAGCCATTGTCAATTACTCTTATATTTTTTCAATAAAACTAATTAATGCTATATATTTGAAAAACAAAATATTTTTTTTTAAATATTTTTTTCGTACATAACATATCAAATATATTTTTTTTTACATAATATATTAAATTTATTAGAAACAAAATAATAGGAAGATAAGGTGCAAAAATACACTTTCTTAATTTGTTGTTACTATTCTAAATTGACACTTATAAACAAACGGAGGGAGTAATAGATAATAATAATAATATTAGGCTCCGTTTGCCCCGGCTTCTTTTAGCTTTTTATTCTCTTTTTAATCAAAAGTTGGGAAAAACGCATGTTTAATAAAGCTCTTAACCGTAAAAAGCGGATTTTTTTCAATGTGCAAAATTGGATTAAATGAGCTTCTAGGAATAGAGGTTGAAACCTACTTTTGAAAAAACAATCCGGAGCTTTTTTCGCTATGATCATGCTTCGAATCCTACTGAAGGCTCTTTTTATTATTATTTTTTTCATTTTTTAGTTTGTTTTCTTTTACATCTCTTATATTATAAGCTTGTTCCGTTTTGCTATTGTTAACCCTAATTTTTTCCCGCTCATTTTCCCTTTCATTTTACCCTAACATTAATCTCATATATTATAAGCTTGTTCCGTTTTGCTATTGTTAACCCTAATTTTTTCCCGCTCATTTTCCCTTTCATTTTACCCTAACATTAATTCAAATAAAATGTTAAAACATACCTTACCAAGAATCGAACCCACAACCTTTAACTCACCATGTTAAATATTTATTAGCTTCCTACTATTATTATTATTATTATTATTATTATTATTATTATTATTATATCTCTTATATATTCTAAACTTGCTCTGAAATGCTAACCCTAAACCTATTTTTTTCTCTATCATTTTTCCTCTCTTTTTCATGTGGTCCATTGTATTAAAACAAATACAAATTTGTCTAACATGAGAATTGAATCCGCATCCATTTAATTTTTTCTTTTACGATTGCTATATTAATAAGAGTCATAGACAATCTCTTAAACATGTTGGCATATATCTTTTGTCGACAGTGTTTTTACATGGTTAGTTGTATATTGTAACTTCATGAGTTATTTAAAGAGAATGATTAAAAATATTGATTATCAACGAAGACGGTGAAAATACGAATAAAACTTTCAATGCAGTCTATAAAGAAGTATTTCGTAATATATCATAATTTCTGTTGTATGAACATTTATCCAAATTTAGTGTCGAACTAATATTTAATGCTACTCAAAGTTCTAGTATTATTAGTTGTTATTATCTTTTTTAAAATTTGTTGTTTTTTTTTGTACAAATCTTTTTTTAAAAAATATATTTTACCAAACAAATTTTAGATTAAAATAACTTTGAAGCTAAAAAACAACAATTACCAAACAACTTTTGCTCATTTTTTAAAGTTCTTATTTTCACTTTGGCATTCAGTCAGCTTATGAGACCTAAAAAAGCCGGGTCAAACGAACCCTTATACTAATTTGATTCAATATTTGACAATGCATGAGTTTTTTTTTTTTTTGGTACATTATGTGAGTTGTATATTACTTTTTAAAAAAAAAATATTTAATAGCGTAAATTAACTGGTTTGTATAGATTTGTGGGTGCAAAAATATATTACTTTTACAAATAAAAAGTCAATTTTGTGAACAAGTCGAAAACACATACAACTACTATAATTAACTGAGCTAAAAAGTCAATTTTGTAAAAGTAGAGAGTGAAAAGTTAGTTCAAAAAAATTGTGAGGATGTTTACTAATCATATATACCACAAGTGTTATATAAATTTTGCAATAAAAATATAATAAATATTAAAATAATGTTAATTATGTTTGTTCAAAAAAGATAATTTTGACTAAATTATATTAATCCAAAATAAGTACTAAAGGGTAAAATTGGGTTTTAGGTAAAATAATAAGGGTAAAAGTGGAAGAAAAGACAATAAGTTATAAGCTATAAGCTATAACCTAATTGAAATAGCGTTTGAAAATAAGCTATATGCGTCAAAATAAGCTATAAGCTCGTAATGAAAATACCGTTACCAAATAGGACTTTTAGCTTATAAGCTATAAGCTAGCTTTTTATGCTTATCAAACCGAGCCAAAATAGATTCTCAATATTTTTCAAAAATAAAAACAGATTCTCAATAGTTAAAAAGTGATTATAGAAACAATTTGTTGGGCTATCTATCTCCCTTTCTTACTCTTAGCCATATCATAGATCTGAAAGTTAGAGGTTCTTTTGTTACAGTTTTTTTTAAAAATAATCACTTCAAAAATATTGCCCCTATTTATTATAGATTTTTTTTAAAAAAACTCCAGAATCTAAAAATAATAAAAAAAACTACTTCAAATGAGAAATATGTTAAAAGTGTTTTCTTAAATAATAGATTTTTTTTAGAAGAGGAAGAAAAATAAGTGTTAAAAGGTGAAGGTTATATTGTAATTAAATAAACTAAAGATTATTTTATTAAAAAAATTGATTTTTATTATAATAAACAAACGCAATAAATAAAATTAATCTCTATAACTAACAAACCCTTAATAGATTTAACTGCTAAATGATTGTAAAAACTTTTCCGCTGCTAATTGATTTATCAAATTTATGATTTTTTTTAAATGGCCAAATATTATATAAAGAAGATTGAAGTACAAAGATATGGAGGACTACACCAAAATCCGATCAAAATAAGCTAACAAAATCTATAATAAAGAAGGTCTAACCTATTTTTAGGTCTTCTCCAATTCTCTGAAAATTACAAAGTCAAATTCTTATAGAAAAAAAAAACTGTTTGATACACTTGTTGTATTTGTACATGCTTTCTATTGCTGGATAGGTCTTCTCCAATTTTGTGAAAATTACAAAGTCAAATTCTTATAAAAAAAAAAAACTGTTTGATACAATTAAAAGACTTAGTAGATTACCATTCAGATATATAACTTCTATAAAGCATAAGTCCTATCTAGAATACACTTCACATAACTTGGAACCTAATTATTAAGTCATATGTAGAGTGAGTTGTTTCGGATTTTATCTAATAAATGTACTCATTCCCATCTCATATATAAATAAATTTCTATTTTTTAGTTTCATTTAATTATTAATATATCAAATATACAAAAGTGAGCATACCCCAAAGCTATCCAAGCCACTAGATTTTATGGTGAGAGGTTTGAGTAGTATGCTAGAGACCCTGAGTTCGATCATCAGCTCCATTGTAAACAAAAAAAATACCCCAAAGCTATCCTCTCCCCCTTTTTAGCTTTAGCCAACCCCATTTTTTTCACCTTGAATTGGTCCCCAAAATTTTATAAAAATGTATCATACATGGAATGGTGCCATATCCGTAAAGAAAAAGGGGAAGGGGAACCAACTCAGTCTGGTTTGGAGTCCTTCCACGGTAGATCCTTTTTGTTGATTAATCAATGACATGAAAACTTTTCAATCTTTGGCTGATCTGATCTCGTTCGTATACTCTCATTAGCTGACTCGCGACACATCAAAGCTTTTAAAAAAATAGACTAATACATTAACAATTGAATAAACTTAAAATGTGAAAATTTATTTATATACAAGACTTATAAGACCATTTTTGACAAAAATGCACTATTCATTTATCTTGTTTTGACCGTATTTTTTTAATAATATATAAATGTAAATATTATCGGGATCTTGTTCAATTTATTTTGATGAGTATTTTTAAAATATTAAATTTTTATAATTTTTATTAATAGACAATTAAAGATATTAGTGATCAAAATTATACATGAGCGTATGTGCAATAGTCAAAAAATGTGTTATAATTGGGAACGGATGTAATAGTAAATATTAAGGCTCATTATTGAACACTTGAATATAAATATCTAGGTAAGATTCTGCTTTGAATAAGAGCAGTTTGGTTTGGTGAGATTGATGGCAGAAAATTGATTCAGGTGTAATAAATAACATGTGATACAATTAATTATAGTATATGTCACTTGTGAAATAAAAACAAAATCATATTAACCAATAGTTGGTTCAGTGGTGATTGGTGCTGAATTTGGTAGGGAGGACCACGGTTCGATCCCCGCAACTGCGATCGGGAGGGGGCTGAAACCACTTGATGCCAAAACTGACCCCCGAACCAGATTAAACTGGTGGTGAAACCAAAAAAAAAAAAAAAAATTCATATTCTAAAGCCTTGGATTATGACCCATGAATGTTTAGATGAGATGACGCAAATTTCTTCTAATTTAATCAAGGTTCTTGGTTTGATCTCTGAGTTGCGCTTAAAATTCTTTGTGTGAATTTATGTCTATTTAAGTTCCACAAAGTTTAATAAATTTGCCTCTACAATTACGCGTAGAAGATATTTAATTTACAACATTAAAAAAATGCATAGGACTATGACAATTGCACTATAGGTAAGGAAGAAGAACGTGTATTTGCAGTAAATTAACTCCATTTTATTAAAGAGTAAATAGAAGTCTCTGATATGGACAGTATCAGAGTAATAGTAATATTTACAGTGACAGAGCAGAGGGAAGAAAATAAAACTAGACCAAATACAAGGAATGATTACACCCCTAAAATACCTATAGATTTATAGGGTATACTGACTATTTATTATTCAAAGCTTCAAATTTTGAATAAACGTCTTCTTTGCTTATACTTAACCAATTTGGAGGGCCGTCTCAATATATTTCGAGGCCCCGGACGAATTGGATAATAAGGCCCTTTAAAAGTAAAATTAATTTTTTTATTAAAAAATATAATTTTTTATTTATAATATAAAATATAGTTATATTCTAATCATTAGACAGCTGAGGGAGTTTAACTTGGCATTGTTAGGCAAGTGGTGTTGGAGGATGTTAGTGGATAGGAAGGGTTTATGGTTTAGAGTATTGGCGGCTCGGTATGGGGTGGAGAGAGGTCATTTGTGTGCCGGGGGTATGCGTGGGTCGTTGTCGTGGAGAGATATAGTGCGTATTAGGGATGGTGGAGGAGGGATAGGGGGAGGGTGGTTTGGGGAGTGTATCACGAAGAAGGTGGGGGATGGGGTTGAGACTTTTTTCTGGACTGATCCTTGGGTGGCCGAGATTCCTTTGTGTGAGCGGTTTGGAAGGTTATTTGACTTGGCGGAGAACAAGTCGGCGTCAGTGGCTGAGATGTTCTCGCTAGGGTGGGGGGCTGACGGGGATGCGTGGGAGTGGCGCCGGTCGTTGAGGGCGTGGGAGGAGGAAATGTTGAGGGAGTGTCAGACTTTACTTCTTACTGTCTCCTTGCAGGACCATTCTTCTGATAGATGACAGTGGCAGCCTGACTTGGATAGTGGCTACACTGTTCGTGGTGCTTATCATCTCTTGACCGAGCAGGAGGCAGTTCCTCTAGATGGTGTGGCAGGACTCATTTGGCATCCACAGGTTCCTTTGAAGGTTTCCATTCACGCATGGCGACTACTGCGGGATTGGTTACCCACCAAAGTAAACCTGATTATTCGAGGCATATTACCATTGGCGGAACAACTTTGCGTTTCTGACTGTAGCGAGGTTGAGACGGCTCAATACTTGTTCCTCTCTTGCAGCATGTTCGGTTCTATTTGGTCTCTCGTCCGTTCGTGGATTGGAACTCCTTTGGTGACAGCACAGACCCTTTCAGATCATTTCGTCCAGTTCACTAGTTCAGCAAGAGGTTCTAGAGGTCGTCGTTCATTTATGCAACTCATATGGCTTGCTTGTGTGTGGGTTGTGTGGACAGAACGAAACCACAGATTGTTCCGAGGCTCAACAAACACTGTACTTTATTTGTTGGATAAGATCAAGACTTTTTCCTATAGGTGGTTGAGGGTGAAGAGTTGTACTTTAGCTCCAAACTGTCATAGTTGGTGGTCTAATCCTATGCTTTGTTTGGGCCTTGTTTAGCATCCATTTGGTTTGTGTATTATGACTCTTGTGTAACTTGTTGATTCTTCCTCAGTACGCCTTGTACTGAGGGAGCTCTCGTGTATATATATATATATATATATATCATTTTGGCTAGTTCAAAAAATAATAATATATACTTTCAAACTAATATCATTAAAAATTGATAGTATTTTTAATATAATTGCAACTTAATTTTAGAAATTAATTCTTTATTTTCAAAGAAATAACATAATGTAGTTGTTTTTTTTTTATAAATAAAGATGTAAAATTATTTATAAGTTATACAGTGACTATATTTATAGAATATAAAAAAAAACTCATTATTTTATAAAATAAAAAAAATTAAAATTGCTTATGTAATATTCAATATGAACAAATATATATTATTAAAATTATTTAGATGTATTATCAAAAAAACTTATTTAGATGTATGCACCAAAAAAAAGAAAAACAAATTATTTAGAATTTTAGATGTATTATAAATGATTGAAACTATTTATTTGTTGGTTTATAGTGAGTTCAATATTCATTCTCCCAAACTATTTATTTAATTTTTCTGACCTCTTAAAATAAAAGAGAAAATATGTCACCAGTGGGAATCGAACACAGATCCCCATAGTGATACTACGCCAGGCTAACCACTACACTTGTTGACTTGTAATATATTCTCCTCATTAATACTTAACCTCTATCTAAAATGATGGGCTTTTAAAAAAATATTGAGGCCCCAAAAAAGTTGAGGCCCTGGGCTGTGGCCTGGTTGCCCTCCTTCAAAATCGGGCCTGCCAATTTGTATTGCTCTTAAGAAAATGAAGAATTTTTTAACAAGTCAAAATGATATATATATATTAATAAAACCACTAATCTCCGCCGTATAAGATGTACTAAAGAAGATTGTGGAAAATTACATAAACGTCAGAGAGACAGAAATACAAAAAAAAAATGATTATATAAGGCCCAAACAAAGTAAAGGACTAGACCATCAACTATGATGGTTTAAAGCTAAAGTGCTACTCGCTGTCTTCAACCACCGATAAGAGAAAGTGTTGATCTTGTCCAACATATGCTATAATGAGTTTGTTGAGCTGCTGAACAGTCTAGAGTTTCGCTCGTTCCACACAACCCAAACGCTAACAAGTCAAATGAGTTGCATAAAAGAGCGTCGCGCCCGAGAACCACCTGCTGACTGAGTGAACTGAACAAAGTGATCCGAAATAGTATGAGTGGCCACCAAAGAAGATCCAACCCACGAACTGACGAGTACGTAATCACAATTTGAAGCGATTAATCAAGAACATTCAAGATTTTCAAAATTATTTCTCTTAAAAATTGGAGTTATAAACATAAAAATATTAAAACAATCATATAGATTGCGAGTTTATGTAAATAAGTTAAATAATAACAAAATACAGTTTCAACTTAATATCATGTAATTTTTAATAAAAATTCAAACAAAAGTTTAAATTAATTTTTTATTTTCAAAGAAATAACATGTAATTTTAAAAAAAATAAAGTAGTGAAGTTATTTATAAGTTATAGAGTGATTCTATTTATAGAAAACCTTATAATTTTGTTGATAATTTTTTTTTGGTCAAACATTAGTTGATAATTCTACATAAATTTATCCTCATATTTCAAAAATAAAAAATAAAAAATTCTCATCTAACTTCATGGGAATTTTTTTCACACCTATTTTTTTTTTTTTGGAAAGTTTTCTTTTCTCATAAATCTTTTATATCGGGAATAAGATTAATAAACTTGTAACAAATATGAGAATGCATTTTTATATCATTTTATTCTTAGAAATACAAATACAACTTGAAACAAATTAAACACACTTGTATGTTATAGGTACAAAGTATCCACTTTTATTAAATAATAACTAATATCGGTCAGAGAAAATATATGGAGCTCGCAAAGTTTGATTCTTTTTTCCAACTGAATTTTCTTCGATACAAAAGTTAAGAGTGAAACATATAACTGTTTACTTAAGAATACAAATCTCTTGCCACTTAAATGAATCCATTGTTGGTAATAGTTTCATCATTTTTTTGGTAAAAAATTACCACAAACAAGGACTATATATTTGAAGAGAAATCAATACCACAAATAGATAATAAACTTTTGTCTCTACCTCTCTTAAATAAATATTTCATTTGATTTTTTTTAAATAAATTAAGAGCACTATAACTATAAGACAACATTTTAACTAATAGACATGGGTGGAACATCTATTAGCACTAATCCTACTTCTTTGCTTATATATATATATATATATATATATATATAAGAAAGGGAGAAACCATATTAAATGGAGGGGCCAAAACCTTACCAGAAAAAAAAATAAAAAGAACAAAAACAAAAAAACAAATTTAAAATTAAAAAGGTAAAAGGTTAAAAAGGCCTCTATTAAGGTTTTTAATTAAAACTTATGGGTTCAAAACCTAGAAGTTTTATATATATTTCTCAAATCTTTCTTTTTACTTTTACTTCAATTCTAGAAGTTTTACTTAGGCTTACAAGTATTTTTGGATTAGCCCTATAGATCAATAAACATAGTACAGTCAAATATATCTATCTTTTGCTAATAAGTCTACCACAAAATAGGGCTAACAAACCTATAATTGAAAAAAGGGAACCCAAATTTTAGCTTAGTAGGTTATGAAAGGATTAGGTTTATATCTAGGAAAATACTACCCACAAGCCTGTTTAGAATTGAGAGTTTCTTTGAACCTTGTCAACTGTCCCAATCTCAAGTCGGTTGCACCTGTACTTTCCTGTTTTATGTTTTACCATTGCAATTTTATTTATCCTTAAAAGACAGACACTTCAATATATCCAGAAGAGTGAATATTATGAGTTTTGTCTGCCTTATCTTTTCATTATGTATTAGCTGATGTTTCTGGAATCAGTGTTCTAAGAATAGCCTTCTTGTAATCTTCTTTTTTAGGTTTAGGCCCTCCATTAAAAATAAAAAAATTACAAAAATTATTCTTAGGCTCGATTTACAAAATCCGCATAAAATAAGTACGGTTAAATATGTTTTTAGTCCTTATAAACTAATATAGAAACTTTTTATGTTTAGTCCTTCAAAAAAATTTATTCATTTTAATTGCTATTTGCATTTAATTGGAACTATTTTGAGAGATTAAAATATCCATTTTTGTGTCTTGTGAGTTTAGCTCATTTAGCAGAAACATTGCATGATATATGGGGGCGGAGTTCCAACCGTGGTCATCACATTTATCCACCTTAAGGGTCTGTTTGGTGCACAGGATAAAGAGACAGGATATGATAATACTATCCTATCTTGTATAAATCTGTTGTTTGATAGGAAAGGATAAGTTAGACCTGTCACTAATCTTTTCCCGTTGGCTCTTTGTTATTTTAATCCTTAGTTTTGAGCGGGTTAACAACCGGATAGAAAAAAAAATAAAGATTATAAGATAAATACAAAAAAAAAAAAATGATATGCTTAAAAATATAAACAAAATAGATTATAGATTGAGACAAAACAGAACAGCCTATACTCATAAAAATAGTAACACAACAGATTAATACGATCAACTCAACAATCTATTAAAATAAAAAGGAGAATAAAATAGTCAATAAAAAAAATTATAGAAAAAATAATATGAATATGCATAAAATTAGCAATACAAAAATAGAAACATAAACAATATTTTTGTTCAAAAAAATAAAACAATAATTTCAAAAAAACTAAAACAATGGTATCCTAGTTAATATCATGTGTGTACCAAACACATGATATCATAAGTGTTATCATGTCACTATAATATCTTATTTTTATCCAACTCATTATCTTATTCTGTCTCAATCCTATTTTGCGCACCAAACGGACCGTAAAGGTTGAATTTTTAGTTACTAGGTTACATGACAAAAACACATTTATTTTGTAATATATTTTGGGCTAAATTGGACAATTGATCCCTTAACTTATTTATTGGTTTCATCTTAATCCCGTAACTATTTAACGTTACAAATTGGTCCTTTACTTTAATTTTTGTTTGCTATATGGTTCTATCTGTTAATTTTTCTCAAAAAATGTTAATTTTGCTTACGTGACTACTGATGTTACCACACAACACATTAAAATGGATGGTTTGTTGAAAAGAGAAACAAGTGACAAACAAAGAAATAGAAGACTACAATCTTGCATTAAGAATGAAGAAAAATAGAATGATGGAAGAAATTCCGTGTGTGAGATGGACGTCGAAAATTAAGAAAAGGAATCAGAGAAAATGATGTACCAAATATTTATCGAAAACCAACAAACACAGTGAATTAGGGTTGTTTTTTATGAGATGGTGAATTAGAGATTTGGTTGAGAAAAATCAGGTAATTAGGAATTAATTCACTAAAGACACAATCACATGATATTTTAAATGAATTGATCATAATCATTGGATTAAAAAAAATAAACAGATTAGATTTGGTGTCTTAAAAAAAATAAACGGATTAAATTTGGTGTCAAAATAAAATTTGACATATGGTGTCAACGGATTCCAACTCTCTTATAATATGAATATGAATAACTAAAATTATCATTAAATTTTAACAGGATTAATCCAAATAAATATTGGAAAATGATTTTAGTGTCCATAATATTTTAAAATATGCGTGTCCATAATATTAAACTTGAAATAACATGATTTTATAGTCACTAAAAAGTAAAAAACATATTACCCAAATAAGTGTTTGGAAAATGATTATCCAGTACTTCTACAAATCATTGATATGGACACACAGATCATACAAAATGCCTAGAGTTGTCCATCACTAACAGCTAAACATGCCTTAGCTGAGAGACATTGTCATGTTCAAATATGAGGGTTCCCATGTTCACAGAAACTGTTAAAAATACACATAACTATCCATCAATTATCACAATATATACAGAATCTGTTCATTGTAAAAGCTTTGTATTAGTAATATATGACTCAATTCACCATCTTAAACAGTAATAATCAAGTAAAAACAGCCCATATGAGTATCCATGCTATAAAATCTATTAAAAAGATGTGATGGATTTTCTCAAACAGATAAAATACACTATTGAAAAGATTTTCCGGTAGAATTTTACACTTCCGAAATGATATATTCCGGTAAAAAAAAATATTATTAACTAAAATGACACTAATTATTTTTACGTCCATGAGAATATTTAAACTTTATTCCTTCAAATTACAAGATAAAACTCTTACCACTGAACCGAACCATTTGTCTGGTATCTGTTTGGTTTTTATTAGATGCTTCCAACATGTTCTCATTGGAGACATTCACTGATAATAGCATTAAAATTACACACATGGGATGGCCACTACTTCTTTTTCACCACAAGGGCCCATTATTCTTCTACTTGCTTAAACTCAATACATATATACTAGCTCTCTCCTTGTGTGTAAAACAGAACTTGTTCTCTTCACATGGTATTGTCCATAATGGATTTCAGATAGTGGACCTATCAAAATCAACAAAATTATACCTTTGTGTCTAAGGGTTGCATTGTAGCCTTTTAGATAATACCAAAAACAATGAACTTCTTAAAGAAATTTGATGAGCTTTGCAGTCTTCAATTTTAAATTGTCTCATCAGTAATTGTAATTTGGCTGGAACCTTGATGATGGTCTTTGAAAGCACATTTTATCGCTAATTTATTAGGAGATTCTGGATTCAAACTCTCAAAAGTAACATAATCAATAATTTATTAATGTTATTCAAAATTTTATTCTCAATGATCAAATAAATACTATGAATATCAATTGAAATCGCTTGAGCTTGGTCAAAACTCAAAACATTTGTTGGTTTGAGGATATCGGGGTGAAGTCTTTGTGTTACGGTGCAGGGGTAATATGTAAAACGGACCATTTAAACACAAGTTGTGCTTTGTAGTCAGAGACATAGACACAGTTGGCTGAACTCCGTGATCAAATATTATGTATATTCTATTTATGTTTTTTCGTATCTTTATACTTTTGAATGGGAATCATGGCGAACTCCGTGATCAAATATATCATATACTCAAAAAATTCTTTTCCTATTCTATTAGTTGATTTTAACCACTCAAACATGCTTTTCATTGCCTATTCTGGATCTTTCTTCCCAATTATATTACAGATTAGTTAGTAGCTAAAGATTCAATTGTCATCCTTAACAAAATCATGAATCAAATCATACCAAACCAAACATCCTTAAATATCAGACAACATGAGAAACAAAGACATGGTATCATGACATGTTGGGTAGACAACAGCAGTAACCCTCATATCAGGGCTGCCACTTTCAATCAGACATGACATAGTTGTCAGTCCATCCTTATATGTTCACTAGAGGACACAATTAATTGCTTCACATTTCCCTCAAAATATTGAACTGTTATGTTATCTTCAACAAAGTTGTGCCAAAAGTGGACCATTCACAAACTAATTTGTGTTCTTCATCTAAATGCAAAGTTTTATTCTGATTCAAAAAGTAACCAACTGTGTGAGACTAAGATAGATAATTTCATGGCTGATAAAGGCATTAGTAAAATATGATACAATGCATGAAAAGTTGTAAAGTATGGTTGATGAATAATTCAATGAATATGGAGTAATGAGTGATTATGGTTGACCAAAAATAAACTCAAGAGTTTCTTGTCAAATTTAGGGGACAAGCACCTTGGTCATGGATTTTAATCTGTTATGTCGCTAGCATTAATGTGATATCAAGTAAATTCTCAATAGAACAAACAAAGAATTGATAGATTGTAACAGTAGCATGTGAATGACCAGCTCCTTTGAAATGACAATACAGGTTTCTCTCTCTGACATATGTTGTGATTATTCTCATTTAAGTGATTGAGAGATGTAAGATATGATAGTTCTGATATATGAATAATAGACTTATCTAAGTCGGTATCCACCAAAACGTATCTCACTTAGAGGTCAATTCTTGATAATAATTTCTTATTAGTGTCTTTATTTATGAAAACCAAATAAAAATAAATAAAACAAGACTCGGATAATTAGGAGAAAGATCTAAACTAACTCTATAAAACTGACTTATAAGATGATAATTGTCTCTACTCTACTTATAAACTCATGAATTTGGATCCTAAGTTGTTGATCTTCTCCTACTCTCTGATCTGCACTAATTATAACCATTGGATCTTTGTTGTTGTTTCTCTCTCTAGACCATTTTATTTTTCTTTACGATCTCAACCATTAAATTAAGGTATGAGAGGATTCAATTTCAAACTCATGTACACCGGTGATCTCACATCACAGGCTTTTCAATGCATCTCCTCACACCAAAACTATTGAGTTTGGTGAGTGGATATCAATAGTAGATAGCAGGTGGCCCATCGGATTTTGAGATCATCTTAAAATTGAAATTTATATTAATTCAAACCTACAAAACCAACTTGTAAGATGACTAGTGTCTTTACTTACGATCCTTATACAAGCCTTCTCAAATTCAATGTGAGAATTTTTAACCCTGACTTATTATGTGTTTTTTTTTTTTTTTTTTTTTTTACAAAAATACTTATTTGTTATTACGTACTCCCTTCAATCCTTTTTATAAGAACACTTTAGAATTTTTGTTTGATCATTTTTATAAGAAACACTCTTGAAATTTATTCTTTATTAAATGCACAATTTCATTTGTACCGGATGTGACTAATTTATTTAATATTTATTTTTTCTCTTTTATGAATGTGTGCCTGAACGAATTTTATTTGGGGTTGTGCCCAACTAAGAATTCCTCATGAAATCAAATAATGCATTCCAATGTTAATGCATTAATTAGTGAGACATATTCCTCATATTAGTTCAAGTTACTTTTGGAATAAAACAAAAAAAAAATAGAATTATTAATGAGAAACTTACCTTCATTAGTCTGTGTTAAGCTGTCATTTTATGATAACTTAATTGTGAATTATGCTAACAACACACCATTTAACACACTATTTTTAACACACTCTTTTAATTGATTGAATTTTAAATGGATCCCACCAAATTTATGTGGGGCCTACATAATTTAGTGGGATTCATTTGAATTTCAACCAATTAAATAGAGTGTGTTGGGAATAGTGCGTTAGAATGTGTGTTGTTAGCAATCCTCCTTAATTGTATCATGTTTTGATCTTGTTTCATGTAACAATAAAATATAATAAATGATATAAAAAATAAAAAATAATAAATGGATACTAAAAATTTATAATGAATATGCCGTGAGTTAGAAACTAATTATAGAAAAACTGAAATATATCTAATAAAAAAAATAAATTCATATTGAATTACAACTATTAATAATTAGCTTTTAAAAAATATAATTATAACAATTAATAATTAAGTTTTAAAAAAATATTTGTGATTTTAAAAATTACCAAATTATATATATGCCGCTAAATTCTTTTGGATGGCAAAATCAATCAACTAAAATATTAATTTAAATTTTCTTAAAAATTAAATTCTTTTGTAAAGATAATTTTGTACGTAGTTTATTTGTTTCGAAGGATAATTTTATAGTTTATATATCATTTGATAAAGTTATCTAATTTTGTTGTTGGAATAAAGTAGTGGCTCGTTAATTTTTTAAAAAGATATTGAAATTGTTAAGTCATTGATGTAGCAATTTTTTTTTTAGATAAATTAATAAGAGAATCTAGATATCAAAGTAGAGTTAGACATTCCAACTATGTTGGCACCCCTATCCTTCGTCATCCTCTATTTATATCTCATATTAAACTAAATAAAGAAAAAAGTAATAATTACAAGGGGGACTAGACCTTACCCCAAAGATACAAGATAGCGAAAATCAAGTACTACAGTATTGCGGTAATCCTAACTTGTCACGAAGGAAAACATCATGTAACATAGACGGTAAAAGACTCCCACCACCTCGTTCTCGTGTGAACATGCCCAATATTTGCGAGTTTACCCGCACATGCATTGCCTTACAACAAATATGAGACCATTTTAGGGTGAGACCAAGCTTGAAACAATTCGACCAACGGTTGTGCAAGATATTAATATTTTCAAAAGCTTGTAAGACATTCAATGAATCATTTTCCAGCCAAACAAATTGCCACTACCTGTTGTGTGCAATCTCCATCGCAAGTATCAAGGCCATAAGCTCCGAATGAAGCACCCAAGCGTTTGAATGTTTGATAAAATGTTCGGCAATATATTGTCCGTTATAAAAAAAATAGGGTTAAATGTATTTTTTGTCCATATAGTTTTTCAGAATTTCGTTTTTAGTCTCTGAAGATTTTTTTCACACTTTTTAGTCCCTGAAGTTTTTACTGTAAGTGTTTTTAGTCTCTACTTTTAATCAAACTCTTGTATACTTTCATATTTTAATTTGAATGGTTTTTTGTATTCATGTTTGTAATATTATAAGAACATCTCCGACAAAAATTTAGAATTTTTTAATGTAAGGTGAATTTATTATGAATTTTTATGTGCAAAAAACTAAAAAATTCATATTTAATTCATATCTTGTTAAAAAAATTTAAACTTTTGTAAGAGAGATTCATATAATGTAATAAACATGGCCGCGGAAAAAAATTTAAATTAAAATTTGAATGATATGCACGAGTTGAATGAAAAGTAGGGACTAAAAACACTGAGGATAAAAACTTCAGGGATTAAAAAGTGTGAAAAAAATCTTCAGAGACTAAAAACAAAATTCTAAAAAACTATAGGGACCAAAAACATATTTAACCCAAAAAAATATCGTCACTTTTTCATTGTTTTGTTGTTACCTATCTCTATGATAATTTAATACAAAATTAATTCTGACAATATATTTATTTATCGTTATTTACTTATTTTAGTACTTCCTCCGGTCCTTTTTATAAGTAACAATTTGAGAAAAAAATTGGTCCTATTTATAAGAAACTCTGACCAATTTTCGAATGTTTTAAATGTCTAATTTCATTTATATGCCCTTATTTATTATTAGAGAAAATATTAAAAATAAGTAAATTAGTTGAATTAAGAGTAATTAAATAAGGGTATACATGGAATAGATTTAAAATTAGAAGAGTGTTAAATGAAAATAAGTATGTAGAATGTGCTTCCTTGGTATGTGTAATTTTTTCAAATTGTTCCTTATCAAAAAGACCGGAGGGAGTATAACTTATGTTTATGACAATTTTAATTTTAATAGTTTCAATTTTTTTTTTTGTATTGTCAATTGAAAATATGAAAAGATTTTTTTTTATAAAAAAATGCATTTGTACATGTTTCATAAGAATTATTTTGTAATTTGAATATTATATATTTTATTATATCACTATCATCAAAAGTGAACCAAAAAGTTGTCTCGTGAGCTTAGCTCAGTTGGCAAGAATATTGCAATATATGTGTAGGGGGTCGGGTTCAGAAGTCATCTCACTTATTCACTTTAAGTGTGGAATTAGCCACTAAGCTACTTGACAAAAAAAAAGTGAACCGAAACAATCAAAAGTGAACTAAACATATGAAATAGTAAAATAATATTATCTTATTTCTTAGATTTAATTGCATTTTCGGTCCCCCTATTTTATTACATACTCGCAAAAATAGGACCCTATTTTAAAATTGAACTTTTTGGTGTCAAAAGTCGTCACTTTTGGGACAAAAAATACGAGTTTCATGAGGAGACCAAAACTGCAACAAATATAAAAATAGGGAGACCAAAAATTTCAATTTTAAAATAGGAGAACTATTTTCATGAGTTTGACAAATTAGGGGAGAAAAATGCAATGAAGCCTATTTCTTCTTATTATGTTTACACCAAAACTAGAAATGGATCTTCTCACTTGTATTTCTCTCATGTTTATGTGTCATCAATCTCACCGATAAACATATTTTTTCTTTTACTTTTTATATTAAAAAATCACCATCAAATGTGTACTAAACACACGAAATAGTAAGATGATGGTATCTTATTTCTTATCATGTGTATACCAAACACATAAAATGGATCATATCGAGTGTATTTCTCTCATGTTTTGTATGTGTCATCATTCTAACCACTGAACATTGTTACTCTTACTTTTATATTAAAAACTCATCTCACTTTTTTCATTCAATGGTGAGATTGGTAATACATAAGATACATGAGAAAAAACAATTGAGAGGATCAATTCTTCATATATATATATATATATATATATATATATATATATATATATATATATATATATATATATATTAAATAAATGTATATCTTGTCGAGTATTATTTTTGTATCATATTCTTGAGCAATTTTATTCTTACCAAGCACAACATTAAATGACACATGTTGGACACAAACATAAATTCAAGAAAATTAAATGATGAATTATTAGGGACTCTGCCCCTCTTTGTATACCCAAAAAAATGATGAACTACTATGAAGTGATGTGACTAAATTATTTAACATTTATTTTTTCTCTTTTATGTGTGTGCCCCTAAATATATTTTATTTAAGGTTGTGTCCCACTAAAAATTACTCCATTTTCTTATTCAATTTCTTATCATAAATTACATATCAAACACACCCTATATGTGAAAAGTATTGTTGAAATTTTTAAAAAAAATATATGAAAGTAACATGATCATGGATTATGTCTTCTTTATTGGCGTTACCATTGACAAAATGCTATCGAAGGTGTTGAACAATTACACAATCAATATGAAATGACACTGCTAGTAGTCAGCTTTCAAGTGACCTTTATGTAGGGCTAGATTCCTATATGACTGTGGCGATTGAAGTAGCAAAGTTTTTCACAAGAAAGGGGGGGTTTGAATTGTGAACCTTTAAAATATTTCCTATAAAAATTATCAATCACAATATACTTGAAGAAAATGATTAGATTGTTAGTTAAACCAAATAACCAAAAGTGTTGCAGTCTGGAGATCGATCTCCCAATCACTCTCTGACAGTATATATATAACTATTAAACTGTGGTGTGTGTGATTAGTGATTGCACAAATTAAATCAGAGTAAGGGAAGAGAGTGCACACAATAATTTATCCTGGTTCACCCAAAATGCTTGGGCTAGTCCAGTCCCCACACTCCTTGTGAGATTATCCACTAGGAGATGCTAATCATCTCAAATTACACTTCCTTTGATCTAGATCCAAGATCAAATAATCTTCTAAGCCCTACAAGCTTAATCTACCTCAGTCACACTGACTATGAAGGTGTCACTCAATTAGTAGTTACGTACTAACTTGAGCCAATGGTTACAATGATGAAGGATTTTGGAATCAAAGCCTATTCACTCAATACACTTATGAGAAGCTTTGAAAATGGATGGGTAAACTCTCAAAACACTCACTGGATATTCTAATCCTAGATATATATGAATTACAGATTTGAGTGAGAGAGAAAAGAAGAGCTCGTGATAAAACTTGTAATGCAAAAACAAGTGTTGAAGTTGTAGTGGAGACTCTTGCTCTTCAAAGTTGCCAAAGACCTCTATATATAGATGAGTGATGATCAGGGAGTCTTGGCCACGAAGTATATCCGTTGGAGGCTTGAAAATAACGGCTAGTTGCTCTGCAGATGACAGCTCATGTAATTTGAAGAAAACAGATCAGTCTGAGATTGATCTCCAAAGTTTCTTCTTCTGACTTTTAAGAGAGGAGCGTATTGCTAGCTGTTGTTGAGCTGTAATGTTGCTGTACGTTGCTTAACAAACAAGTATAGCCGTTGTGCAGCTTTTGGATAACCTTTGAACAACTGTAGCAAGCTGGTGTCACTCCAAGTGATGATTTTCTCTTTCCAGCATTGGTCTGAGATCGATCTCCCAATTCTGGCGTGAATGACATTCTACTTTTTAGAGCAAAGGAGCTAGAGCACGAAAAGTCCAACTATTATAGATAAGAATAGCAGCTGGATGTTGTACTTGATGTTCCATAGTGTCCTTGTTGCAAGTACAAATGTCATATGGAAAGAGAAGCTTCCTTGGAGAATGTTCCTTCTTTATTCTTTAAAGTACAAGTCCATTCTCAAGACCAGGTTATGCTGTCTACTTCTCCATGGTCCATATAATATCAGTTTCATTTATTGAGTATAAAAATGTCCTCATGTCATATGCTCAATCTTCTCATAGTTAAATCATAGAATTTGGTAAAAGAAGTAAGTTTTCTATTCATGAGAGAAACCTTTGCCTTAAATGGTCTCTTGGATGTGTAGATAATTCGTGAGAGAGGCCCAAGAGAAAAGTGATCATTTGTCTTGTACATAGTTGACTTATCCATAAGTCCTTTTGCATTGATTGTGTGAAAATGATGTTTGCGCAGGTCTCAGAGACCAATCAGAGACCGTTCTCCAAGCTTTTGTTTTTATCAATGTAAAAACATGATATTTGATCTAAATAGCTCAATTGTTCCTAGCTTAATAAAAACACTCAAGAGCACTTGTTAGATACCAAAACAAGATTAGAATTACATTAAAAAATAATTAAGAGATTTGTTATCTTTAAAACATCAATTAGGGATTTTGCCTCAACAATCTCCCCCTTTTTGATGATGACAAACTTCTTGAATTATGTTTTGAGATGGAATTCTAATTTTAATCAAAATTCAAAGTGCTTGAAATAAAATGTCTAGTGTTTTTAATTTGTAAGCTCCCCCTCAATTCAAGCATTCAATTTCCAAAATAATCATGCTTATGACTTTAAAAGAATTGAGTAACACAAATAAAGTTTGAATAAAGCATAGACCATTAATCATCAATCTCACATATGTGAGCATCCAAACACAGTTGACAGCTCATGATTAATACAAAAAGATTCAAATATGCATCAAAAGCAATTTTAAACAAACAGATCCTGGTTTAGACAACACATACATAGTAGGAGAAGTTCATATAACATCAAAAGAAACTTCCCAAAATATCTAAATACTAAACAGGATAATTAAAAACAGAGTTCATAAAATTAAAGATAGGTTCATCAAATATCAAATAACAGGACAGGCTGCAAAACATCTTCAAACTTCAAAACATCATTGGGCTCCCCCTTGATCTATCAAATCATTCCCCCCCTTTGTCATCAGTAAAAAGGGTAATCTAGGAGCAAACATAAGCAAAGTTTATCAGACATTTGCTCCATCAGGAACAGGTGAGGTAGCAGGATTCTCATCATCATTTTCAGAATTTTCAGTAGCAGGAAATGGATCAAAAAGTGGAGTTTCAATTGCTGGAGGTGGTGGAATGTGGAGTTGAGGACACACAACAGTGGTAAACCAATCCCTCAATGTTTTAGATTCCAAAATCAAGTGATTCATCATGGAGTGCTGAACAGACATGCCTTTAATCACAGTATCCAGGTCTTTTCTCATTTGCTCCATATCAGTTTCAAGCCTAAAGCGTTTGGAGGGCCTTGAAGGGCCA
Organism: Trifolium subterraneum; assembly: GCA_951799995.1. Classification (NCBI taxonomy): domain Eukaryota; kingdom Viridiplantae; phylum Streptophyta; class Magnoliopsida; order Fabales; family Fabaceae; genus Trifolium; species Trifolium subterraneum. Next base: position 31,120,351 of record OX637463.1, read on the forward strand.
GGAAAGTCAAAGTTGACATTTCCCTCAAACACTAATTGTTGAGTTCCAGCATTTGTAGCATTAACAGATGAGCAAAATGAATCAAAAGTAGCAAACGAAGATGGTATGGATGGCAAAGTACTATCTGTAGGTTTTGGAATAGTAATGGTGGAAATTTCAGGGGTGTCAGATGACAGAATGTTTCTTATGAATTCAGAGGTGCAAAAGGAAGACAAACTTCCTTGGCTTGATGTCATTAAAGGTGAAAACATGGTGGTATTTTGTGGGGCAGACACAGGTTTAAAACCTTGAAGAGTAGTAGCAGCAGTGGTTACCAGTTTCTCACTCTCAGTGGTAGGATTAACATCATCACTGATTTGAGTTTGTTCACCAGTCTGGAAATCATTCTCCAATTGGTCTCCATAGGCATCAGCAAGAACATTCAAATTTGTTTTCTCAAAATCATCTCTCTTTCTCTTACTTCCAACATCAACGGCAGGGGTTTCAATATCTTTCTTCATATGATGAACATTTTTCAAACTAAAGGTGTAATAATGGTCTTCAAAGGTTGTATTTGTCATATCAGCATAATAAAGCCTAAACACCCTAGTCAAAAGCATGGCATATGGTAGTGCAATTTTCTTATAACTAGAGGTGGCAACATGAATCATGTGGTGAAGAATAATGTATGGAAGATTCAATTTAACTCCTTTGGCCATATGGTACATCATGAGAAGATCAAGATCAGTTACCTTATCCTTGCTCCCCGTACGAGGGAAAAATGAGTGTTGACACATGTTGTGGAGGAGTTTGTACTCGGTTTTCAGCAGGGAGGATGGAGGAGAGTTCTTCTTAGCTCCTTCTTCAGTGAACATTTTCTTCTTCAATTCTTCTTTGTTGATCTTGACTTGGTCATACCAGTCATTTCCATAGACCTCTAGCCCTTCACTCTTGATTCCAATTAAGCTTCCAATGACATATGGATCTATTACTAACTCCACATCCTTGATGTTTGAAGTGATCATATCTTTATCCGGGAAGACTTGAGCATTGTAGTAGAATGCTTGTACCAATAAAGGGTAAACAGTTTCTTTGATCTGAAAAAAGCTTTTCCACTCAAATGGTTCCACAAAGTTTTCTAAATCAACACCTCTAATGGATAGCTCAGCAAAATTGTATAATCTTGACACAGCTACAGGTTTGGTCATCCAATACTTTTGAAAAATCTCTTCATCTTTAGGTTGAATGAGAGGAGCAGGTAGCAATTTCTCTTTGGATTTTTTCACAGCAGTCTTCTTCTTTGTTTTTGGTGCCTTGACAGCAGTCTTGACTTCCTTCTTCTTTGGAGTTGGTGATTTCTTGGTTTTGACAGGTTCAGACTTAGTGGATGTAACTGGCTCTAGTTCAAATTCATCAATCTCTTTTTCCAAAAGATCAATCTCAGAGTCAGATTGATCTATCACATGCACTGTGGTGTCCACCACAGGTTTCTTGCCAGCACCAGACAATATCCTTGACGATCTTCTAATTTTGGAGGAATCAAAAGACTTGGATTTCTTCATTTTAACAAGGACAGGTGGAGAGTCCTTTGGACTTGGTATTGTAGTAGTAGGAGATGGAGAAACATCTTCAATTTCTGGTGAGTGTTTGGGTGAATCAACAGGTGGTGATGGTTGATTTTGAGTTAGATTGATGGGTGAGTTTTCTGGAGATTTTGATGATGAGGGTTGGAAAACAGTGTTTGGAGAGTTTTGAGAAATTTGGGGATTTTCAACAGTGGTTTGCATGTTAGTGGAGACAGGAATAAATTGAATTTCAGGAGTGGTTTCTCGTTCTTGGATGGATTTGTAAGACTCAGATGCAGTTTCATAGGATGATGATGATGAGTATTTTGGAGTAGGTGGTTTTGGAGGTGAAGAAGATCTTGGTGGTGAGGATGAAGTTGAAGGGTTTTTGGTTCGTGGGACTTTTCTACCACCAGCGTTTTTAGTTCTAGCCATTGATGAAGATTTGAGATTGAATGTGTTTAATGGAAGTTGAAAGAGTTTGAGAGATTATAAAACGAAAGACTCAGAAGCTTGGGAAAGAGGAAGAATATAGGCTAGGTGTACTTTGATGAGAAAGATGAATAGTAGGTTTGTACTTTAGGTTTTGATAAAAACGTGGGAAAGAGAAAGAAAGGAAAAACCGTTACCCAATGAGTGAGGAGAGAGAGAAGCCCAAATCAATTTTGCCATTTAAAGCCATGTTCATGAGCCCATTTAAATCAAATGACCGTTATATGTACTGATGTGCTTCAGCGCAGTATCCAGAGATTGATCTCTGAACGGTCTCCCAGACACACAGATAAACAAACATCAAGTAGGATTGGGATTTTTGATAATTTTCAATTTTCCTTTAATAAAATTAAAACGATCCTCAACTAATGGTTTAGTAAAAATGTCAGCAAGCTGATTTTCAGTATCAACAAAAACTAATTCCACATCCTTTTTGTTAACATGATCTCTAATAAAATGATGCTTGATTTCAATATGTTTTGATCTTGAATGCTGAATAGGGTTCTTAGACAAATTAATAGCACTAGTGTTATCACATAAAATTTTAATACATGTGTACCTTAGTGAGAAATCCTCAAGTTGATTTTTAATCCAAATGACTTGAGAGCAACAATTTGATGCAGCAACATATTCTGCTTCAGTGGTTGAGAGGGCAATTGTGTTCTGTTTTCTGCAACACCAGCTCACCAGTGCTTCTCCAAGGAATTGACATGCTCCACTTGTGCTTTTTCTCTCAATTTTATCCCCAGCATAGTCAGCATCACAGTATGCTTGTAGATCAAAGTGTGATCCCTTTTTGTACCATAATCCTACATCAGGTGTTCCTACTAAGTATCTAAAAATTCTTTTGACAGCAATCAAGTGAGATTCTTTAGGAGATGTTTGAAATCTATCACAGATACCAACTGCAAACACTATGTCAGGTCTGCTAGCTGTTAAATAGAGGAGAGATCCAATCATTCCCCTATACTCTTTTTCAGAAACATCTTTTCCTTTTTCATCTTTGTCCAAGCTTGTAGAAGGATGCATTGGAGTTGACATGATCTTGGCTTCATTCATCTTGTATTTCTTGAGAAGATCATTCACATATTTTTCTTGACTGATAAAAATTCCCTCTTCTAGTTGCTTGATTTGCAAGCCATGAAAGAAACCAAGTTCTCCCATCATGCTCATCTCAAATTCACTTTGCATAAGGTTAGAAAAATCTTCACACATATTTTCATTAGTAGCACCAAAGATAATATCATCAACATACACTTGTACAATAAGTAAATTATGCTTTTCATTTTTTGTAAAAAGTGTAGTATCAATTTTTCCTCTAGAAAAACCATTTTCAAGTAAAAAGGTGCTTAATCTGTCATACCAGGCTCTTGGAGCTTGTTTAAGTCCATAAAGAGCTTTGGTAAGTTTATAAACATGATTTGGTTTATGCTTATCAACAAAACCAGGAGGTTGATGCACATAAACTTCCTCATTTAAAAATCCATTTAAAAATGCACTTTTTACATCCATTTGAAAAAGTTTGATACATTTATGTGATGCATATGCAAGCAGAATTCTAATAGCTTCTAACCTGGCTACAGGAGCAAAAGTTTCATCATAATCAATTCCTTCTTGTTGATTATAACCTTGTGCTACAAGTCTTGCTTTATTTCTGACAACCTTACCATTTTCATCAAGTTTGTTTCTAAAAACCCATCTTGTTCCAATGATTGAATTATCTTTTGGAAATGGTACCAGGTTCCAAACTTCATTCTTCTCAAATTGATACAGTTCTTCTTTCATAGCCTTAATCCAAGACTCATCAATGATTGCTTCATTTATGGATCTTGGTTCAATTTGGGAGATCAATCCCAGATTGGTCTCTACTTCCTGCAAGGCTTTTCTGGTTCTAACACCATCTTCTGTATTACCTATAATTTGATCAGGAGGATGATAGCCAACAATTCTCCAGGTCTTTGGTGGTCCTTGAGGTGTAGGGTTTTCATCTGAATCATGGTTTTGTACAATGACAGGTTCTTCTTCTTCTTCATCAGCAGTGTGCACAGTTGGTTGATCTTCAAATTCATCAAATTTCACATGCATGCTTTCTTCTAAAGTTTGAGTTCTCAAATTGTAGACTCTATAAGCTTTTGAGGTCAGAGAGTATCCTAAGAATATTCCCTTGTCTGACTTTGAATCAAACTTACCTAAGTTGTCTTTGATATTCAAAATGTAACAAAAGCAACCAAATATATGAAAATAAGAAATACTAGGTTTTCTGCCTTTCCAAAGTTCATAAGGTGTTTTGTTTAAAACTTTTCTAATGGTGACTCTGTTCAGAATATAGCAAGAGGTGTTAATGGCCTCAGCCCAAAAATACTTTTCCAAATTTGATTCATGAATCATTGTTCTTGCCATTTCTTGCAAAGTTCTATTTTTCCTTTCAACAACTCCATTTTGTTGTGGAGTTCTTGGACAAGAAAAATTATGAGAGATTCCATTATTATCAAGGAATGATTCAAAGAGAGAGTTTTCAAATTCTCCACCATGGTCACTTCTTATAGAGATAATATTGATACCTTTCTCATTTTGAACTCTCAAGCAAAAAGTTTTAAAAGCTTCTAAACAGTCATCTTTATGTTTTAAAAATAACACCCAAGTGAATCTTGAAAAATCATCTATTATGACAAAGCCATAATTTTTGCCACCAAGACTTGTAGTTTTGACAGGTCCAAATAAGTCTATGTGAAGTAACTCAAGAGGTCTTTTTGTGGAAATAAATTCTTTTGGTTTAAAACTACTTTTAACTTGTTTCCCTCTTGTGCAAGATTCACATACTTTATCTAGATCAAAACTAATCTTAGGCAAACCTCTAACTAGATCAAGTTTGGAAAGTTTTGACATAGTCTTCATGCTTACATGACCTGCCCTCTTGTGCCAAATCCATTTGTCTTTTTCAAGAGAGACAAAACATGACTCAGGAGGTAGTTCATCTAAGTATAATACATAAACGTTCTTTATCCTTGATCCATTAAAAAGGACTTTGTTAGATGAAGATTGTTTTATTTCACATGAGTTTGATTTAAAACCAACTTCAAAGCCATTGTCACATAATTGACTTATGCTTATTAAGTTATGTTTTAAGCCATCCACATAATGAACATTTTCAATCTTAGCAGAATCAGACTTACCAATTGTACCTATACCTTTGATGCTAGCTTTCTCATTGTTTCCAAAGGTGACTGATCCACCTTCTCTTGTTTCAAATGACAGAAAGCTGTTCCTATCTCCTGTCATATGTCTTGAGCATCCACTGTCCAAGTACCAAGGCCTTTTCTTGACTGCTAGAAGGCATTCCTACATTTGAGTTTAATAAGTTTTTAGGTACCCACAGTTTCTTGGGTCCTTGAGTGTTAGTCTCAAATTTCTTATAAGGGATCCTCTGAGAATAAGATGATCTCTTATAAGGTGTTCTCTTATAGACATCTCTTCTGAGAGTGTTTAGAGAATGTCTATGTACAGGTTTTCTAAAATTCTTGTTTCTGAGACCGATCTGAGAATGTTCTGGTGTTCTATAGAAAACTGGTTTTCTTGCTTTCTTTTTGAAACAGAAGGCTTCAAGATGTCCATCCTTGTGACAGAAATCACATTTGTATTTTTGAAAATTCTTTTGTTTATTTGGAATGAGACATTTTTCATATAGCTTTCTGTTTTGATAAGGATTATGTCCTAGACCAGATCTATCATAAAATGCATTTTGTGTTCCCAAAATGTTTTCAAAAGTTGTAGTAGTATTAATAAACTTTGTTAAATCATTTTCCAGTTTTGAAATAGTCTTTTTCAAAACACTATTTTCCTTTAGTACCTCAGAACATTCTTTTTGATCATTTCTCAGAATTTCAAATCTTTTAGAAAGTTCTGTGTGAGCAGTTTGCATGCCTTTGATAACTTCACTTTTAAGACTGCTCTCTTTCTTAATTTCATCTCTTTCTTTTGTTAAAACAGTAATCTCATCTCTTAGTTTAGCATTTTTCTGATTTAAGATTTGAGAGTCATATAGTAAGTTATCAAAGAGATGTTCAGTTTTTTGACAAGATGAGCAAGGATCAAGTGTTACCTCTTCTGCATTTGAGTGTGTCATGAGACATACATTTGCTTCTTGTTCTTCATCTTCTGATTGAGCTTCTTCCAGATCATCCCAAGTAGCCATCATGGATTTCTTTTTGAAGAAGGGCTTCTTCTGTTTGTTCTTTGGACAATCATTCTTGTAATGACCAAATTGATTGCATCCATAACATTGTATTTCGCTTAGATCCACTTCTGGTTTAGCTCCATTCCTTTTGGGTTGAAAATTCTTCTTGAGTTGATTTCTTCTTGTCATCAGTCTCTGAATTCTTCTTGACAGGAATGCTAATTCTTCTTCATCATCTTCTTGAAGTGATTCTTCATCTTCACAAAGTGTTTCCTCTTTCTGAGAGCATTCTCCAGATTGAGTTTCAAGAGCAATCATCTTCCTTTTTGGTTTATCTTCTTGAAGAACAGATTCATGAGCTTTTAATGATCCAATCAGATTTTCCAGTGAAACTTTAGTGAGATCTTTTGCCACTGTGATGGCTGTGACTATTGGTCTCCAAGTCTTTGGTAAACATCTAAGAATTTTTCTTATTCTTTCATGTGTAGTATAAGATTTTCCCAAAGAGTTGAGTTCATTTATGATGCTTGTGAATCTACCATACATCTGATCTATGGTTTCTTCTTCCTTCATTTCAAACAGTTCAAATTTTCTCACACCAATGTCTATTCTTGTTTCTTTGACACTGTTGGTTCCTTCATGATGAGTTTGCAGAGTTTCCCATATTGCTTTTGCTGTTTTGCACTCCATTATTCTATCATATTCTTCCCTGCACAAAGCACTTTTAATAAACAATTTAGCTTTAGTGTTAAGGAGTACTCTATCAGCTTCTGTTGTTGTCCATTCAGCTTGAGGTTTAGGATTTGTTGAATCTTTAGCTAATGGAACATATTCTCCAACTTCCAGTACATGCCACATGTTGTTATCTTGTGATCTAAGAAAGAGCTCCATTTTGTCCTTCCAGTAGTAGTAGTTATCTCCATCAAATAGAGGTGGTCTGTTTGATGATCCTCCTTCAGATATAAACTTTGCATTCTTAGCCATTACTTCCTTCCTGAATCTTTTCCTCTAGCACTTGTTAGATGCTTCCTTAGAGCCAATGCTCTGATGCCAATTGAAGTAGCAAAGTTTTTCACAAGAAAGGGGGGTTTGAATTGTGAACCTTTAAAATATTTCCTATAAAAATTATCAATCACAATATACTTGAAGAAAATGATTAGATTGTTAGTTAAACCAAATAACCAAAAGTGTTGCAGTCTGGAGATCGATCTCCCAATCACTCTCTGACAGTATATATATAACTATTAAACTGTGGTGTGTGTGATTAGTGATTGCACAAATTAAATCAGAGTAAGGGAAGAGAGTGCACACAATAATTTATCCTGGTTCACCCAAAATGCTTGGGCTAGTCCAGTCCCCACACTCCTTGTGAGATTATCCACTAGGAGATGCTAATGATCTCAAATTACACTTCCTTTGATCTAGATCCAAGATCAAATAATCTTCTAAGCCCTACAAGCTTAATCTACCTCAGTCACACTGACTATGAAGGTGTCACTCAATTAGTAGTTACGTACTAACTTGAGCCAATGGTTACAATGATGAAGGATTTTGGAATCAAAGCCTATTCACTCAATACACTTATGAGAAGCTTTGAAAATGGATGGATAAACTCTCAAAACACTCACTGGATATTCTAATCCTAGATATATATGAATTACAGATTTGAGTGAGAGAGAAAAGAAGAGCTCGTGATAAAACTTGTAATGCAAAAACAAGTGTTGAAGTTGTAGTGGAGACTCTTGCTCTTCAAAGTTGCCAAAGACCTCTATATATAGATGAGTGATGATCAGGGAGTCTTGGCCACGAAGTATATCCGTTGGAGGCTTGAAAATAACGGCTAGTTGCTCTGCAGATGACAGCTCATGTAATTTGAAGAAAACAGATCAGTCTGAGATTGATCTCCAAAGTTTCTTCTTCTGACTTTTAAGAGAGGAGCGTATTGCTAGCTGTTGTTGAGCTGTAATGTTGCTGTACGTTGCTTAACAAACAAGTATAGCCGTTGTGCAGCTTTTGGATAACCTTTGAACAGCTGTAGCAAGCTGGTGTCACTCCAAGTGATGATTTTCTCTTTCCAGCATTGGTCTGAGATTGATTTCCCAATTCTGCCGTGAATGACATTCTACTTTTTAGAGCAAAGGAGCTAGAGCACGAAAAGTCCAGCTGTTATGGATAAGAACAGCAGCTGGATGTTGTACTTGATGTTCCATAGTGTCCTTGTTGCAAGTACAAATGTCATATGGAAAGAGAAGCTTCCTTGGAGAATGTTCCTTCTTTATTCTTTAAAGTACAAGTCCATTCTCAAGACCAGGTTGTGCTGTCTACTTCTCCATGGTCCATATAATATCAGTTTCATTTATTGAGTATAAAAATGTCATCATGTCATATGCTCAATCTTCTCATAGTTAAATCATAGAACTTGGTAAAAGAAGTAAGTTTTCTATTCATGAGAAAAACCTTTGCCTTAAATGATCTCTTGGATGTGTAGATAATTCGTGAGAGAGGCCCAAGAGAAAAGTGATCATTTGTCTTGTACATAGTTGACTTATCCATAAGTCCTTTTGCATTGATTGTGTGAAAATGATGTTTGCGCAGGTCTCAGAGACCAATCAGAGACCGTTCTCCAAGCTTTTGTTTTTATCAATGTAAAAACATGATATTTGATCTAAATAGCTCAATTGTTCCTAGCTTAATAAAAACACTCAAGAGCACTTGTTAGATACCAAAACAAGATTAGAATTACATTAAAAAATAATTAAGAGATTTGTTATCTTTAAAACATCAATTAGGGATTTTGCCTCAACAGCGATATTTTTACTTTTTTGAATAAGTCGCGAATTATAACACACGTTCGTCGTGTAAAAACAATGAAAATGGCATCGGCAAGCCGGAATACTACGATATGTTGTAGACCCACTCTATGTATTTTGATAGTACTCTACACAAAAAAAAATTGCATAAATCCTAGATTCCTATATGCCTGTGGCGATAATTTTAATTTTTTGAACAAGTCGCGAATTATAAAACACGTTCGTCGTGTAAAAACAATGAAAATGGCATCAGCAAATCGGAATGCTACGATATGTTGTAGACCCGCTCTATGTATTTTGATAGTACTCTACGCAAAAAAAAAATTGCAAAAATCCTAGATTCCTATATACCTGTGGCGATATTTTTACTTTTTTGAACAAGTCGCGAATTATAAAACACGTTCGTCGTGTAAAAACAATGAAAATGGCATCAGCAAGTCGGAATGCTACAATATGTTGTAGACCCGCTCTATGTATTTTGATAGTACTCTACGCAAATTTATTTTTGCATAAATCCAAGATTCCTATATGTCTGTGGCGATATTTTTAATATTTTGAACAATTCGCGAATTATAAAACACGTTCGTCGTGAAAAAACAATGAAAATGACATCCGCAAGCCGGAATGCTACGATATGTTGTAAACCCGCACTATGTATTTTGATAGTACTCTACTAAAAAAAATGCATAAATCCTAGATTCCTATATGCCTGTGGCGATATTTTTAATTTTTTGAACAAGTCGCGAAGTTGAAAACACGTTCGTCGTGTAAAAATAATGAAAATGACATCGGCAAGTCGGAATGCTAGGATATTTTGTAGATCCGCTCTATGTATTTTGATAGTACTATACGCAAAAAAAAAGTGCATAAATCCTTGATTCCTATATGCCTGTGGCGATATTTTTAATTTTTTGAACAAGTCGCGAATTATAAAACACGTTCGTCGTGTAAAAACAAAGAAAATGGCATCGGCAAGTCGGAATGCTACGATATGTTGTAGACCCGCTCTATTTATTTTGATAGTACTCTACGCAAAAAAAAATTGCATAAATCCTAGATTCCAATATGCCTGTGGCGATATTTTTAATTTTTTGAACAAGTCGCGAATTATAAAACACGTTCGTCGAGTAAAAACAATGAAAATGGCATCGGCAAGCCGGAATGCTACGATATGTTGTAGACCCGCTCTATGTATTTTGATAGTACTCTACTTAAAAAAAAGTGCATAAATCCTAGATTCCTATATGCCTGTGGCGATATTTTTAATTTTTTGAACAAGTCGCGAAGTTGAAAACACGTTCGTCGTGTAAAAATAATGAAAATGGCATCGGCAAGTCGGAATGCTACGATATGTTGTAGACCCGCTCTATGTATTTTGATAGTACTCTACGTAAAAAAAAAAGTGCATAAATCCTAGATTCCTATATGCCTGTAGCGATATTTTTACCTTTTTGAACAAGTCGCGAATTATAAAACACGTTCGTCGTGTAAAATCAATGAAAATGGCATCGGCAAGCCAGAATACTACGATATGTTGTAGACCCACTCTATGTATTTTGATAGTACTCTACGCAAAAAAAAAGTGCATAAATCCTAGATTCCTATATGCCTGTGGCGATATTTTTACTTTTTTGAACAAGTCGCGAATTATAAAACACGTTCGTCTTGTAAAACCAATGAAAATGGCATCAGCAAGTCGGAATGCTACGATATGTTGTAGACCCGCTCTATGTATTTTGATAGTACTCTACGCAAAAAAAAATTGCATAAATCCTAGATTCCTATATGCCTGTGACGATATTTTTAATATTTTGAACAATTCGCGAATTATAAAACACGTTTGTCGTGTAAAAACAATGAAAATGGCATCGGCAAGCCGGAATGCTACGATATGTTGTAGACCCGCTCTATGTATTTTGATAGTACTCTACTTAAAAAAAAGTGCATAAATCCTAGATTCCTATAGGCCTGTGGCGAGATTTTTAATTTTTGAACAAGTCGCGAAGTTGAAAACACGTTCGTCGTGTAAAAAATAATGAAGATGACATCGGCAAGTCGGAATGCTACGATATGTTGTAGACCCGCTCTATGTATTTTGATAGTAATCTACGTAAAAAAAAAAAGTGCATAAATCCTAGATTCCTATATGCCTGTGGCGATATTTTTACTTTTTTGAACAAGTCGCGAATTATAAAACACGTTCGTCGTGTAAAAATAATGAAAATGGCATCGGCAAGCCGGAATACTACGATATGTTGTAGACCCGCTCTATGTATTTTGATAGTACTCTACGCAAAAAAAAAAGTGCATAAATCCTAGATTCCTATATGCCTGGGCGATATTTTTACTTTTTTGAACAAGTCGCGAATTATAAAACACGTTCGTCATGTAAAAACAATGAAAATGGCATCAGCAAGTCGGAATGCTACGATATGCTGTAGACCCGCTCTATGTATTTTGATAGTACTCTACGCAAAAAAAAAATTGCATAAATCCTAAATTCCTATATGCCTGTGACTATCAAAATGTGATTTGTTTGTGGAGTAATTTCGTGCTCGCCTGTCGAGCAGGAAGTTCAAAAATGATATATGCTCATGACGCGTGGTCTGTTTGATGAGACCTGAAGGGACAGCCGTTTCTCCTGCTCATGCCACATGTCCTGGCTATGAAGAGGCGTCATAATGACCTAGGTAGTAGGCTGCAATTTCCTCGTTCTACGAGGAGGATTTTAGGCCGTTAGATTAACGCGTCTTTTCATTTTCTCCAGAGACTTAATCTGGAGCGTTGGTTGGGTTTTGATCACAGCCGTTGGATTAAATCAACGGTGGAGATTGGAGAGGTGTGTTGCTTTGTTTTGCGCCTGAATCCTTTCCAGCAGCTATAAATAAAGGCCAAAGGGAATACTTGCCATTTTTTGCATCCTTTGTCTTTTCATCTGCTGCTGCTTCTGAGTTTCCTTCTACCCACAAGCACAAATTCAAGCCTCCATCAAGTTTCAAGCTCTATTTTCCCAAAAAGTTTCAACTTTCTTCATCACAAGGTATGTGTTTACTTAATGTCGCTGTTTTTGCTTATGTTTGCACCGTTCCTGTATTAAAGTTTTGATCTTGCTTTTGGGGGTTTTTGTCACCACTGTTTTGGTGGTTTTATGTTTAACAAAATCACTGGTTTATTGTCCAGTTGTGAGTGTTTTGGTGTTTGGTGGTGGTTTTGCCACTACCAAACACCTTTTTGTGTGTTTATTATGGTTTTGGATCAAATGGGGTATTTCTGGGAAAATAATGATGAACTTGATGAACATGAAAGAGGAGATGAACAGTAACGATTTCTGGGGAATCTGTACTTTGGGTTTCGCGTCGAGTAGAGCTTCATAGCTTCTCCTCGTTAGCGTCGAGGAGGGATTTGTCCTTTAGTTTCTACTCGAAAGTCGAGCACATATGATGATTTTGTGTTCGCTGGGAACCTTTGTCGGAGAGCTTCTCCCCGTTTAAACTTTACGAAGTCATATTCGTCGGGGACCTTCTCCCCGTTTTTCAACTTTACGAAGTTGTATTTGCTAGAGATATGTGTCGGGGACCCTCTCCCCGTTGGTGTCCTCGAAATCTCTGTGTCTCCTCGTTATTTAACTTATTTTAATTTGCCATTTGATGAGGGCTTTGGTTGGGGACAACGTCCTCGCTTGTTTAACGCCCTTTCACTTGAATTGCGGTGGAAGGGTGGATTTGATTTGACTGTCGAATTCACTTCTCTTCACTGCTTTTCAGGTACATGGCAGATATTGAGGAGCCCGTGGAAAGTCATAGGCTCGTCGACACAATAACGGATGAGAGACTAGCTTGGGTTGCGCCCGAACCGCGAGGAGCGGCTTCCTCTATTGTGCAAGGGGATCCGAGCGTGTATTCAATAGTCGAGGACAGAGGAGAAGGTGTCCCGGAGAATTGGGAGGTCCACGTGCCCGAAGATGGAAAAGGAGTTTGTTCGAAATTTTCCGAGGGCGGGTTCGTCATATACGAATTCGCCTTTAAGGATTTAAAATTTAGGCTGCCCTTCAGTGATTTCGCTGTGGGCGTGTTCGACAGGCTGAGGTTGGCTCCTTCTCAACTTCACCCGAACTCGCTGGCGTTTATTCGAGGGTTTGAGCTGCTCTGCGACTATTTGGATGTCGAGTCTACGCTCCTGCTCTTCTTCCGAATTTTTAAGATCCAAAGGCAGACTGTGCGGGGAAGGCAGGGTTGGGTATCCCTGAAACACCACCAGGCCAAAATATTTAGGATGTTCGTGGACTCTGTCCGGGGCTTCAAGGAGAGGTACTATGTAGTGAAGCCAGTGTCCCCGGAGGCCAAAAGATCTGTTTACAAGACCGTCTCGACTTTGGGCGAAGAGGGGGTCCCAGTTCTCCGAGAAGTTCCTCGGTTTCTACTTTGCTGGACAGATCGACATTTGGTTCTGCCCACAGATGCTTATTTAGTGAGGGAGGAATTTCTCTCCCCAGCAGAGCGTGCTGGGTATGAGAAGATTAGGCTGTACGTCGCCGGTTTCCAGCCCGTCGGATTTATGACGAAGGCGGGTGTGCCCGCCAAGGACGCGTTCGGGAACCCGAGGGTTGAACCCCGCTTTGTAAATACAAAGTCTCTGCTCAAATGTACGAGCAGGGATACTAGGAAAACTTTGCTAGGTATTCACTACGTCCCTTCTGCTCGGTTTTTAACTTCTGCTTATTTAAGTTTACGTTGTGTATATTTACTCTCCTCGGTTATTAACTTTGCTCGTATGTTTCTCCTCGCAGATAATTTGGCAGATTTTGCTGATGAGCTCGTAAAGATCGCCGCCGACAAGAGAAGGGTGGCCAAGAAAAAGCCTGCCCGTTCTGCAATGTCGCATGTTATGCTCTCGGCTTCGTCTACTCCGGGCAGCTCCTCGTCTCCTGCTGAGGCCAAGGGAAGTACTTCCATTGTCAAGCATCCCGCTGCGAAGAGGCAAAGAGATGACTTTGTGGTCGATCTTGATGTCGTCGAGGAGACCAAGGGGTTCATGTTCCCTCCACTTTTCGGCCTGCCCGGATATCTTAAACAGCACCCGGCGACAATTCTGCGGTCGGAGAAGGAAACTATTATGAAATTCAGCTCCGAGGAGCTAGGGGCCCAGCTTGCCAATGATTTTGCGGCAACTCTTCGACTGGCGGAGACGACGATGGTGCTAAACGAGAGGGGGCCGAGCAAAGATGTGGAAAAGTTAATGAAGAGGAACGCTGAGCTTACTGCCGAGGTGACCCAGCTCGGGAACACTGTTACGGACCTGCAAGGCAAGCAGGAGAACTATGCTAACCTTGCTGCCGACTTCAGGAAATCCAAGGACAAGGTTCGGACCCTCGAGAAGGAGGTGGTTGGGCTGAAGGTCAGTTGTTCCGGGGAGAGGAAGCAAAAAGAGAAGGTCGAGGAGGAGCTGAGGGCGTTGTAGGAGGTGATGGTTCCTGCCGAGGATGAGCCCGAGCGTGTTCGGGGTTTGACTACCCGAGCAGAGCTTGTGGGCGAAGTTCGGGCACAGATGGGAAAGGTCTTTGAAAGTGCCAAGTATAGCTTCCAGAATGTCGTCGCCCAATTGAAGATTGTCAACCCCGGGCTGGTCACCGAGGGGACCGGGCTGCTTCGCAAAGTTGAAAACGGGGAAATTGTCATCCCCGAGCAATACAGGCAGATGGAGTAGGAAGAAGAAGATGAGGATGCTGAGGAGGAACAAGAGGAGGACATGCCTGAGGGTGGCGAGGAAGAGGGCCATGGCGAGAGTGACCATTAGCTTATCCCAGTTTATTTCGGCCTGCGTGCCATTTATTGTTTGTCTTTATTAAACTTATTTTTGGAGGCCTGCGCGCCGAATCATTGTAATATTTGAACAGCAGGGTTTTGTCCCTTTATTTTAATGACAATGTCGACCTTGGTGGTCCTTTATCAATTATGCTCGTATTTGCTAAGTTTTGCCTGTTTGTGTGGATGTTTATTTTTGTGCTCGTTTAATTATACGAATTTATGCTCGAGATTTAACTTGATGAAATCCGTGAAATTCTAATTCGCTAACTGTCGTACGGCACGTTCTGTCGAGGACGTCTGTCCCCGGAAATAACTTAAATAGTTTAGGGAACTACTTAAGCGCCTAGAGTTGCTTTCTAGACTAACGCAGATCCGAGCATGTGGATGTGCTCGTCCCACGACCTGAACATCCCATCGCGAGCTGGGTGCTAGGCTACGGCACGACGACGATGGAGCTCGTTTCTTGAGTTGTCCTCGTCGGGCAGAGGCTCTGCTCGCATGTTGAGCTCAGAGTTTACCATGAGCATTTTAGATGAGCGCGGGTGCCTGCGCGACATCCGTTGTCGAGGAGCTCTGCTCGTTGTTTTAAGAGCTGATCCTGCCTTTGCGTAGATGCATGGTTGGCAAATAACTTAGCTATAATATTGTTTCAACTTTTGGGCATTCCACGTTCGAGGGATTTCCTTCCCCTGGAGGGTTTCGAGGTGGTATGCGCCGTTGTCCGTTTTTCCGCAGACACGATATGGGCCCTCCCAGTTGGCTGCGAGTTTGCCCTCGTGGGAGTCTTTTTCGTTTCGTCTTAAGACGAGGCTGCCGACCTCGAAGTCTCTCTTGATGACTTTGGTGTCATGTCGAGCAGCCACTAGCTGTTTCAATGAGGCTTCTTTGAGAGAAGCTGATGTCCGGATCTCTTCGACGAGATCCAGCTCTTCTCTCATCGCCTCGTCGTTCATCTCTTCGTCGAGGGCGGCTTCGGTGCGACATGAAGGTTCTCCAATCTCCACGGGATGACTGTTTCGGTCCCGTATGCTAGACGAAAGGGTGTCTCCCCGGTAGTGGAATGAGGGGTAGTTCGGTATGCCCATAGTACGTGGGGCAGCTCCTCGACCCATTGCTTCTTCGCGTCGCCCAGCCGTCGTCGTAGTGCACGTAGGATGACTCTGTTTGCGGCTTCTGCTTGCCCGTTGGTTTGTGGGTGCTCGACGGATGTGAAGTGATGTTTTGTATTAATTTTGGCGAGGAATCCCCTAAATGTATTGTCAGTGAACTGTGTGCCGTTGTCAGTGACCACAGCTTGGGGTATCCCAAAACGACATAGGATATCTCTTTTGAAGAAACATAGAATCCTAAACGAAGTTATTTTGGGGAGTGGTTCTGCCTCTACCCATTTGGTGAAGTAGTCCACTCCGACGATGAGGTATCTGCATTGAAGATTTCCTATAGTGAAGGGACCGAGGATGTCCATGCCCCACCATGCAAAGGGCCACGGGGACGATAGTGACTTGAGCTCGTGAGTAGGAGCAAGGTGCATGTCCCCGTGCCGTTGGCATTTGTCGCACTTTTTCACGTGCTCTTTAGCATCTTGTTGCATAGTTGGCCAGTAATATCCTGCTCGTAATGTTTTTCTGGCCAGGGAGCAACCCCCGAGGTGCTGTGAATTAATTCCCTCGTGTATCTCGCGGAGGATGTAGTCGGCGGTGGCCTCGTCGGCACACTTCAGGAGGGGACTGAAGAAGCCCCTTCTATAAAGCTTATTGTCGAGGACGGTATACGAGCACGCTCTTCGTTTGACCGTTGCTGCCTCTTTCTCGTCGTTAGGTAATGTTCCGTGCACGAGATAGTTGTACACTGGAGTCATCCAACAGTTGGCGTCCCCGATGGCGTTTATGTCGAGGACCCTCGTTGGTTTTTGTATGCTCGGATGGGAGAGGATTTCCTGGATTACGGATTTGTTTCCGTTCTTTTTTTTCGTGCTCGCCAGTTTTGACAGGATGTCTGCTCGTTTATTGTGTTCTTGCGGAACGTGCTCTATTTCGGCTGAGTCAAACTTAGTGATTCTTTCCTTCACTAAGGCCAAGTACTCAGATAAGTTGTAATTTTTGGCTTGGTATTCACCCAGGACCTGTGATGCGACGAGCTGTGAATCTGTGTAGATTTTTATTTCATTCGCGCCCACGTCCTCGGCGAGACGCAACCCTGCGAGGAAGACCTCGTATTCTGCTTGTTTGTTCTAGGTCGAAAAAGACAGTGCTAACGAAACTTCGATCAGGATGCCCTCCTCGTTTTCGAGGATGATCCCGGCGCCCGCTCCTGTTGCGTTAGACGCTCCGTCGACGAAAATGGTCCACTTGTTCGCTCCATCTGTCGAGGAGGGCGAGGAAGTCATTTCGGCCACGAAGTCGGCCAACACTTGGGCTTTGAGTGTTTTTCTGCTTTCATAGCGGATGTCAAATTCAGAGAGCTCCAACGACCATTTTAGCATCCTGCCCGCCATGTCTGGTCGGACAAGAAGTGACTTGATGGGCTGGTCGGTTCGGACGACGATCGTGTGTGCGAGGAAGTAGTATCGCAGTCTCCTCGCCGCGGTGAGAAGGGCTAGGGCGACTTTTTCGATTCGCTGGTATCTGAGCTTGGGGCCTTGCAAGTCTTTGCTCGTGAAGTATACTGGCTTCTGCCCTTCGAGCGTTTCTCGTGTAAGAGTGGCGCTGACAGCCTCGGACGCGACAGCGAGGTAGAGATATAGAACCTCCCCGAATTCCGGACGTGACAAAACTGGGGGCTCGGAGAATGCCTTCTTCAAGTGTTGAAGGGTCTGCTCGCACTCCTCAGTCCACTCGAAGGCAGATTCTTTTCTAAGTAATTTGAAAAGGGGAAGTGTGTGTTGAGCTGATTTCGCTACGAAGCAGGATAATGCGGTTAGCATCCCATTCCGTGTTTGTATGGACTTTTTGTCGCTGGGAGTTGGAAATTCGGTGAATGCTCGACATTTGTCAGGGTTAGCCTCGATTCCGCGCTCGGTGAGGTAGAAATCGAGGAACTTCCCTGCTCGGATGCCAAATGTGCATTTTTCAGGGTTGAACCTCATATTGACCTTTCTGGCCTGCTCGAAGACCTTTTGAAGGTGGACGGTGTGATCCGCCTCCTCGTGGGATTTGACGATCATGTCGTCCATGTAGACTTCGAGCATGTCCCCAATCTCTCCTCGGAAAACTTTGGTCATCATCCGCTGATAAGTAGCACCACCGTTTTTCAAGCCGAAGGGCATTACGTTGTAGTAATAGTTTCCCGACTCGGTCATGAAGGCCGTTTTTGTCCTGTCGGCCACCGCCATTGGGATTTGATTGTACCCCGAATATGCATCTAAAAAAGACAGTAATTTAAAACCAGACGAATTATCTACTAGTCTATCAATGCAAGGTAAAGGGTAAGCATCTTTAGGGCATGCCCTATTGAGATCGGTATAGTCAACACACATCCTCCATTTTCCATTAGATTTTTTCACGAGTACAACGTTTGACAACCAAGTTGTATACTTGGCTTCAGAAATAAAATTTTCCTCTAAGAGGTTTTTTACAGCTTTTTCTGCAGCCTCCATTTTTTCAGGAGACTGCCTACGCCTACGTTGCACTACAGCACTAGCAGCTTCATCGACGGTCAACTGGTGACAAACAATATTGGGGTCCAAGCCTGGCATCTACGAAACACTCCAGGCGAACAGATCAGCATTGTCTTTCAGGCAGGCCACCAGCTGTTTCCTCGCCAAGTCGGGGACGTCCTTTCCAATCTTCAAGTTCTTGCTCGGATCTTCTTCAGGGGGGATCAGCTCGAAATCTCCGTCGGGGATGGGACGAAGATTCTCCTTGCTCGCCGCGTCGCCCTCCTTCTTGTCTTTGCACAACTTTTTCTCCTCTTTGTGCTCCTGTTTGGAATGGCGACTGTCGAGGTCCACCAAGCTCACGTTCTGGGGAGGTTGTGGAGGAGGAGGCTTTGTGCTCGTCCCTGGCTGCTCGGAAGAAGTCTTGCTCTTCTTCGCTTCAGTGACAGGGCCGACATAGCTCTGCCCTTTATAGGCTGCGTTGAAGCATCTCCTCACAGCCTCGATGTCTCCATAGAGAGTAGTTACCTGCCCTTTGTCAGTGTAATACTTCATCTTCAGATGGGCAGTGGAGGCTACGGCGGGCAAGTCTGCGATTGCAGTTCTGCCGATGATGCACTGGTAGAGAGATGGGCAATCTACCACCAGGAACTTGACCTTGATCGACTTGGCTGTTTCCTTGTGGCCGAAGGTAACGATCAGGTCGACATAACCCCAAGGCTTTGTAGTTGCCCCGTTGAATCCTTGGAGGTCCGAGCCCAAATACGGTGTGAGATGGGACTCATCCAGCTGCAGTGTCCTGAACAGATGTGCGTACATGATGTCGCATGAGCTGCCAGAGTCGACGAGGATGCGTCGAACGTCAAAGTTCGTCATGTCGGCCCTGACGAGGAGGGGAATCTGTGAGTTAGCTGATCCCCCGGGGAGCTTCTCGAGATAAAAGGAGAGAGGTTGTGACGATGTCTTCGGTTTACCGAGGGTCACAGCCATGCCCGAGGAGGCAGTGATGAGCTCCTCGAACTATCTTTTTACTGAGCCGACGGCGTGTTTGTCGAAGACACCACCGGATATGACCATGGTCTCAGCAAAATTTTCCCATTCGTTGAGGATGGGATGCTCGTAGGTGTCTTTGAGGTGTTTGGGGACATAGAAGTCCTCTGGTCGCCAGACAGCCAAGGCGACGTTCTTCTCCCCGGAAGCTCTGGGCTCATCCTCGGGGTTGTCCTCGCGCTTCTTCTCCTGGCGAGGGTTCTCCTTCCGCTTGACATAGTCTTTCAACTTGTCATTACGGATCAAAATTTCAATGGCATCCTTGAGCTGGATGCAGTTTTCAGTCAGATGCCCGTAGCTTTTGTGATAGGCGCAGTATCTGCTCCTATCCTGCCCGGGCTTGAAAGGGGTAGATTTTGGGAATCTAATCCCAGCATTCTTAAAATCTGAGGCAGCGCACTCGGCGAGGACAATCTCTCGTGGTACGAGCAGAGGAGTGTAATTGGTGAACTGGCTAGGAGGTCCTCGGGGTTCCCGTGACTTGTCACGCCCACGCCTGTCCCCGTTGCTCTTGTCCCCGTTTTTATTGCCCTGCTCGCAGGGAGGGTGATTGTCCTCTGTTCGGGAGTATCTCATGGCGTCGGCCATGGTTTCCTCCTCGAACTGCATGTAGGTCTGGGCTTTGTACAGGATCTCATCCCAGGTAGCAGGTTTCTCGATGGCAACCATATCTTTGAACTTGGTTCCATCGTGGAGGTTTTTCCTCATCAGGTATTTCTTCATGTCATCGGTGACATCAACCTGCACAGCTTCTTTGTTGAATCTCTCGATGTATGATCTGAGAGTTTCGTTGGGTCCTTGGTGGACAGCCTCCAAGTTTGCTTCCGTCTTCGGATGTTTCCGGGAAGCAGTGAAGTGGCTTGTGAATTGCTTGCACAGGTCCTTCCAGGAGGTAATGGATCCCTGGGGCAAGCTTTTGTACCAAGTCATGGCACCTTCGACCAGTGTGGTCGGAAAAATCCTGCACTTGATGTCTCCCCTTACCGCTTGGTAGTTAAGGATAGCATCAATGATCTGTATGTGTATGTCGGGGTCAGTGAGCCCGTTATACTTCCCCAGTTGGGGTGGCTTCTGCAGTGCGCGAGGAAGTTCCAGGTCCAAGATCTGCCTAGACAGTGGACCCTTGTAAACTTCGTCGTCACTCCAACCCGGTGAGTGGGTTGGAGTCTCTTCTCGACGAGGAGAGTTCTCTCGTCGGTATTGGTAGTCGTCTCCCCGACTACCTTGAGTCATGCCTCCGAGCAGGATCTCTTTCCTCCGAGGAGGAGATCTGGGTCTCTGCTCGAAGAGAGCAACCGCTTTGCCCCTCTTGTTTGTTCGGGCAACAGAGTCCTCGCGGGGAGGAGTTCGGTTTCTCTTCTGGACCTGTGGCTAGACGCGCTCGAGGACAGGTCTTCTTTGGCTCGTCCCTGCTCGGCGAGCAGGTGGAGATTTTGAGCGTTAAGCTCTCCGTGGGGGAGAAGCGGGTTTGATATACCCTAGAATTTGTCGTTGGCCGTCTTCCAGCACCCGGATACGATTGTTCTGCTCGTTAACAGTCTGGATAGTCTCGCGCAAGGCGTCGAGCAGAGCAGCGTTTTCCGTAACTCGCGGGGAGTTCGGTTGAGGAGTTGTTGCTGATTTTCCCGGCGCGATTTGCGACTTCCTCCCCTTTTTCCGCTCTGAGAGGAACTGCACTGCATCCTCATCGTCAGAATCGAGAGAGGTTTCTCGTCCGTCTCTGTGATCAGTTTCAGGAATGGGTTGATCGTTGTCGTCAACCGGCATGAGGACAGGACCGCCGGCGTTCAAGGTGAACGGAGGAACAACGTCGACGTTGTTGTTGTTGACATCGTCGTTGTTGGCGTTTGAACCACTGGCCATGATGATTGTGGTTGGAAAATTAGTTTTGATCTTTCGTTCTTGAAGTAAAGAAGAGAAGATGGGGAGAACTTCTAAATTCCCACAGACGGCGCCACTGATCTAACCTGTTGATCAGAAGTAGGTGATGGCCAGAAGTCCGTCGTACTGTAGCGTCGAGCAGAAAATGTCCACCGGAGGGGGGGTTGTACCTGCAGGCGCTCCGATGCCTAAGTCAGAGATTGCAAGAGTACAGAGAAAAGAGAGAGTGAGAGTAGAGAATTAGAATTGTGTACCTTGCTCTCCTATCAAGGAGAGCTTATATAGTTGCCCCCAGCGCTGGGCCAAAGGTCCTCCTAATGGGCTGTGATGAGCAGCCCAATAAGATAGACTGACAGGATAACTCCTTGAATAAAGGGCAAGCTGTTGACAGCAGTTATCCTGCTTGAGCGGTTCCACGATCCTAGGAGGAGTGAATGAGCTCAACGGATTCATGTCGAGGAGCACGTGGCGTGCTTGCGCGTGCTAGTCTGTCGGGCAGGAACAAGACTTGGTTGGGCCTGCCCTGTCATCCGAGCAGGAGTGAATTTGGGCCAGTTCCTTGGCCCAGTCCAGAACATCTACGATATGTTGTAGACCCGCTCTATGTATTTTGATAGTACTCTACGCAAAAAAAAAAATTGCATAAATCCTAGATTCCTATATGCCCGTGGCGATATTTTTACTTTTTTGAACAAGTCGCGAATTATAAAACACGTTCGTCGTGTAAAAACAATGAAATTGGCATCAGCAAGTCGGAATGCTACGATATGTTGTAGACCCGCTCTATGTATTTTGATAGTACTCTACGCAAAAAAAAAATTGCATAAATCCTAGATTCATATATGCCTGTGGCGATATTTTTAATTTTTTGAACAAGTCGCGAATTATAAAACACGTTCGTCGAGTAAAAACAATGAAAATGGCATCGGCGAGCCGGAATGCTACGATATGTTGTAGACCCGCTCTATGTATCTCTACTTAAAAAAAAAGGTGAATAAATCCTAGATTCCTATAGGCCTGTGGCGATATTTTTAATTTTTTGAACAAGTCGCGAAGTTGAAAACACGTTCGTCGTGTAAAAATAATGAAAATGGCATCGGCAAATCGGAATGCTACGATATGTTGTAGACCCGCTCTATGTATTTTGATAGTACTCTACGTAAAAAAAAAGTGCATAAATCCTAGATTCCTATATGCCTGTGGCGATAGTTTTACTTTTTTGAACAAGTCGCGAATTATAAAACACGTTCGTCGTGTAAAAACAATGAAAATGGCATCGGCAAGCCGAAATACTACGATATGTTGTAGACCCGCTCTATGTATTTTGATAGTACTCTACGCAAAAAAAAATGCATAAATCCTAGATTCCTATATGCATGTGGCGATATTTTTACTTTTTTGAAAAAGTCGGGAATTATAAAACACGTTCGTCGTGTAAAAACAATGAAAATGGCATCAACAAGTCAGAATGCTACGATATGTTGTAGACCCGCTCTATGTATTTTTATAGTACTCTACGCAAAAAAAAAATTGCATAAATCCTAGATTCCTATATGCCTGTGGCGATATTTTTAATATTTTGAACAATTCGCGAATTATAAAAGACGTTCGTCGTGTAAAAACAATGAAAATGGCATCGGCAAGCCGGAATGCTACGATATGTTGTAGACCCGCTCTATGTATTTTGATAGTACTCTACTAAAAAAAATGCATAAATCCTAGATTCCTATATGCCTGTGGCGATATTTTTAATTTTTTGAACAAGTCGCGAAGTTGAAAACACGTTCGTCGTGTAAAAATAATGAAAATGGCATCGGCAAGTCGGAATGCTACGATATGTTGTAGACCCGCTCTGTGTATTTTGATAACTCTACGTAAAAAAAAGTGCATAAATCCTAGATTCCTATATGCCTGTGGCGATATTTTTACTTTTTTGAACAAGTCGCGAATTATAAAACACGTTCGTCGTGTAAAAACAATGAAAATTGCATCGCCAAGCCGGAATACTACGATATATTGTAGACCCGCTCTATGTATTTTGATTGTACTTGATGAATAATTTAGCAAGTGCACTAAACTGCCGTCAAGTAATAATAAAAGTAAGTAAGATCGTCTCCACAGGGATTGTGATAAATCAACAATTGTCTTTTGAGAACATATTTAGGTATATAAAAAAGGGGGGATTTTCTAGGCTTTGTTGTAGAAAATAACTTTGAAATTAGGGTTTGACTTAAGAAGGAGAAGCGATTGGACCTTTTCGGTTCATCTAATTATTATTGTGTCGGTAGTTCATGTATGTTAACAAATTACCAAACTAGTTTCACGATTTGATTAAAATAAATAACTATGCTCAATCTCTTGATAACATAATCCTCTCCCTTGATCATAAACCCCGCTAATCTCTTAGGATGATTTATGATCCGGGAGGAAATTGCGCTTTAATCTTTAATCTCAATTATTAAACCAAAATCTCTTAAGTGTAAACCAATTTTTACAATAATTCCTAGGTCAATAATCTATTCCTATTCTCAAAGTAAAACAAATTATTAAATTCATCACACGAGTGATCAAATCATGTAAAGCATTAAGCACAAGGAAGAATTGATGAAACTAACTTTGTAATTAATTAAACATAACATAGGAAACTACATGGTTCAAGAACAATAACAATTAGAATCCCCTAAGATCCAATCATGGAAGTTTAGCTAGACATAATTAAAGAGTAAATTACATCAACAAAGGTGAAAGAAAGCATTACAATTAGTTCTCTGATCGCCTTCAAAAGTCTGCCGTTTCGCCGTAAAATTCTGTCTCCTAATTCTGCTTCAGAAATTCCAATATATAGGCCAAAGTTACGCGCCCGCGCCGCGCGAAGGATTCCCACGCCGCGCGCCAAACAACAGACAGGACGTGTTGTTTTTCACTGGTCCTTGGCGCCCCGCGCAGACATCTGGCGCCGCGCGCCAACTGACAGACTTGTTCTCAAATTTTTCTGCTTTTCTTGTGCTTTCAGCAGCCTTGTACTTGATGTAATTTCCACTTATTATTGTGCAAAAATATAATAAAAACGTACTAAAAACCTTGTAATTAGGTCTTGAAATAAGTAAAACTATAGTTAATGACGTGGAGTCATCACAACCCCAAACTTGAACTTTTCCTTTTCCTCAAGGAATATCTTCATCCATCGGAAAACCTGGCACTATCATCTACATTCTTATTCAAAGCATCAAAGTCAATCAAGTTAGATACCCACAATTATCATTTCAATGATCATCCCTATCAAGAATTTACTCGCACATAGATTTATAACGAAAAATCAAGAACTTTTCACAAATATTGACCAAACTTTAATCACTTCACTCCCTCACATTCTCTCCTGTTTAAAGATTGTATATATTTCACTCAATCAACACAAACATAGCCATTCTACCATAGGCTTGCAAACATTCTAGAAATCAATCAACATGCATAAGAATTCACAACTTTAGAGGACTTGAGGATTATAACGGGGCTTAGGTTTTAGGGTGGATGTTTTTGGAAGGTAAGCAGAAAAACTTGGAGTTTAAAAGATCACCTATTTCACAAAATTGGATTATTAAAACATTTTCCCCCTTAATTTCAAGCATTGTTATACTAGAGAACTTATTTATCAATCAATTTTTTTTTTTTTCACATATCATTTGGTGTTTTTTTTTTTTTTTTGTGTACACCATTTTGTTCATTCATTTTTTTCTTTTTGTAGTTCTCTAGTACCCCACCCCAAACTTAATGATGAGCATTGTGCTCGAATCAAAAGTAAAGTGATCTAACTCCAAGAAAATTATCTTTTTTTTTTATTTTTCTTTTTATAATTTCAAACTTGGGTTATCAAATAAAGAACATTTTTCTTTCGGCTCAAAGGGGTTTAACGAAGGATATAATATACGTAAAGGTGGCTTCAAAAAGGCTCAAGGTACAAACAACATGCCTCGGTGTGTAACTCGTAGCAATCAATCAATTAAAAGAACAAAAGTAAGTTCTAGAGAATTAGCTAAGTTGTGGAATCTCTCATGACAAGAAAATTTATGTGTTTGGGCTCAAATTCTCACGGCTTTGCCGGATTATCGAGTGGTCAATGTTTGAGAAATTTCCTCAACTTTTCTAATTACAATCAAATATGAAAAGCAACCAATTAAGGGAGTCACAAATTCATGTATCATGGTGCTAACAAAACTGACTTATAATAACATTCAAACAAAATCATTCTAATAGTGCGCAAGTTTTCAAATAGCCAAAACATTCATCAAAGACAAAATTAAATTCAAGTAAAAGGAAGTGAGACTAACCTTGGGTTGCCTCCCAATCAGCGCTCGTTTAACGTCAATAGCTTGACGGTCCGTGACCTATAGGTACGCGCTTGTTTAACGTCCCGAGGCTTGACGTCCGACACCCTCATTAGGGAGGATATTTGAAGTCTGCTCTTTCCAAGTAAGCATCATTACCCATCTTGAATTCTTCCTCTGTAGTCTTCTTGTGCAAGCAAAAGAGGGGATTCACACCGTCTGCGTCCCAAACCAACGCATCATCATCCTTCTTCAATGCTTCCGCAAGCAATGCTCCCTCTGGATTTAGTGGTTCTTCTTCTTTGCAATCATCATCTAAGTTTTGAAGGAATAGTTCAATTTCACGCTCCCACTCTTCTTCTTGCGCATCATTTACCACCTCCTCTAGCACATCCACCTTGAAGCATTCGGGTACTGGTCCCCCAAATGTTGTGGCTTCAAAACCTAGAAACATACTTGTTCATCGTCTACACGGAACATGAGCTCTCCCTTCTCAACGTCAATTAGAGTCCTTCCGGTGGCTAAGAATGGTCGTCCCAATAAGAGAGGAACTTCAGCGTCTTCTTCCATATCTAGAATCACAAAATCAGCCGGGAACACAAATTCAGCACATCTTACCAAGACATTTTGCAGAATTCCATATGGATGTGTAATTGATCGATCGGCAAGAGATAATTGCATCTTTGTTGGCTTGGCTACAACACCTGGGATGCGCTTCATCATGGACAAGGGCATCAAATTGATGCTTTCACCCAAGTCACATAAGGCTTTACTAACATGTAGATTTCCAATAGAGCATGGAATGGTGAAACTTCCTGGATCTTTCTTCTTTTGTGGGAGTTTCTTTTGAATTAGTGCACTACACTCCTCGGTCATATTCACCGTTTCATCATCCAGAGGTTTCCGTTTCTTTGTCAGGAGTTCTTTCATGAATTTGGCATAGACTGGCATTTGTTCCAATGCTTCTGCAAAAGGAATGTTCAGTTGGAGGCTGTGAAGCATCTTCATAAACTTTTTGAACTGTTGATTATCCTCTTCCTTTGCCTTCTTCTTGCGGGGATATGGTAGCTTAGCATGGACTGACTTTTCTTTCTCCTTTTGGCCTTCTTTCTCTTCCACGCCTTTACCTTTCTTCTTTGCAACTAGCTTTTCATCACTTTCTATTTTTTTCTCCCTCTTATTTTCAACTAGTTCATTTTCCTCATCTTCAGGGACATTTACTCTCTCCCACTCTTTTTCAACTTCTCCCTCACTCTCATTTTTTTCTTTCTCCACATCTCTCTTTTCTCTCGCTCCCACATCACTAGATTCACCCTTTTTCTTGCTCACAACATCCGGTGAAGGAACTTCTCTACTTCTTAGGTTGATAGCCATACAACTTTCGTTCCTCGGGTTGTCTTTCATAGAACCTTCAAAGCAGTTATTTTGAGTACCTGCAAACTGCCTTGTCAATTGGCCGATTTGAGTTTCCAAGCTCTTGATAGAAGCTTCATGATTCTTGTTGGCAATGTCTTGATTGGCTTTCATCTGTTCCTGGTTGGCTTTCAATTGATTTTGACTAATCTTCATCTCTTCAAAATTTCCTTGAGTGACCTTGATAAACTGAGTGAGTGCTTCCTCTAGGTGGGAAGGGTTCCTTGGTTGAGAGTTTTGAGAAGAAGATGCTTGTAGTTGAGATTGATTTTGGTTTCCTCCCCAACCAAAATTTGGATGATCTCCCCAACCCGGATTGTAGGTGTTTGAGTATGGGTTGTTGTTGAGGAGTAATTGTTTCATGAATGTTGCCAATTGAACGTTTATGAGCATGTAATTTGATAACAATTGAGTCTTCAGCTCCGTCATCTCAAGCGTACCTGAGCAACACGAACAAACAATACCTTTCAAAAGCACCTATTCAATATACTAAAATGAAGACCTAGTCTTTTTTTTTTTTTTTATCGATTCTATTTTTTTTTTTTTCAAATTTAGAAAAAAAATAAAAATAAAAGATATGAACAGAAAAAGATTTTTTTTTTGAATAATAAAATAACAATAATAAAAAATAAAAAATCTACTAAATATGATTCCGTCGTTTTGTCGATTAAAAACTTGATGAATAATTTAGCAAGTGTACTAAATTGCAGTCAAGTAATAATAAAAGTAAGTAAGATCGTCTCCACAGGGATTGTGATAAATCAACAATTGTCTTTTGAGAACATATTTAGGTATATAAAAAAGGGGGGATTTTCTAGGGTTTGTTGGAGAAAATAACTTTGAAATTAGGGTTTGACTTAAGAAGGAGAAGCGATTGGACCTTTTCGGTTCATCTAATTACTATTGTCTCGGTAGTTCATGTATGTTAACAAATTACCAAACTAGTTTCACGATTTGATTAAAATAAATAACTATGCTCAATCTCGTGATAACATAATCCTCTCCCTTGATCATAAACCCCGCTAATCTCGTAGGATGATTTATGATCTGGGAGGAAGTTGCGCTTTAATCTTTAATCTCAATTATTAAACCAAAATCCCTTAAGTGTAAACCAATTTTACAATAATTCCTAGGTCAATAATCTATTCCTATTCTCATAGTAAAACAAATTATTAAATTCATCACACGAGTGATCAAATCATGTAAAGCATTAAGCACAAGGAAGAATTGATGAAACTAACTTCATAATTAATTAAACATAACATATGAAACTACATGGTTCAAGAACAATAACAATTAGAATCCCCTAAGATCCAATCATGGAAGTTTAGCTAGACATAATTAAAGAGTAAATTACATCAACAAAGGTGAAAGAAAGCATTACAATAAGTTCTCTGATCGCCTTCAAAAGTCTGCCGTCTCGCCGTAAAATTCTGTCCCCTAATTCTGCTTCAGAAATTCCAATATATAGGCCAAAGTTACGCGTCCGCGCCGCGCGCAGGATTCCCACGCCGCGCGCCAAACAACAGACAGGACGTGTTGTTTTTCACTAGTCGTTGGCGCCCCGCGCAAACATCTGGCGCCGCGCGCCAACTGACAGACTTGTTCTCAAATTTTTCTGCTTTTCTTGTGCTTTCAGCAGCCTTGTACTTGATGTAATTTCCACTTATTATTGTGCAAAAATATAATAAAAACGTACTAAAAACCTTGTAATTAGGTCTTGAAATAAGTAAAACTATAGTAATGACGTGGAGTCATCATTACTCTACGCAAAAAAAAAGTGCATAAATCCTAGATTCCTATATGCCTGTGGCGATATTTTTACTTTTTTGAACAAGTCGCGAATTATAAAACACGTTCGTCGTGTAAAAACAATGAAAATGGCATCAGCAAGTCGGAATGCTACGGTATGTTGTAAACCCGCTCTATGTATTTTGATAGTACTCTACTAAAAAAAAAAAAGTGCATAAATCCTAGATTCTTATATGCCTGTGTCGATATTTTTAATTTTTTGAACAAGTCGCGAAGTTGAAAACACGTTCGTCGTGTAAAAATAATGAAAATGGCATCGGCAAGTCGGAATGCTACGATATGTTGTAGACCCGCTCTATGTATTTTGATAGTACTCTACGTAAAAAAAAAGTTCATAAATCCTAGATTCCTATATGCCTGTGGCGATATTTTTACTTTTTTGAACAAGTCGCGAATTTTAAAACACGTTCTTCGTGTAAAAACAATGAAAATCGCATCGGCAAGTCGGAATGCTACGATATGTTGTAGACCCGCTCTATGTATTTTTATAGTACTCTACGCAAAAAAAAATTGCATAAATCCTATATTCCTATATGCCTGTGGCGATATTTTTAATTTTTTGAACAAGTCGCGAAGTTGAAAACACGTTCGTCGTGTAAAAATAATGAAAATGGCATCGGCAAGTCGGAATGCTACGATATGTTGTAGACTCGCTCTATGTATTTTGATAGTATTCTACGACGTATGGTTTAAAACAACTTATCTACATATGGTTTAAAACCCAATTCATCAAATCCATAAAGATGTTGGAGCAATAGTAAACCCAAAGACATAAACAGAATTTCATAATGCACGTAGCATGTGCAAGGAGTTTTCATTGAAATAAGATCTCTCTTAACCTTCAACTGGTGATGCCTAGACTGCAAATCATTCTTAGACAAAAACACTTACCTCCGTGAAGATTATCAAAACAACTCGTCAATTCAGAGTAAACGATATCCATTCGTTACTACTATCCTATTCGATTTCTCTATACCACACTTAATCGCAGGGGTTCCTCTCTTTTCTTTTCCAACAATACCAATGCTTTCAAAGGAAAAGAAATAGGGCGAGTAAAGCTTGTAATGAGAAAACCTTGTAGTTGCTTCCTTAACATCTGATGTTCGGCTAGACCATTCTATAAAGAGGTATAATGTGAGTTGAAGGTTAGGAACCAAGTCTATAGAGAATTCGATATCCCCATTAGGTGGCAATCCAAGAAATTATTCGGGAAAAACATTAAGAAACTCATGATTTTGCAACTAGTTATATTTTTTCTTCATTCCACTTGTATATCCATAATCAAAACCAATTGTCCCTGACAACATCTTTAAATAAATTGGTAGCTCTACATGAGATTAAATTATATGGTACCCAACCACATTTTCCTTGAAAGGCCGGAGAAAGTTATCACCTAGTATCTCAATTCTCACTACCTTGTAATAATAGACTAGGGTGACATGATGGAAGAACCACTAATTCATACTAAACATCCTGTCATAATCTATACTAAAGCTGCTAGTGTTAATTCATGACTAGATAATAGTTGTGTCATAGCTGTCAACGACGATATTCCCTCCTGTTATGACATACTCGACCACATTGAAAGCACATTTTTACCATCTTTGAAAAAAATTCATATTGAAATTAACCACTGTGAAACCAACATTACTCTATATGCCCCATGATGTAACTACGACTATACATTGTACCCAAAAATTTGTCTACTAAAATTATCCCTCTTGTGATACTGATATTTGTTCTCCGTAATGACCAAATATAACTTCACCACCACGATAAGAATAATTACAATATGATCATTTAACTCGTTTCTTTAAAGAACCTTGTCTACTACTTCACTTAACCTTTTGGTGTTACTTAATCATAAGTGTCAATCTTTAAACCTCAAGCAAAGTAGTACAACTAGACCGACCACAAATCTAAATAAGTATTCTCTTAATCATTTAATGAACGACTAGACACACATCTTTCTTAAAATTGACTGGTTTTATCATTAATGGACTTATACATGTTTGATTCCACAAGTTTACATGAAAGTAGCAGAAATTTCTGTCAAACCGGTATGGACCTATTATCGGTAATTTAATAATAAGTTTCATTACATTTGTGTTGACACGAAACCAAAACCATTGGAAAGAAGACAGAAATTGACACGAAATGGTCACTGGAATTATGAAATTCCATTAAGTATAATAAGAGGAATTCTGCTTGCAAGATTAACAAATTCATTGTGTTATTTACTTTCCTACCCTTTATTGTTTATTTTTCATATTCAGTTAGTTTGATGCGGTAGAAGATGCTACATCATTAAATAGAGCATCTTACCATTGCATATTCGCATGCTAGAATTTCAATTATTATTTGGCTTTAACTGTTCATCGTTCACATTCACTCTCTTTTTCAAAGACCAAAACTCCATCAAGTCATCATCTTCCACACTTATAATATCATGAATGAATGCATATCAGAATTGAGTAATTAGTAAAATGCTACAATTGGTGTTGAGTTTTTCACGATGCATTCTTATAGATTTGGCGTTGTTCACATTGAAAACTTCTCCTTTATTGTAGTAGGAAACAAAATAGATGTTGAATGTGGGAATAGAGAGTTATTTTTTAGAAGAAGCAAAGGCATGATTTGCTTAAAAAGGAACAATACATACCTCAATAAAATAATTTAATGTCGAAACTATTTTCCATTGTAATTAACTATAAAAGCAACAAAGAGACCTACAGATATGGACGAAGTGATGATCTAATATAGTTTTGGAAGAGTGGGTGAAACTGAAAGATGAGAAATTTAACCAAAATATAATAATATAAAATAAATAAAAAATCTCTCTCCAACTTGGAGAACCGGTTATAAGGCAAAAATTTTAAAAACAAGTGATGTGTCGTTAATTGATTAGAGTGTATCTAATGGAGTGTGTTAGAGGATATATCCTTAACACTCCTCTTAGATGTATTAGGTAAAACTGATTGTGGTGGCCTGTTCCAAGAAGGAGACAACAATTGAATCATGGATAATAATACTTTCACTGAGTTATAATAATTTATCATGAGTTGAGAATTGCAAGAGATATGAAATATGCGAGAAATAATGACAATTTGACTGATTCTTTTTTAGTAAAAGTGCGGATAATTGGTACGAGTATGAGTACTTAGGTACCCACAGGATATGAGCACGGGTGCAAAGTTTGTTACCCACACAAGTATGGGGATGAGTACGACTATTTTTTCAAACTGCGGATATGAGAATGTGTACTATACACATTGCCATTCCTAGCGAAATTTTGTGCTATTTTTTTTTGTCAAGTAATGGCTAGGAAATTCACCTTAAATGTGAATAAGTAGAGTATCACGGGTTCGAATTCGGGCTCATGCACATAGTGTGATGTCCCTACCAACTGAGCTAAGCTCACGGAGATAATTTTTAGGTGAATATTTTTTTAAAATTAAAACCAAAATTATTGAATGTCAAAATTATAGTTTTAATTTATAAACAAATAAATTTAAAATAACTCTTATTGTTTTTAGTTAAATTATCACAAAAATTATTTCTAAAAATATTTAAAAAATCACTTTTTTTAAAGTTAAAATAATCTACCCCATAAATCATGTTTGCTACAGATTAAAAAAATAGTGATTTTGATGTTCAATAATTTAGATATTAGTTTTTACTTTTTAGAGATTTTATTGAAAAGTTGAATTTACTTTATATTGTTTATTGTAATAAAAATCATTTTTTAAAATAAAATAATCTTTAATTTGTTTGGATACATCATTTAAAAGTGATTTTTTAATTACAAAATAACTTTCTTCTTTTAACATTTCTTTTGAATCTCCTCTAAAAAAAATCTATTACTTTAAGAAGCTACTTTTACTAACTTATCATTTTTTTAACTGTTTTCTAATTATTTCTAGCTTTTGACTATTTTAAAAATTTGTAACAAACAGATGTAATATTTTTGACCCTCAAACACAAGAAGGGTCAGTTGTTGATGTGCTTGGTCAAGGACCACGACTTAGAGCACAACCCATAGGGTTTGGTCAGGCAACTTTTGACCCTATACCAACTGAAATTAGGCCACCACCTGTTAGGGGACCAAATCCCATAGCTCGTAATGCTACAATTTCCGAGGAACAGATGCTTACGTCATTCATGCTAAGGTTTAATCCTAGGGGTCCTAGGCCTTGAAGAATGTACTATTGTCTGTGTGTTTTTTTATGAATGAAGAATGCAACATGAAGAATGAAGTAAACATTTTGATGATGAAGGAAGTCTCATTTTGTGATGGTTAGTATGAGACATTTTATCTAGTTTTCTTGTTGCTCCTATATATGCACAAGTGTGTTGCAAATTACTATGTGTGTGATGAATATCATGCTGAATATCAGCTAGTGTATGTAATATGAAGTTGAATATTATGCTTAATTATATCAACCAGGGTGATGCATTATATAAATTATGTGTGCTTCATTTCATTATGTTTGTCTGAGTAAATGTTAAATATTAGCTAGTGTATGAAATAATGATGGTTGATATAAACAATAACAAAAAAATGTCACGTCAGTTTTTTTGTCAAGTTAACGGCCAAATGTGACGTCAGTGACTAAAATGACTAGCAGAGTGCAGATTCAAGGACTAAATTTTAGTTTTTCCTCAGTGAGAGACGAAAATAACAGTGAGGTGCACAATGAAGGACGGAAATGACGATTTCCCTTATTTTTATAAGTGATTTTTTTCATAAAGTAAATGATTTTTTTTAAAAAAAAAAAACTGTAACAAACATGCTCTTAAAAATAAGCAACTCAAAAATCAAAAGTGATTTTGAGGCAAACAGATGTTCTCCTGCCGTAATTTTGTGAAGCAGTTAACCCCCGGAACGATATTACTCAACAGATTTTGTCTTATGTGTGATTCACTGATTCGAATCGAACAACAAAAAATCGACCTTTCATTCAGAGAAGAGAACACACAAAACAGAAACTCAATTGAATTATGATGGCATCATCATCAATGGCGAACACTTTCACTCTTCCTCGATTTACCTTCAACAACAACCCTTCTCCCACCCTTTCTTCTTCCTCCAAAATCTTCACTTTCTTCACTCCTTCTTCACCCATCATCATCAATGCATCTTCCTCAATATCATCACGCTCATTCACTTTCCCTCGAGCCATGTCTTCTTCTTCTCCTTCTCCCTCTTCTTCTTCCTCCTCCTTCGGCTCTCGTCTCGAAGAAACCATCAAAAACACCCTTTCTCAAAATCCTGTTGTCGTTTATTCCAAATCCTGGTGCTCCTATTGTTCTGAGGTCAAATCATTGTTCAAGAAACTTGGTGTTCAACCTTTGGTCATCGAATTGGATGAATTGGGTATTTCAACTCAAACCCTAATTCGTCATTTTTACAATTCAACTATTATTACTTGCAAATTTTCTTATGCATTTTGTTTGTGTATTTATTAATTTTATATTATTTTATTTTAGGTCCACAAGGTCCACAGTTGCAGAAATTATTGGAAAGAATCACTGGCCAATATACTGTCCCAAATGTCTTTATAGGTAACAACTACATATTAGTTTTAAAATAGGGTTAAATATGTTTTTAGTCCTTACAAAATCACATTCTTCGAAGTTTAGTCCTATCAAATCAAATTTTGATCACCCATAAGTTGTAAGATTAATCTCTATTTTGAAAACTTTTTACAAAAAATATTTACTTCTAGTACTCAAAATAGTCAATATAAAATGCTAATAGGGACTATAGTGGATAAATTATTTTCAGGGATTAACGTTGAAAGCTTGTAATTTCGTAATTTTGTAGGGACTAAAAATATATTTAAGCCTATAAAATATCTTGTTGGTGATTCCAATTGTTTTGGGGAAATAAAGAAGGTAGGGAAGTTTAATTTAGGCAACGTAAATCTTGTACAGACTTCTGTGTATGTTCAGCTTAAGAAATTATATAAGGTAGGTAAATAAATTGAAATTATATGATATATAGGGATATATAATGAGCACTTATGGGTTGAAGGCATAGTGAATATGCTTAATGTCTAGTGATTTTTGAAACCAAGAATCTGTGTTTGGGCCAGAAAAGTAAGAAAGGGAGAGAGAAGGATATAAGCTCAGCTGAAGACGTATTTGCTAATTTTTCAATAGTAAAAGAAAACACAGATGAGAGAACAACAACCAGAGGGGGTGAGAAAAACTAATAATGCACAAAACTCCATTGAAACAACCATGGATTTCCCAGTGGGTTTGTTAAGGAGGACCTTTTGAATATATGGGTAAATGCTTCAACAGGAATTTTTAATTGAAATCAAAGATCCAAAGGAGTAGTCCATCTAGGAGAATATGCCGCAGACACTTAATTGCCAAGGCAATATTTTTAGACACTAAATTTCCCAGGCTGAATCCCCCTTCATTTCTAGGTTTGGAACAATCTACAAGCACACCAGGTGATTTCTATTATTCGCACATAGGTTGAGAGGCAGTTTTTCTGTAAAGAATGTAACTTTAGAAACTCCAACTTAAAAATTATGCCACACTTACCATTCACAATCGCGGAAAGTGCTCACAGTCAAATCCTGATATACTATTTCAATTCTTCCCATGCCTTGAATTATGGATAAATATACTGTATTACAGCCTCATATTATCTAATATAATTTTCCAAAACAACAAAAGTCTGTTACCCTGGATTTAATTTTATCATTTGAATAGAACAGTTTATTTCCGACCCTAAAGTTTTCTTCATTGCAGGTGGCAATCACATTGGTGGCTGTACAGGTATATTTTCCTTGTGCTCTTGTTGTATTATTGATTATTTAACTGAGGGGGATGTCTCGACTGCTCAAAATATTAATTTTTCCTCGGTGATTGAAACATTATTCTTCTTTTTTACATTCTTCTGCTTTTACTTTAAAATGTATATGACAGCAAATGTAAATTGTCTGAATATATGAATTTGGATTTGAGCAGTGCTAATTATCACAGCAATGTGTCTCACAGTTTCCAGTTAACCATTTAAATCCTCTTTTCTCTGGAAAACATGCTTGTGGAATTGCATTACTATTGTGCCTAGTTATCAGTTATCATTTCTGTTTGGATTTCTAGCATTTTCAGAAAGACCAGCATTACGCAGTTCGATAAAAATCTTAGCAATGTGAATTTCGTAATTGTTTTATTTGTGCAGATACACTTAAGCTGTACAGGAAAGGAGACCTTGAAACTCTGGTATCAGAAGCTGTTGCTAAAATTAAGGGGAGCTAAGACCTTGTCAATATTACTCTCATCCTAAAGGGAATCTGATCCGGTTACCGATTTGTCACACATGTTGGTTGAAACTTGAAAGCACTATGAGTTTATACATTGATGTTTAGATATTAGACCCTAATAACTGAAGCAACTTTTATACTTGGAAGACTATATTTATATTTTTCTTCTACATTAAGTAATGATTCTTCAATTGGTCCATTGAATGCCTTGAATTTCAAGTATAAGAACTAATTACCTAAAACTACAAATCGTTGAGTGCTCAAGGCAAATGAAATTTATGAATACATAGTTGATCAGTTATTTGTTGCATAATGACATGTTTTAGGATTCCTACTTTGTTATGAATCTACTCATTTAGATCTAAGCATCATTCCCCTTTTATGCTCGTTTTACTTGTAACCAGCAAACAACTCTTAAAATCTTAATATATCCTTTTTTTTTTTTTTTTCCATTTCTTCTCACAATTTGACACAAGCTCCTTGCATGCTGCAAGCATTAATCTTATAAGTATACTTCCAAACAATATATTTTGTTTGAAAATGTACTTTCAGATAACACAAAAATTGTGTTTATCTTAGATATAGCGATTTTGAGGGGTGAGAAAAGTTTCTTTATTAATCTTATTGTTCGTTTTGAGATCTAATCTCTAACTTCATTGGTGGACAATGTGCATTAAGAGAGATAGAGAGGAAGGAGAGAGATGGAGAGGAGAATGAAGGAGAGGATCCAATCTCCAGGGTCACACATGAGTACAATAATGATGTATAACATAAGATCAACATGAATAAAACCAAACCAGAAGTACAAATCAATTCAACTTCATGAAAGCCAAGCAAACATAACCAATTCTTAAAACCTAATCTATCTAAATTGAACCATCACATGCTTTCATATGATATGATTTATTGAAAAACATTAAAAATTAAAAATAGCAGCACCTTTAGTATCCAATATCCCACTTATAAACCAACTCATCAACTCTTCCACTCAAACCTTTCAGGTAAACTCCATCATCTTTAGCAACCCAAATGCAATTTTTCCAATCACACTTTTCAAAAAGACGCGTATCATACCAGAAAGCGTCGAAATTAAGAGAAGCGCTGTCTTTAGTAACATAGCACCAAAACTTTGTTGTGTGGAAGAAATCTGTCCTAAAACTCCAAGAGATATTGGAACCTGGAGATAGGTTTTGGATACCAACATCATCTTCTGATGATTTGCAATGTGTGAACAAGCTTTGGTTGTAGCCCAATGAATTAACAACAGATACATGCCACTTTATGAATTCAGGGAATAAATGATCTTTTGTTGCATAAGAACTTGAAGCACTCAAAAGGGTTGGAAAGGTAAAAGCCAAAATGAATACTAGTGCCAAAAGATGCCTGCTTGAGTTTCCTTTCTTCATCTCCATGTTTATTTTAGTTGTTGCTTTAGAGGATTTGAGTGATAGGACTATATAATGTGTTAAGTGTTGCATGCAAGTGCAAAAGATTGAATCCTTTTGGTTGAGATTTTGGCATTTATGATGTAGCATGCTAACTTTTAAACAGACATGGGAGGTTTTTACTTCAAGGATATGGGTAAAGATTTATACATAATATGTACCAAAAAAAAAGATTTATACATAATCAGTGGTATAAAATCCAAGAGAAAGACTACGAATATTTTATTTTTTTCTCATATATTTTTTGGGACTGATCAACACTGGATCATTTGGTTGAAATGACTCTTAGACTATATACTATCAAGCATAATTGTTAATTGTGGTACTAAAAATACTTAATGCTTGTATTATATTTCTAAAAACTGAAGGCTAAATAATAAATTTCATTTATTCTGAAAAATAAAATCATGACTTTTCATAAGAAAGAAGTGGTTTTTGTTATTGTAGTAACTTACAAAACTTTTCAATTTCCTTTATTTCTAACACATTTTTCAGATAGTTTAAGGGCTTAAATATGAAAACAATCCCTGCAATTATGCCTTGTTTTGATTTTGGTCCCTATAAAACAAAAAGTTTCATTTTAGTCCCTGCAAAATCTCAAAACTTTTAACATGGTCCCTGATCTGACATATTTGTTGACATGTCCAATTTATGATGATTTGGCGGATGCTGACTGTGCTTATTTGCTGACATGACTTTAACTACTTCATTTTTAATTTAAAATTATTATTTTATTTAACTTTTATGTTTCAAAATACATTTTTGTTTTTAATAAATGTTTTAAATTAAAAAAAAAAAAAAACAGAAAATCTGTTAAAAATTGAAGGGTAGATTAATCCAAAGATTGCTCATCTTGTTCATCACAAACACTAACATTTTTTTTTGCATAAACCTCACAAACACTAACATTACTCTCAAAACATTCATCCAAAGATTGCTCTAAAAAAACTAAACCAATCCCTAAAATTGGAAATCCCCAAAAACACAACAGAATCAACGCAAAAATAGAAAGAGAGAAAATGACTTAAGCTATGAAAAAGAGAAAATGAGTTGGTGTTAATTAGATTGAGATGAATGACTATTGCATCTTGAATTCAACAAATCCTAATTTTGATTTTGTCCCTTTCAATGAGGAACCCTACGATTTTCATCTTCTGATTTCCATCTTCTTCCTTTTCCTTTTAAATTCTGTTTTTTAAATTCATATTTAAAGCCTTTTCATTTAACCCATTTCTATGTTAAATAAATAAATTTTCTATTTTTAAATTTATTTTGTTTTTCTGAAAAATGTAATTTTTTATTTAAAAGTTAAATGAATTTACATGTAAATATCCACATCATCAAATAATCCTAATCAGCATTTGCCAAATCATCAACAATTTGACATGTTATAAAAAAATTCACCTCTAAGGACCTTTTTAAAAATTTTGAGATTTTGCAGGGACTAAAATCAAACTTTTTTAATTACAGGGACCAAAATCAAAACAAGGCATAATTACAGGGACTATTTTCATATTTAAGCCTAGTTTAAGCTATTGATCTTATAAATTGTGTGCCATAGTGCCAGACCATATGCAATAATCAGATAATTTTATTTTATTTTTATAAAATTTGTACGTACCAAATTCAATTTAGTTAATAATTAATGGTAATATCAATAGACAACATCAACCAAATTGTGGATTGTGGGGATCAATAAAATATTAGGAGTGTGTTCAGTCCAAATAATAGAACCTGTCACGTTTCCATGGTCTAAAAAATCAGAGGTAATATTTAGTCCGTTCGTCGCGTGAGCTTAGTTCAGTTAGCTGAGATATTGCATTATATATGTAGGAGTTCGGGAATCAAACTCTGATTATCCCACTTATCTAGTCACTAGACTACTTGACATATATATCCAAAGTGAAAAGGTACACCTTGCTAATTTAGACCTCATGTTTTTAGGTGGGTTTAAGTTAGCAAACCCCTATATATAGGAAGCGTATCTGGTGAGAAATGATAATTATTGTAAGAAACGAGAACTATTCATAATAACCATCGAATTAAATTAACGCATCAGATTAAAATTCTCCCTCTCACTTCAAATCTCATGTGATTCTATTTGTACAAATTGGAAAATCTCCCATATATAATTTTTCCTAATTTATTGTAACTCTCTTAAAAACTTAGCAGAATAGATTTTTACCTTTCTCTTCAACTTTTAATACAACAATATGGTGATACAATTTTCTCATGAATTCCTAAATATAGTTTTTTCTTAGACCAAAAGCATGGTTATTATATACTGCTAGTTTTTTTACCAAAAAATATTTTAAAAAATAGCACAACAGTCACATACTAGTTGTTGTACCGTTATAAATATATCATTATTGTCCAAATTTTTTAGCTCAAATGGTAAAAATACCGACATTACTAGTGTCGGACGCCATGACCGATGTTCGATCACTGGTCACTCTACTTTGTGTGTGTGAGTTTCCAATGACTTTGTCATTTCGTCTACCAACAAAAAAAAATACCATTGTTGTACTTATAAGTTTAACTCAGCTTATCCACTTTAAAAGTGAAATATTAGTTATTGTTATTAGACTACCTGACAAAAATATATATCAACGTTAATCTTATCCATTACTCACTAATACTCATAAGTACTAACCAAAAAGACATTTGTGTTAATGTTCTCCGATAAAGCATGAAATTAAGCAATTGTTGAATTGTACCATGAGTTCTTTTTTGACAATCACAAACTTAAAACATTTCATTAATCAAAATAGTTTCAATACAAGTAGGTAACATCATAAGATAATAGCGACTAGCTCAAGAAATGGCCGCTCTAGCAAGCTTATGGGCAACTATGTTCGCTTGTCGCTTAACAAACTTCATGTTAAAGTTAGAATTTAAAGACAAAATATTTTGAATATTACATATAATGGAACTGAATTCGGAAACACCATTATGTGGCCTTTGTGTTGCTTCAACTACTCTTTTAGAATCGGTCTCAAAAATGACATAAATGAAGCCTCTTCTAGCCATCTCCTTCATAGCTTCCAACAATGCTATGGTTTCACCTTCAATAATAGAGCATTTTCCTTGATCCCATGATGTTCCCGCCATGATAAATTGACCCGCATGATCAGGAACGCACCACCCCGCGCTAGTTTTCCTTCTCTCATTGTGGAATCCCGCATCAACATTGCACTTATACCAACCGAAAAGTGGTTTTTGCCACTGTTGTACCTGCTGTTCTTGTGATGGCTGCATAACACCGCTTCTGCTAGTGCGGACCAGCTGCACCTCTTGCCATTCATTCCACAAAACTGATGCCTTAATCCCTATGCTCATCCCCGCTTCTTTTTCACCGTTCCACACACAGTTGTTTCTATTATTCCATATCACCCATAACACCATAGCAAACAGCCCCACCTCCCTTTCATTCTCATTCCTACACACATGCATAATAACATCTCTCACAGTGTTATAATTTTGACTATATGCCAAAATTATTGCTTCCAAACCAGCACTTTGCCAAGCTAATATGCTTTCATTACAACCAAAAAATGTATGCCAATCATCTTCATTTTGTTGATCACATA
Source organism: Trifolium subterraneum (assembly GCA_951799995.1). Taxonomy (NCBI): domain Eukaryota; kingdom Viridiplantae; phylum Streptophyta; class Magnoliopsida; order Fabales; family Fabaceae; genus Trifolium; species Trifolium subterraneum. The sequence goes on from OX637463.1 coordinate 31,161,566, forward strand.
TAGGACATGTTAAGGACAAGGCACAAACCTTTCATTAAGACGAATTCGGGTCGGCAAGCATCCCTTACAAATCCTCCATAACAAGTGCTTTGTTTTTGGTGGAACATGTGCAATTGTACGATGAGTTCTAAGAACATAATAATGAAACATATCTTTATGCAAAATATCTTTGGATATTTTCAACCGAATGTTAAATAATTCCTCTTTTAAATTTCTTATTTTACTTGAAAGACATGAAATTGAATGTATGTTTGTTTTTCTTACATGTAATTTCAATAACATACCGTTGAAAAAAAAACATATATATAATAATCGTAATAATGCTTTTAGTTTTTTAAAAAACTACAATAAAAAATTCACGAGAAATCATATATAAGAAGAGTTTTTAATTGTACAAATAGAATTACATGAAATTTGCAATAAATTAGAAAAAAATTATATATAGGAATATTTTTCAATTGTACAAATAGAATCACATGAGATTTGAAGTGAGTGGGAGAATTTTAATCTGATACGTTAATTAAATCTACTGGTTGTTATTAATAGTTCTCATTTCTTACAATAATTATCAGTTCTCACTAGATACATTCCCTATATATATATATATATATATATATATATATATATAGAGGTTGCTAATTTACATCCACTTAAAAACATTAATTTGTAAATTAGCAATGCGCGCCTTTTCTAATTGGACAAATATATCCTTACTATTTATTATTTACAACTAAACATATGGTTAGATTGGTAAATTTAATTAAATAGTGTGCGCCCACTTTATTAATTTTTTTTTGTGTTATATGAAGCGGTAATCCACCGAAATTAAACTCACATGTAAGTGTGAGAACCCAAGTCACGACGTTCAGCCTAACAATTTCGGCATTTTTTGCAGTTGTGCTAAGACTTATGGGATCCCCGCTTTATTAATTTACACCCAAATAATTATAAACATAAACAATTTAAATATAAATAAATACTCTCTTTCATTTCACCAACCTTATAAAAAAACCTAAAAAATATGTCGAATTCAAATTTCAACTTTTTATTTTTTTTTCTCTTTCATCAAAATAAAACACGGTGCGTCAAAAAAAATCAAAATAAAAACGGTGAGAAAGAAAAATTATTGGGCTTTATAATAATCCAAAAAATCATTGTGTTTTGTCCAAATGTTCATTAGTTTATGTTTATTTTGAAATTTTTTTTTTAACTCGGTATTCGACCTTAGAATTGATTAATTTAAGGGAACTAATTTCACTGTCCATTTACGGGGTCCATTTAAAGCCAAAGATTTTTACTTTATATGGAGTAGTCCACTGAAATTGAAAACAGATGAAATCGAACCCGAAATCTTAGGGTCTGTTTGGTTCAACGAAGGGGAGGGGAGGGGAGGGATTTTAATGGAGGGGAGGGGATGGGAGGGGAGGGAGAGCGGAGTTGTTTAATTAAATACGTGTTTGGTTCAAAAGAGGGGAGGGAAGGGGAGGGGAGATATTTTAACAAGGATAATTTTGTCAATATAAACTTTTAATATTCCAACAAGGATAATTTAGGATTTTAACAAATTAATTGAGTGTAATTTTGTCAATATAAGAAATTAGATTTTAGTTTCCCTCCCCCCCAAATTGGGGGGAAGCAAAAATTGAGCTATATTACCTCCCCTCCCCTCCCCTCCCCCTCACAAAAAATTGAACCAAACATAAAAATTTAAAATATCACCTCACCTCCCCTCCCCTCCAAAAACCTCGAACCAAACAGACCCTTAAGAGGAGCATGTTGGAACAAAAATTGTTTTGATACACACCCTTAGTTTTGATGATAACAAAGTATTAAATGGAAAATTGATGTTACTAATGTTTAAATCAAGTGTGTAGGAAAATCTTAAGAATATACATGAGCACACTTGATTTATGCTCTGAAGGAACCTATGAAAGTCTGAATCATTTACACTCTGAAAGAGTTCAGAAGCTAAAACGTGGTCAGAAGCTCAAAAAAGATCAGGATGTCTACAAGAGTTCAGAAGCTTAAGAGAAGTTCAGAAGCTCATAGACATTCAGATGCCTACAAAAGTTCAGAAGCTATTTGGTGTTAGTCAAGAGTTATTCAGAAGATGAAGACGTTCAGAAGCTGAATTACGAAGGACTATCAGAGGCCAAATATTCAAACTATCAGAGGCCAATTATTCAAGACCAACCAGACTTCAAGATATCAAGGTTCATCAGAAGCAAAGTGAATTCCAATGGTCATCAGAAAGGCTACATCACCAAGTCTTACTAAGCCTGATGATCTCTTAAGGACAACTAATTACAACGGTCATAAAGGATGTGATCATATCCTTTCTAGGAGCTAGTTGTACCTTATTACTGTATTTGGACAGACAGTAAAACGTGAGCTTAACTGTGAAGAAGAAGTCCTCTGCTTAGAGTAAATTCAAAAGTTATAGCTGTCCATTTACAACGGGATTCTACAACGTCTCAATATCTTTCTTCACTCATATATATATATATATATCAGAAAGAAAGAAGTTGAAGACTAAGGAAATAAGGAACAACAATTGATCTTCATATACTTATACTCTCAGAATTGAGTGAGAAGTTGTTAACTAGCTAAAGCCTCTGAAGTTATTATCTTGTAATAGTTTTAAGCTTAGAAGTTAGTATTTACTCCTGTGTGAGTAATTTGGAAAAGTCTCAATCTTAGTGATTAGAGCAAAGAAGTCTCTTAGTCTTGTGTGACTTTGAGCAAGGAAGTCTCTCTGTCTTGTGTGACTTAGAGCAAAGAAGTCTCTTGCTTGTGTGCTTGAGCACTAGATTTGTAATCTTTGTGATTATAGTAAAATCCCTTGGAAGTGCAAGGGGACTGGAGTACTCTCGCTTTGTGAGGGGAACCAGTATAAATTCTTGTGTGTGTGTCTCTCTCTCTCTCTCAATCTCTTATTTACTCTTCCATCATTCTTTTAGATTCAAGTTGTTTGTGTTAAGTATTTCGATGTGCTTAAAGACTTTGATAGATACTATTATCTGGAAAAGTTTTTAAAATTTAAAACACAATTTAACCCCCCTTCTTGTGTTTTCTCGCACCTTCAGAGCATACTCTATGGACCCAAGTCAATGCTAGTGTTTGCAACTCCCAGTTTGAAACTCCAGGTCCCATAATTATCCCTTTTCGAAAAGAAAAAAAGAAGAGAAAAGTACTATTTTAATTTTTTGGGACAATTTTTTTTATTTACGATGCAGTTGAAGATCGAACTCAAAACTTCTAGTATACTATTCAAATCTTTTTCCAGCCAATGTATTTTATTTTAAAAATTATAAAACTAACGTTCTTTTTGTCAAAAAAAAAACTAACGTTCTTAAAATTTTTTACATCTATTTTCTTCTATTATCTAGTTTTATTTATGCGAGTAAAAGACTGTTTCTAATTATAATATGTTATTTATCACACCAACTTTACGTTTTTTTTTTTATTTTTAAAAAAGGCAAAATGAGATATATATATATATATATATATATTATAGACAAGGAGTCTCCTCAGCACAAGGCGTACCAAGAAAACTAAAGTAAAGGTACAAGTAAGTCACCGTACAAACTCGAAATGCTAAACAAGGCCCAAACAAAGCATAGGATTAGACCACCAACTATGGCAGTTTAAAGCTAAAGTACAACTCTTCGCAGTCAACCACCTAAAGGAAATACTTTTGATCTTATCCAACATATAAAGAGAAGAATTTGCTTAGCCTCTGAACAATCTATGATTCCACTCTGTCCACACAACCCACACGCAAGCCAGCCATATGAGTTGCATAAAAGAACGACGCGATCGAGTACCACCTGCTGAAGACGTGAACTGAACAAAGTGATCTGAAAGAGTTTGAGTTGTCACCGTAGCCGAACCAACCCAAGAACTGACAAGAGACCACAAAGATCCGAACATGCTGCACGAAATGAAAACATAATAAGCCGATTCCACTGATCCACATCCAGAAACACAATGACTATCCCCCACTGGTAGAATGCCTCAAGATGTCAGGTTTGCTTTGGTAGGTAACCGATCCCGCAAGAGTCTCCACGTGAGAATGGAAACCTTCAAAGGAACCTGAGAATGCCAAATGAGACATGTCGCTGCATCTAAAGGAACCACACCCTGATCTGTCAATAGCTGGTAAGCACCACGAACAGTATAACTGCGATCCAAATCCGGCTTCCATATCCATCTATCTAAAGAGTGAGCCTGCAAGGATATAGTAAGAAGTAAAGTCTGACACTCCACCAACATCTCCTCCTCCCACGCTCTCAGAAGTCGACGCCACACCCAAGCCTCTCCTCCCCCCCCCCCCCCCCCCCCCCCCCCCCCCCCACACACACCCTGACTGGAACATCTCAGCTACAGAAAATGATTTATTCACTGCCAAGTCAAACAACCTCCCAAATCTCTCGCTCAACGGAGTCCAATCCACCCCGGGATCAGTCCAGAAAAAAGTATCTGACTTATCCCCCACCTGTCGCGAGATATGCCCCCCAAACCACCCTCCCTCAACCTCACCTCCCCCATCCCGAATGCGCGCTACCTCCCTCCACCACGATGACTCTCTCATCCCTCCTGCACACAGTCTGCCTCTCTCCACCCCATACCGGGATGTCAGTACTCTAAACCATAAACCCTCCCTATCCACGAGCATCCTGCAACACCATTTCCCTAACAGAGCCAAGTTAAACTCCCTCAACTGCCTAACACCCAAACCCTCATACTCCTTTTGTAAGCAAATAATTTTCCAATCAACCCAAGAGATTTTCCTAAAGTCCTCACAACCCCCCCCAATTTTTTTTAATTAAAATAGATTCAATAGAAGAGATAGTACCTGAGGGAGTTTTGAAGAAGGAAAGAACATAGACAGGCAGAGAGGTCAACACAGACTTCAACAAAACCAAGCGACCGCCAAAGGAAAGAAAACGACTCTTCCAACCCGATAAACATTTCTTTAAACGAGACAAAACCGGTTCCCAAAAACTCAAACGCCTAGGATCACCCCCAATGGGAAGGCCCAGATAAAGGAAAGGGATCTTTCCCACTCTACAGCCTAGAGCTGACGCCGCCTCGCCTAACCAGGAATCAGGGATATTAACCCCCACCAACATAGTTTTGTTGAAATTAACCTTTAAGCCCGACATAGTCTCGAAAAGCACAAGCACAGCCCGCAATGCTCTAACATTCGCCCAACTTTTAGTCCCCATCAATAACGTACCATCAGCGAACTGCAGACACCGAGAGCAGAGCATTCTTACCCACCATATACCCAGAAAATAAATTTTGCGCCTCCATAGCCACCATCAACACATGTATGAAGGTACATGGAGAAAACACAAGAAGGGGGGTTGAATTGTGTTTTGGATATTTAAAAACTTTTCTAGATATTTAAATCTATCAGAGTCTTTAAGCACAGCGGAATAGTTTACACAATCAACTTAAGGCTAAGTGAATGATGAAGGAGTAAATGAGAGAGTGAGAGAGAGAAAGACACACAACAATTTATACTGGTTCCCCTCACAAATTGAGAGTACTCCAGTCCCCTTGCTTCCAAGGGAGTTCACTATAATCACTAAGATTACAATCATATGCTCAAGCACACAAGCATGAGACTTCCTTGCTCTAGGTCACACAAGACAGAGAGACTTTCTTGCTCTAATCACACAAGATCAGAGACTTCCTTGCTCAAGCACACAAGCATGAGACTTCCTTGCTTCTACACTAAGCAGAAGACTTCCTTGCTCGAATCACTAAGATTGAGACTTACTTGCTTCTACACTAAGCAGAAGACTTATCAATTACTCACGCAGGAGTAATACTAACTTCTAAGCTTAAACTTATTACAATCATAATAACTTCAGAGGCTTAAGCTAGTTTCTATTCTCACTTAATTTGAGAGATGTTTTCTATTACAATTCATTTTCTCACTTTATTCTGAGAGATATTTTCTAATGAAGTTCGTTAGTCATCAATTCTTTCTTTTGCATATTTATATGAGTTGAGAAAGACATTGAGACGTTGGAGAAATTCCCGTTGTAAAATGGACAGCCGTAGTCTTTGAATATCCGTTGAGTAAAGCCACGTCTTCTTTGCAATGAAGCTTCACCTTTACTGTTTGTCCAAAGTACAGTAATAAGGTACAACTAGCTCCTAGAGAGAGTATGATCACATCCTTTGTGACCGTTGTAATTAGTTGTCCTTAGAACAAATCATCAGGCTTGATAAGAGTAGTTGATGTAGTCCTTCTGATGATTTGGGGAATTCCTTTGCATCTGATGAACCTTTGATAACTTGGAGTCTGATTGGTCTTAAATAAATGGCCTCTGATAGTCCTTCGTATTTCAGCTTCTGAACGTCTTCATCTTCTGAATAACTCATGACTAGCAGATAGCTTCTGAACTCTTGTAGGCATCTGAACATCTTTGAGCTTCTGAACTTCTCTGAGCTTCTGAACTCTTGCAGACATTCTGATCCTTTTTGAGCTTCTGAACTTTGCTTAGCTTCTAACCACGTTGTAGCTTCTAAACTCTTTCAGAGTGTAAAGATTCAGACTTCCATAGGTTTCATCAGAGTCTAAATCAAGTGTGCTCTTGATATAACGTTGGATTCTCCTGCACACTTAATTTAAACATTAGTAACATCAATTGTCCATTTAATACTTTGTTATCATCAAAACTTAAGGGTGTGTACTAACACATATTTTGTTCCAACAATCTCCCCCTTTTTTATGATGACAAACATAAGTATTAAATACAATTGTTGTTGATAAAAATCAGCTATGTTGACATTAGGCTTCTGAGTTTTGCAAGCTCCCCCTAAGTCTGATATCCCATAGGTTTAGGTTTGTAAGCTCCCCCTATTTTGTATCCATAGTTAATTTTAATCAGTTTCAGAATTACTTTATTATATGACTTAAATTATTCATATTTTACTATATAAAGAACAAGGTTTGCAAGCTTCTTCTTTTCATAGTGTGATAATCTTTGAATAAAGTTGCACCCTTACTCAAGTACTATCTATGAATAATAAACTTCAACTAATAAATGTATTCTCCTTGAAATTATGCTCTTAATGAAGATGCAAGATGAAGTAAATATTTAAATTAAATGACAATAGGATCAGAGGCACTAGATACATATACACACACACACTAGGTTCTGATGGTTATCATGAAATACAGTTTCAGAGTTCAAAATATTTTTCAAACAGTTCAGAGCTTAAAAAAAATCTTTTCAAAGAAAAGTTCAGAGCATGAACCAAAAACTTGAAAACAGTTCAGAGCTCTTTTAGCACAGTATTTTGAAATCCTCAAAGATCAGATTGTCATATCAAAGCATGTACCTCATGCCACTATTTTGACCACTCTCCTACGTTCTCTCTCTGAAGCACTACAAAGCCCTAAAAAGCAAAGTAATTTCGCTTCTTCTAACAATTGATTCACCAATATTCTTTCTCCCCCTTTTGTCATTATCAAAAAGAGTATAAGCAATTTAATTTACAAGTACAACGTCCAATACGGTCAAATCAGGAGTAGTTGAGCGCATTTAAGACCTTGTCGGTGAAATGAGCTTATAAAAGGAGAGAAGCCTAGTCATTTTATTCACACAGAATAATCTTAGGTTATTGATAGATCTCTTGAGAGAAAAAATGAAACGCTCAGAGAAGAAGAAAGCAGTGTTAAAGAGAGATAGTCAAGATAGGAGAAAACATAAGCAAGAAAAATCAAGAAGAACAAAGCCAGAGCCTGAGGTTCCACTCAGTTCAGAGTCTAAAAAGTCAGATTCTGAAACAGAGTCTGATGAATGGGACTCTGATTGGTTTGAGTATTTGAATACAGATTTTCCTGAAGAAGATCAGATGGGTTAGAGTCTTCTCCTGAGGAAGAGAGATCTGATCCAGATGAGTCAGATTCCCCAAGAGAGGTGCCATCCAAGCTGGGTCACCCAACTCCACCATCTAAGGATACCAGTTGATTATCTTTGGAATATTTGTAACATTTACTCAAGTTTTCAATAAAGTTTTAATTTCTTTGGCTTGTTTAATTTGATTCTCTTTATTATGTTTCTTCTCTTGTTATGCAATATGAATCTTTAAGGAATATCCAAATGTTGTATTAATTGAGAAACAATTTAATGAATACAAGATTTTAAAACAAAACTGTTTGTAAACGAAATAATAAAAAATGAAAAGCCAATTTTAGAGTTTAAACTTAAGAATGAAGGAAAACAGTTATCAGCAGTTTAAAGATAAAAACACTTGGATTACCACAAAATGAACCAATATTTCAGATAAGCACAAAGAAGTTAAAGAAACATACAAGGTTATGAACTTAGCCCTATCAATGTGCCTAACAAAATATCGGTCATATAACATTTGAGCAAACAAGAAGTCCTAGGGGGTTAATTGGGGTTGGCTACAAAGAGAAGCTAGGGTTCTCATGATTTCCTTCTGTTTAGCATTAACTACCTCCATCAGTCCCACATACTTTTCCATTTTTGCTTTAATTTCTTCAATCTCAGCCTCATACAATGGATTTCACAGATGCTCTTGACTTGCTTCCAAATTGTCCAAAATAGGCTCATTCAGATTTTTCTCAAGTGATGCTAACTTCTCCATTAGGTTTTGCTCATCACTTGTTCTTACAGAAGAGGATTCAGGTTGATTCCTCTCTGTGTCCTTCTGAATCTGAATGACCTCTTCAACTTCAGTAGCATTGTTTTTTTCAAAACTCTTCTGCTCCTTAACATCAGCTTCTTGAAGTCTATACAGCTCCTTTACCAATTCTTCTGTTAGACTCACCCATTTTGCAGCATACTCTGCTGAAGGCATATCAGATTGACTTAGCTCATGTAATTCATGTACTTGCCTAAATAGGCTGTTGCATTCACTCAAGACATCAGGGATTATGGAATTGGTTTGGGGAGGTTCAGAGTTTGAGGGTGTGATGGTATGTTGAGGAGATTTAGATGCAACACAGTCAGATGCTGAAGATATCCCAACCTCTTGGGTTTTCTCAGCAGTATGATAGTGTTGATTGGTTATTTGTTGTTGTTGATCATGATCAGGCTGACCAAATGAATTTAACTGCGCATTAGATAATTCTTTGATCATTTCATCAACCTGATCTCTGGTTGGTGAGTTTGGGGTCTCATTTGGTTCAACTTCAACTTGAGATTCTGGTTGTGTTTGAAGGTTAGATTTTGTTTGTTGTTCAGGGGGTGTTTGAGGTGTAAGCTGTGAATGAACATGTTCAGGTGAGATATATTGTTCAGGTTGTGGTTGAGCATGTTCTGGTTGAACTATCTCAGATGTTTCTGGTTTAGTGATTTCTGAGATAATTTGGTTTGATGGGTTGGTTTCAGAATTGATTTGATCTAGGTTTGAAGTTGAATTCTAATTTCGTTCAGAGTCTGGAATAGTGTCAGAGTCTGGAACATTATCACATGGTAGAGATTTAGATTGTGGAGGGAGTTCACCTGCTAGGTGTTGTCAAGGAATTCTAGAGGTGACTCTGATGGTTTGTTTGAGGTTGGGGGGTTCTGAGTCTCATGAGTTAATACAACAGGACCTTTAGGATCAGTTATGGTACATGAATCAATAATGGTAGAGCTCTCAACATTCTTCTTCTTTTTCTTCAGCTCCTTAGAAATCTTGTTTTTCTTGATCCTCAGAGGCTCATCATCCTCTTCCACATCTTCTGAAATCACCACATTTGTCTTCACAACCTTTATCTTTGCCTTGCCTTTGCTCTCACCCTTTTCAGACTCAACCTTAGTTCTTACCAATCTCTTTCTTTTCCCTTTCACCTCTTCTGATTCAATCTCAAAAGGTTCTCTTTGGCTTTCCAGTAGTTGTATGTACTGGTTAACAATACCTTGAGCAACAGAAGGTATGTTAATGTTAAATCTCTTCATCATTGAATCTTCTGAGTGAGGTAGCTGTTCCAAAGTTTCTGAACGCTTCAAGATTTTTGTCCTGGTAGGTAATACATGTTGGACAATGTATACACCGAGATGATAGAGGCTCTTAGTTCCCTTAACAGGTTATCTTGCCCAGCAGCCTTGATCACATCAATCACACCACATTGATAGAAAATTTCTCTTAGAATCCTTGGGTAAGTGATGTCAACATTAGGCTTGGTTTGCCTTTGGATAGCATTAACAGCCTTACACAAGTGGTTGAAGATATACTTAGCCCAGTTCAGTTGATATCCTTTAGTGAGATAATAGATAAAGTATCTATGATCCCAAGAAAGTTGATCAGAGCTTCCACTCCTTGGGAAGATTGATCCTAGCAAGATTCTGGCTAACAGTTTCTGTGTTGACTTCAAATCACCACTTTTGTTGCTCTCACAAGTTTTCCCTTCTTCATAACACATTTTTGTCATATCAATTAGACACCCTGTGTTCTTGGCTTCAACAGCGCTGAAGGCATTGTATTTTCCTTCATTGGGAATTTGTAGAATACTTGTCAAATTTGATCGGGTCAGAACTATTTCAAATCCACACACCACCGACCTAATTTCTTCTTCCTTGACTTCTCTTAGGCCCAATTCAACGGGAGTCTTGTCCTTGTTTTCAGGCTTTGAGTTCCTTAAGATAGCCACTTCTTTATTGTAGTCTTCCATCGTTACTACCTTGCTCCTAATCCAAAAATCTTTTACCAACGTAGGGTAGATTGGACCATTTAATAACTTCATGTATCTAACACCTCCATTTTGGTCAGTGAAGAACTTCTCAATGTCGTGTTGATTTAATCTAAGACCTTCAAAATCAACTGGTTGTTCCATAACCAAGTTGAGTGATTTTCCTTCCATTTCGAGTGATTTTTCTCTGCTAAATAACTCTGAGCAGTTGATGATGTTGACTGCTAAATCCTTTGGAAATAAAAACGCTGTAGTAGAAGCTGATGAGGTAGAAGTTTCCATTTCAGAAGTTAGGGTTTTGGATTTTCAAATTTCAGAGAGAACGAAGGTTTTTCTATGGTCTAGAAAACGAGAGTGTAGGTTGTGAAAATGTAAGGAGTGCAAGTGTTCAGTGTTTTTGATTAAAGATAAAATAAACACATATAAAATTAAATCAAAAACGAAATGAACTGTCATTAACTGTTTTAAACCAGTCAGAACGTGTGTACGTGTTGTCTATTTAGCGCCAAAACGTTTAAGTGGAAAACACTCAAACGTTTGCAATTCATTTCCTTTTCAGAGGCTTAACCTTCAGAGGTTGAAAAGTTCTCATAGTCTGAACTTCTTCAGATGCTGAAACCTAAAGTACTTCAGAGTCTAAAAACGAATCTTTCAGGACACAAAAATATATGTTCAGACACGATTTTTCAAGGTTTTATTTCTGAACACTTTGTTTAAATAAATCAGGTGTCCTAAAAGAATATTTTTAACCTTTGAGTGTTATTCCTCTTAATTGTCATTGAGACTTTAAGAATACTCACCTTGTATTGAAGCTTTCTTGTTTCAATCAGTGTCATAGCCTGAACAGTTACTTCTCCAAGCTGAGTTACTGTCATCTTCAGAACAAGCTTCATATTCTTCATCATAAGGATCATATCTTCTTCTGTTCCTTATGAATTTTTCTTCATCTTCTTCACCATCAGATTCATCAAAAATGTGCCTCTGTGCACAATTGCTCTCCTTCCATTTGCAGTCACATGAGTCCATGTGAGTGGAGAGTCTATTTTCCTCATTTGTCCTGCAGCCAAATAAACAATTTTGTCTTTTGGTACCCACTTGCTTAAGGGTCCTAGACTGTTAGTTACCTGACCTCTATTCTCCATTTGTACCATCTGAGAGCTATCAGGTACAAATTTTGAATATAGATCAAAAGGTGAAGCATTTTCAAATATGCTTGATGAACTTGGTTTTTCATATGTGTCAGCACATGAATAACCAATTCCATTTACACCATTGTTTTTAAGAGAAGACAATACAGAAATAATGTCACCACTGTCAATGTGTGTATTACAGAGGTCTTTAGAGTCAATTGAGTTCTTATAAGGTTTGCTACTGCTGGCATTCCCTTTTTCAAGATCTTCAATCTTTTCTAGAGCCTCTTGATATAAACACTTAAATTGACTTGCTTGTTCACTTAAGTGCTCACAATCAACTTTGAGCTTTTTAACCTTACGTGAACTAGCATTTAGTAGTTTCATGAGTTCAAGTTTAGGAAGTTGAGAATATACCTGATTAAGGATGTCTTGGTCAGAGTCATAACTTGAATGTTCAGACTGTGAGTCCACTTTAGACTCTGCTGCTGCTTCAGGTCTTGCTTGCACTTCAGGTCTTGATCTCCTTGGTAGCTTGACTTTCTTTTCTTCTTCAGAAAGTTTGTCCAGCTCTTCCCAGGTTGTCAATTTCTTCTTGCTAGCTATCTCTCCTCAATTCTTCTTGAATTCAGACCATCTTTGAAATTTCTTGGAGAAATTATCAAGGTATCCTTCATCAGATTTTTCCTTAATAACTTTAAGCTCCATTGCTTGCTTCCCTTTTCTCTTGCACTTGAAGTACAAACATCAGATGTTGATGTAGATACTTGCTTGTTGCTTAGATCTTCATTCATATTAAGTCCATCTTCCATTCCTTTAATGAGATCAGCAACAAGTTGATGAATCTTCTGCTTCCAATCATTCACTTGTTGAGCCATGGTGTTTTTCTCCTTTGGATCTTGACTGTCTCACGGTTAAGTGATTTACCAACAGAACCGGAGCTCTGATACCAATTGAAGGTGCGTGGAGAAAACAGAAGAAGGGGGGGTTGAATTGTGTTTTGGATATTTAAAAACTTTTCTAGATATTTAAATCTATCAGAGTCTTTAAGCACAGCGGAATAGTTTACACAATCAACTTAAGGCTAAGTGAATGATGAAGGAGTAAATGAGAGAGTGAGAGAGAGAAAGACACACAACAATTTATACTGGTTCCCCTCACAAATTGAGAGTACTCCAGTCCCCTTGCTTCCAAGGGAGTTCACTATAATCACTAAGATTACAATCAGATGCTCAAACACACAAGCATGAGACTTCCTTGCTCTAGGTTACACAAGACAGAGAGACTTCCTTGCTCTAATCACACAAGATCAGAGACTTATTTGCTCTAATCACACAAGACCATAAACTTCCTTGCTTCTACACTAAGCAGAAGACTTCCTTGCTCTAATCACTAAGATTGAGACTTACTTGCTTCTACACTAAGCAGAAGACTTATCAATTACTCACGCAGGAGTAATACTAACTTCTTAGCTTAAACTTATTACAATCATAATAACTTCAGAGGCTTGAGCTAGTTTCCATTCTCACTTAATTTGAGAGATGTTTTCTATTACAATTCATTTTCTCACTTTATTCTGAGAGATATTTTCTAATGAAGTTCGTTAGTCATCAATTCTTTCTTTTGCATATTTATATGAGTTGAGAAAGACATTGAGACGTTGGAGAAATTCCCGTTGTAAAATGGACAGCCGTAGTCTTTGAATATCCGTTGAGTAAAGTCACGTCTTCTTTGCAGTGAAGCTTCACCTTTACTGTTTGTCCAAAGTACAGTAATAAGGTACAACTAGCTCCTAGAGAGAGTAGGATCACATCCTTTGTGACCGTTGTAATTAGTTATCCTTAGAACAAATCATCAGGCTTGATAAGAGTAGTTGATGTAGTCCTTCTGATGATTTGGGGAATTCCTTTGCATCTGATGAACCTTTGATAACTTGGAGTCTGATTGGTCTTGAATAAATGGCCTCTGATAGTCCTTCGTATTTCAGCTTCTGAACGTCTTCATCTTCTAAATAACTCATGACTAGCAGATAGCTTCTGAACTCTTGGGGGCATCTGAACATCTTTGAGCTTCTGAACTTCTCTGAGCTTCTGAACTCTTGCAGACATTCTGATCCTTTTTGAGCTTCTGAACTTTGTTTAGCTTCTGACCATGTTGTAGCTTCTGAACTCTTTCAGAGTGTAAAGATTCAGACTTCCATAGGTTTCATCAGAGTCTAAATCAAGTGTGCTCTTGATATAACGTTGGATTCTCCTGCACACTTAATTTAAACATTAGTAACATCAATTGTCCATTTAATACTTTGTTATCATCAAAACTTAAGGGTGTGTACTAACACATATTTTGTTCCAACAATATAAACCCTCAGCGGCCAACAAGAAGAGGAACGGGGATAGAGGATCCCCTTGCCGAAGACCCCTCTCGAGAGGGAACTCGTCAGTTGGGCTTCCATTCACTAAGCCCCACGCGGTAGTCGTACAAACACGTTCCTTAATCCATTTCCTCCAAAGGGTTGGGAAGCCCATTCTCCCCATAGCAGCATCCAAATAACACCAGTCCACAGAGTCATAGGCTTTCTCAAAATCGACCTTAAAAAGCATCAACTCCTTCTTAGCCCGGCACGCCTCGTCCACGACCTCATTCGCAGTAAGAATTCCATCTAGGATTTGCCTATCACGGACGAATACCGTCCGAGACTCTAAAATCACGCTGCCCATTACCAGGCGCAGTCGGTTCGCTAAGACCTTAGCCAGAATTGTATAAAGGCTGCCAACCAGGGAGATAGGCCTGAAATCATTCAACCGTTGAGGGCTCTCGACTTTAGGAATCAAAGCAATGAAGGTCGCATTTATACCCTTAGTCAATCTGCAGTTCCTATGAAACTCCGCAATAAAGCGCATGACATCAACCTGCATCTCAGACCAAAAATATTTGATGAAACCAAAATTAACACCATCGGGACCCGGGATTTTGAAGCTATCACAATCCCACACAGCTGCCTTAACCTCTTCCAGCGAGAAAGGCTTTGTCAGGCTACCTACCTCAGCTAGTTGCAGCCGTTTAAAGGTAAGAGAATCAACCCCCGGCCTACCCACGTTTACAGCCTTGAAGTGAGATGCAAAATGAGAGACAACCGCTTGCCTGATAGGGGCCACACCCTCCACAGTAAAACCACCCACCTCCAAGGACGAAATAGCATTACCCCGTTGTCGATAAGCAAGGACGGAGTGAAAATATTTGGAATTAACCTCCCCTTCTTTAAGCCACCTAGACCTAGACTGTTGCCAGCATATGCTGGTATTCATCCTAGAGAGAAAGTGAATGTCCGACGTGACCCTATGAAGCTCAACAATCTCCGTATCAGAAAGGTCATCCCCCCTCCTTCACATCAAGAACCGCAAGCCGATCTTGTAAAGACTCGATTCGACTAGGCAGATTCTGGGTATGAGTCTTATGCTAGTCTTTCAACGCCAATTTAATCATCTTAAACTTTTCTTTAAGCACAAACCCACCCCAGCCATCGACCTGGTAAGACTTCCACTTATCTTTCACGAAAACATTATAGCCAGGAACATCCTTCCAACATTTAAGCATTCTCGAGGGGCGGGGACCCCACTCATCCTCGTTTGCAGCCAAAATCAGGGCACAATGATCAGATAACCCTCTCATCCGAGCAACCTGTGTACAATCTGGCCACGTCAAGCACCACTCCCCAGAAAGCAAGAACTTATCCAGACAGTTCATCGACATACCATCCCCTTTAAACCAAGTGAATTTACGACCACTCAGCGGGAGATCAATAAGATTGTTGTCCTCAATAAAGCGACTAAACGAGAGATGTTTAAGTGACTGCGGCCTTCCACTGCCTGATCGACGCTCTTCGATACTTCTAACAGCATTAAAATCCCCGCACACACACACCCTAGATCTCCCCAGCGCCTGAATCCTCACCGAAAGCGAGTCCCACAATTGTTGCTTTGCCCCGGGGTGGCAAGGCGCATAAACATTTGCCACCGAAAACTCCTCACCAGACTTAATGAAGCGGCCATGACACTACAACACATACTCATGACTCTCAGATGCCCACACATCCACCTCTGAAGAATCCCAAAGGGTTAACAGCCCCCCCGACGCGGCTATCGAGGGCCGATAAGAAAACACATGTGGTGAATTACCCCAAAGGAAGGAGCAAACAAACGAGTCCACATATTGCAGTTTAGTTTCTTAAATACAAAGTAAAGACGGATTCTGATTCCCAACCAACTTCCGAACCTCCTGCCTCTTTTCCATCCCCCCCAGACCTCTAATATTCCATGAGAAAATCTTCATCGCCCACACCCTCCTCCCCGTGTCTTACCCGACGCTATCATTTTGCCTTTACCCGCCCGAGCGAGCACACTAAACATATTCTCATTATTACTGTTAAGCATAACCCCAATAGCATTCCCTACCTCCCTGACATCATTCTCCGCCACCTGTGCATTTCCTTGCATGACGACCCAATGTTTCCAATCATTGTTGACAGACGCCGACGAGACTGCTTCCTCAGAGGAAACTGGTCGACTCACATGATTAGAACCAAGGCTGACCTTGCGCCGACGCTCCGTCTTCTTCAAGACCTTTAGAACCTCACTCCGATCCTTACTAGGTAATCTTGCTACTTTTTTAAGACTCGATAACGTGTGCCTAAAGACCCCTCCTGCTTTTCTCCTCTTAACGGCATCCTGTCCACTCTTCTTATGTCCTGCACCAACACGTGCTCTCCCAATTGGCTTCTTCCTAGCAGAAAAACTTAACCCAGCATCCCCATGATTACGATCTTGCAACCAATCCAAACTCCAAGGCCCCGATAACATAGAACGATTCGCTCCAGGAGGGCACGACTTGGTTCGTGAGTTTCATAGGGGACTTGGACGTAAAACCTCCTGCTCCTTTTCTCCAACAGGGCTCCTTGACCCAACGTCCGGAGAACAAACTGAAATACTTCCCTGATCACCCGATATAAGGGGAGAACCTCTTATCCCTGGAACATAATTAACACTCCTTAAAGGATGATTCAAGACCAAAACAGGACAAGTGTCACCAGCTGGCGTAGGGGTTACGAGATCCTCTTCCACACTCTTGACTCCATCTCCAGCACGACATTCTAAGACCTTCATATTTTCCTGAAGTCTTGTATCTACTACTTCCTCCAAATCATTTGCCATCTTTTCAACCATAGTGTCTACAACCCTTTCTGCTTCCGGGTCCAAGTGTCTTTCTTCATGGTCGGCCTAAGACGCCTCCTCGTCATTATCATCCTCAAAAAGACAAGTGTCTTCCCCTAGAGCATAGCCCCATTCCTCCACCACTTCAACCTCTATCTAGGTCCCATCCACCAGGACCGACACTACCGTATTGATAATTGCCAAATCAGACGTAGCTATCAAAACACGGGCAAAGTCAAGTCTGTCCTTATCAACTGAACGACTGCCCGCCCTTAGAAAACTACCATAGTCGAAAACGCATAACTTGAAGAAAATCACATTCCAAACGTGCACATGGATCCCATACAAACGAACCCAAGCACCCCGCTGATAGGGCTGAGCATTGAAATCCCAACGCTTCCAATGCGAGAAAATAAGAGTGAAGAATTCCTTTGCGTTGTTTATAACTTCCCAAACGTCGTCTCCTTCAGAACTCCGGACAAAGACCTTGTCGGCCCCCCATAGGAATTAGAAAAATATCAGTAAAGCATGCGCCTGAAATTCTAGTTTGCACCACAGGAACCGCTTCACCATTTGAAATCGTCGCTACCACCCCCTTTTGAGCCCAACTCACATCATCAGACTTGCCTTTGTACTTTCGCATAAGAAGATGACGAACCTCTTTCTTGCCAATAACTGCAGACTCCGAAAGACTCTTAGGATGAGATCCTCCCGCTAACATTTGTCCCTTGGGTTTCTCCATCCTCTCCTTACACGCCCCTAATTTCACCACAATCTTGCCCACCCGCAAATCTTCCGGGGAACCTCCCTTGTCTAGGCCAATCCCAACGTCTTCTCCTTGCTTAGCCTTCCGGTTGACGTCCCCCTTGCGTTCAACAACGCCATTGACCAGTGACGGGCCTTGAATAACATTATTGCCATCTCGCAACCCTAAACCCCCGCCTTCCTTCTCGCTGCCAAGAGGCATCGCCTTTAGTCTCCTGCCTGCCGTCGTATCGTTACGAGTAAAACTAGCCACTCTAGCACGCACACGGAAATGGCCAAACCATACATTATTCAAGGCCGTCGTCATTTTAGTAACGTCCCGCACATTAGAGAACTTAACAAAACCAAAGGGTTCACCACGCATATTTCTCCTATTAGGTACGTAAACGTCCTCCAACAAACCACATACCTCAAAACCCTTCCTAAGATAGAAATATGATAGTTGAGCCGGGAAATTAGTAAAATTGAACGAAACGTACCTTTTCAAATCAGTGCCAATATTCACACGTCCCCCCTTCTCTTGCTGATCCTTACCGCTGTCATAACCTACAATCATCCCTTCCGATTCCAAATTCTGATTCCTGCCCTCCGTAACTAAATTCAAATTTCGCCGTTTCGACGCATTTGAAAAACGCGTGGTCTGCTGGTGATGAAAACGCATGTCGTTCAGCGTTTTGCACTCCTCACGTTTCGGCCATTGCTTCTCCTCTAGACCTGCTCGCGCTTCAGGAGAATCTACAGAATACGCACGCCGGTTTTGCATCCTGGGTCGCCGGAAAGCTTCGTCCCGCCGCAAGCTGTATCGCGACTGGTGCCTCCTCTGCTGACTTTGATCACGAGCATAAGGATTGGGACAATCCTGCTTCACGTTGACAGAATGAAAACCAGGATTGGAGAAAGATCTCTCCTGGTGTCGCAAGTGTTGTTCCATCGTGCCATGACCTCCATCCGCCTTCCATGTTTCTTTCTGACGTCGATTTCTCACCTCAGTCCAATCGCCGCTATCCGCTGACTCTCCCCCGTATCTGCCTTGCTTCCGGTGAAGGCGATGACCGATACGGCCGCCCTAGGTTTGCCCTAGGGGAGGCTCCTCTCGCTCTCTCTCTACCTCGGATGGTTTCTCATCTAAAATCTAAATTGGTATGCCCACAATTATAAGTCAACTTCTTTTCTTTCTTGCATATCTTTCAATCATAATATTATTATGAATTTAGATCAAGGCACAAACTCATATAATCGAAACTTATAAAATTGCAAAAGTTTCAGTATAAAATTGTGAAACCTATAAAATAGGTATCTTCTAAGTTTAATCCTTATTTATTTTTTATTATATTTTCATAAAAAAAAAATTATTTATGTAAAAAGTAGAGGTTAATATTTTTTTTTTTTTTGTCAAGTAGTCTAGTGGCTAGAAAATCCAAGGTGAATAAGTGGAGTATTCCGATTTCAAACCTGGACTCCTGCACATATAATGTGATATCCTTATAACTGAGCTAAACTCATGGGGATGAAGTTAATATATTTTTAGTCACAACAAAATCTCACATGCTTTCAAGTTTAGTCAAAATAAGTTCATATTTATGTAACAAAAAAAGAGTTCATATTTGCATTTTACAAGAAAAATAAGTTCATATTCGTCAAAAAAAAAGGAATAATTACACTCACCTCCCTTGAGGTCACTGTAAATCTAACTCACACCCCTTCTATTTTCCTACTCAACACTAACCTCCCTTGTGGGTTAACACCGTTAATTTTCCGTTAAGTATTTAAGAATATTAAAAAAAACACCCGTGTTGTCTGTTCTGAGATTTCCTCCGAGCAACCAGCACACTAAACTCTCCTTTCACGGTAGAAACAATCCAAAAGACCTTAATTTATCTCTTTCGTTCTGACTGTTTGTTAATTTTGTGCTCGCCCTATTCATTATTGGTGATGGGTATAATTTGTTTTGGCACAAATTTGTATCCCTCTTTCTTTTTTGCTGGATTTTTTTGGTTCTTATAAAAGGCACAAATATCTCATATTCTCATGATTAGATTATTTTTCTTTGCTTACAATGAGACTGAATTATTTGATATTGCCTTTCAGTCATGACAATTTGTTATTGTTAATTCAAATCCTCAAATATTCCTTTTCGTATTGCCAGAACAATGGCAGGAATGTCCCGTGGTGCATGATAGCGTGCATCGATGAAAAAGCAGTGACTCTTGAATTTTAACATAAAACTAACGGCTGATTGCAAAAAAATACATAAACCTGGCGGTGTTAACCAAAGAGGGGAGGTGTTATTTATTTTAAGATAATTTAGGGGATGTTAGTGTCTATTATAAAACTAGAGGGGATGTTTGTGTTATTTTAAAAGACCTCAACAGAGGTCAATGTAATTTTCCCAAAAAAAAATTCATCAAATTCAAATAAGGACTATTACAAGTTGTGTTACTCCCACCGTTTTTAAAATTTAAAATAAGCACACCATTGATTGGACGGACTATCACGTTAGGGTTGTGTTGAGATTTCAATCCTGAGGCCAATTTTCACACCATTTTCAATTTCCACTAATATTTCAATGACCACTTTCACAACATTTTCAATTTCAACACAACGCTATCTTGCGTTGAGACGCCACAGGTTTCCGACAGTTGAATGGTTTATCACGATCTTCATCTCTTCGTTTCCGTCTTGGCTCGAGATTCCGTCTCATTCTCAAACCACCGGTTCGTATTATCCACCGCATTTCTTTGTTCTAATCTTTTATTTCTTTGATTTGAAGGTTGATTTCCCCAATTTGTTTTTTTAGGGTTTCTTCCCTTCCTCCGCCGTACACTGAAAAACCCTAAAATGGTGGAGTAACAAAATTTGATGAATTTATTGTTTTTGATGGATCAAGTGACAAAATTTGATAAGAGTAATCATATATTGCTTGAGTAGTTGTGCATTTAGGAGGTAGAGTGATCATGTCTTCATTGATTATTGTTATAGTGTGATAGTTTCTGAGGGAACTTCATTTGTATATGATTAAAATAACATTATGGGGTGATAATTTAGTTTAACGTATTTTCTTACATAATTTCATGTCATCTAGGTTTCTTTGAATTCCTGGTTACCTACATTTGGTAGCAATAGGTGTTAGCAATTTTCAAAACCTAACCTCCAATATTTGGGAGCCATGCTTTTTTTGTTATCAATTAAATGCTATATGTATTGAAAAACAATGCTATTTGAGTGCCTTAAAGGATACGGTGGAATATCACTTTTTTCCTACAGGTGTGTTAGATTTTGCATCAGAGGTTGCAGGGGTTCAGGATTTTGGCATGTTAACTTGTGGCAATGGAGAAGAGATTGGTACATATTTTGAAAAACTCATGACAAGTGAACTGTATGGAAATATTACTTTAAAACCTTTTGCATTTAAAGCCTGAAATTGGGAGTTGAAGAATACAGAGACCATTGATGTTACTGATGCTATTGGGTCCAATATTCGAATTATAGCAGAGGATCTAAAGTCATGCGGATTGTTCTTCCGTTTAAATGAGGTTAGGTTATGATGGAAATGTTTTTTAAAACTATTTGCAGTTGCAAAAGCTTCAATTTTCCTTGTGGTTCTAAATATGATTTAACTTTTTGCCAAAACTATCTGCAAGAAAAACCATGGTACCAAGTTTTCTGTGATTTCATAGTATGAATTCATTTGGAAAAATTGTTATTTATCAAGTTAATCTACACCTTATACGAATTGATACCTACCAAAAGATGATACAAATGAATTCTGGCCTTGATATATTTATTTGGTTGTAAGCTTTTTTTATCAACTCTGCATTACAACAATACTGTTATGATATAAGCAAGTTGATTTTCACTAGCAGCCTTTGAATCACATTATGCATGTTGTTTTTGTTTGAAAAGCTGATGTTGAATTTTTTTTGTCCTTATATCAATTTGGTTACTTTCATATCATTAACAGTAATTCAACTAATGTGGGTTTTGAAATTTAACTAGAAAAGGATCGGAGTATATGACTAATTTTTATTATGCAACTAAAGGACCTGCCTGAGCTGTTATGCATTTTATTTCTAACTGAATAGTTATACTTTCAAAAGAAAACAAGAGGATTTCACTACTGATTCCAAGCTTTTGATTATGGGCAGTTGCTTTATGGAGGACTTCTAGTAAACCATTTTTTTTGTAAGGGATTTCTGAGGGAAAACAGGGTGGTTTTAAGTGTTAATGGACCCTTGCCCATTGGTCATGAATGGAATAACTACAGAATATAGATTGTAGACTATATTGCTATAAAATAGCTACGTTGTTGTGTTTTTGCAGAGTTTTAGATCCTCATGCCAATCTTTCACATGATAGGGTTGTGTTGAATTTTGAGAAAGTAAAGACCATATGGACAGATTCCCACATCCCCTGTACATGGCCTGAAATTTTTTACACTACAAATGTTTTTGCTCCTAACTCCATATAAGAATTTAATTTTTAAAGCTCACTTCATTTAATCCTCATGTTTTGTGGTGAATCCACTTTTTAAGAGCAACTAGTTAGGAGTCCCAGTGTAGATTAATCTTTTAGACTTTGTTTGTGAGTTGGGTTTCAGAGGTCGAAGTATGTGTGTGTGTGTATATATATATAAAGAACATGATAAATAAATGATCATATAATATGTCAATGATGCTTAATTTTCATTTAAAAAAACACTTTAGTGTTCTTACTTTCTCTGGGTTACATTTATTATGCTTTAGTTTGCCGGATTATTCATAATTTAAGTCTTTTCGAAAAACATGGTGCTATTATTATGGAAGCTTTTTGTTTAGGTGGTTTACTCTTGGTGAAGGGAAACACTGGTTTTTATTAAAACCTATTTAACTGTCCCATTGCAGGACATTAATGAAGAATGGATTTAAGACAAGTCCCACTTTTGTTATGATTGTTTGAAGAGGCAGAGGTTAAATGACAGTATGATTCGTGGTCCGCATCCCAATTGTCAAGTAAACATGTACAAACTATAATTTTAATTCAAGTTCTCATTCTTAGTTTCATTTATTTTTCTCCATAGTTTTTAACTTTGATTTGATTGATATATGATTCTATAGGGACCTTTTTCCGTACAATCTGAGGAGAATACAGCTGTGGCTAGACATGCTCTATTGGCATTGAACCAAGGATATCTGCTGAATGTATAACTCTTCTTCATACCCAGGTTCTCGTCATAATAACCAACTTCATTGCTCAAATAAGTTTAAATTGTTTTCTTATCTAGCTTTAGGTGAGATAATTAGAAGCGATGGATCTTTAACAATTTCTGTGCTGAGTGGATAATTCTTGTCAGTTGAATTGGCTCATGAATTTTATGTGCATTTAGGTAAATAGTGACTTAAGCAAAAATGTTTTAAATAATGGCTTTTATATAATGCCTCGGCAACCCTTGGATGCCAAATATTATAAATAATGGCTTTGTACCTCTATGACCTTAGAATGTGAAACATGATATATGATAGTTTTGTGCCCCAATGACTCTTAATTAACAAATATGATATTGAGTCTATACGACTCTAAATTCAATAAATTGCAAGGATAATATTGTGCATCGATAACCCTTGAATGTGATATTTGATATGTAATGGATTGATCTCTCGACGACCCTTGGATGCCAAATATTATATATGATGGTTTTGTACCTTGAAACCCTTTAATGTGAGTTTTGCTATATAATGGAATAATGTCTCGACGACCCGTGGATGCCAATATTATGTATGATGGTTTTATGCCTAGATGATGCTTTAATGCAAAAAAAAAGGATATATGATGGTTTTATGCCTCAATGTCCGAAATGATGGCTTTGTACCCCGATGACCCTTGAATGTGAAATATGATATTTGATGGTTTTGTGGCTTGATGACCCGTAATTTAGAAATATGATATTTAGTCTATATCATTCTAAATTCAATATATTGAAACAATTATATTGTGCCTCATTAACCCTTTTGAATGCTAAATTGGATATTTGAGATTAGATGACCCAACATTCAAAAAGTTTGATTAATGGTCTTAAATTTTGACACATTAGATGTGAAATATGATAATTGTGTGCCTCAATCACCCATGAATGCGAAATTGGATATATGATGGCTTTGTGACTCGATGACCCTTGAATGTGAAATATGATATATGATGGTTTTGCGTCTCGATGACCCTTGAATGCGGAATATGATATATATGACAGTTTTGTGTCTAGATGACCCTTGAATGCGAAATATGATATATGATGGTTTTGTGTCTCGATGTCCCTTGAATGTGAAATATTATATATGATAGTTTTGTGCCTCGATTATCCTTTAATGCGAAAAATTATATATGATGGTTTTGTGCCTTGATGTCCCTTGAATAAGATATATTATAAATGATGGCTTTTTACCTCGATAACCCTTGAAAGTGAGTTTTGCTATATAATGGATTGATGTCTCGATGACCCTTGGATGCCATATATTATATATGATGGTTGTGGCTCGATAAACCCTCAATGCAAAAATGAAATAAATGGTTTTATGTCTCGACGTCCCTTGAATGAGAAATATTATAAATGATGACTGTACCTCGATGTCCCTTGAATGTGAAATATGATATATGATGATTTTGTGGCTCGATGACCCTTAATTGAGAAATATCATATTGAGACTATATGACTCTAAATTCAATAATTTGCAAGGATAATATTGTGTCTCGAGTCGATGACCCTTGAATGTGAGATATGATATATAATGGATTGATGCCTCGACGACCCTTGGATGCCAAATATTATATATGATGGTTTTGTGGCTTAAAGATCCTTTAATACGAAAAATGATATATGATGGTTTTGTGCCTCGATGTCCCTTGAATGAAAAATATAATCAATGATGGCTTTGTACCTCGATGACCCTTGAATGTGAGTTATGCTATATAATGGATTGATGTCGACGACCCTTGGATGCCAAATATTATATATGATGATTTTGTGCCTCGATAAACCTTTAATGCAAAAAATGATATTAGATGGTGTTATGCCTCGACGTCCCTAGAATGAGAAATATTATAAATGATGACTTTGTACCTCGATGACCCTTGAATGTGAAATATGATATATGATGATTTTATGGTTCGATGACCCTTAATTGAGAAATATCATATTGAGTCTATATGACTCTAAATTCTATAATTTGCAAGGATAATATTGTGGCTCGATGACCCTTGAATGTGAGATATGATATATAATGACATGACAACCCTTAGATGCCAAATATTATATATGATGGTTTTGTGCCTTGAGGATCCTTTAATGTGCAAAATGATCTATGATGGATTTGTGCCTCGATGTCCCTTGAATGAGAAATATTATAAATGATGGCTTTGTAGCTTGATGACCCTTAAATGTGAGTTATGCTATATAATGGATTGTTGCCACGACGACCCTTGGATGTCAAATATTATAAATGATGATTTTTTGCCTCGATGATCCTTTAAAGCAAAAATGATATATGATGGTTTTATGTCTCGATGTCTCTTGAATGAGAAATATTATAAATGACGACTTTGTACCTCGATGACCCTCATGGGAAATATGATATATGATGATTTTATGGCTCGATGACCGTTAATGGAGAAATATCATATTGAGTCTATATGACTCTAAATTCAATAAATTGCAAGGATAATATTGTGCCTCGGTGACCCTTGAATGTGAGATATGATATATAAGGGATTGATGCCTTGACGACCCTTGGATGCCAAATATTATATATGATGGTTTTGTGCCATGAAGATCCTTTAATGCGAAAAATGATATATGATGGTTTTGTGTCACGATGTCCCTTTAATGAGAAAGGTTATTAATGATGACTTTGTACCTCGACGACCCTTGAATGTGAGTAATGCTATATAATGGGTTGATGTCTTGACGACTCCTGGTCACTATGATTTTGGTGGTGAAGTTGAGCGCATCTTGAATATGGTTGAAGGAATCCTTCTAGTGGTACTTACTCGAACTCCTTTTCCAATTCACCGAAGATCCATTGCTGCTTAAAATGTGGCTTCTTGTAATATATATGTTTTTTCAAGCTTCTCTTTGTTCGTGTAGGTAGATTGTGTTGAAGGGCCAATGCCGCAGACAAGATTTGTCTTAAAGAAGGCTTTAGAGTTTGGTCATGTGGTTGTTGTAGTTGTGAATAAAATATAGACAGGTCTTCTGCTTGCCCTGAGTTTGTTGTCTATTCTACTTTTGAACTCTTCATTGAACTAAATGCAACAGATGAACAGGTATGCTTGTGATATAACTCAATTAATTTGTTTTCTGTGTTTTACAAATTGGGTTCATACTTGAAATTGGAAGTCTGTCAGTAGTCAGTTAACTGTGATTTATTTATGCACAACCATTTAATAAGTTTGTAGGAAATGCTCTGTAGTCCATTATAGTCTTAATAAACCTTAACAAAATTTGAAACACCAACAAACTCTCAAGTTTCATTTTTAAACATTATGATATGAACCAAATTATGTGAAGTGATATATACAAGACCTAATCTGTAGTCTTATCATATACTTATTCATCAACTAGGTTTACAATTACCGAGTATGAGGGACAATAAAGGGTGGATAGCAATTGGGCACTTGTAAGCTGGAGTTTTAGAAAAAGGGACGGAGGTCAAGGATGGTATTCCTTGTCATTTAATTTTATTGTTTAATTTCTGAAATCCTCCAAGGTAATAATACTTCACTAATTGTACAGGTATGCACTTCAGAAGGTTCATGTAGATATGCAAGAGTTAGCGAGCTTTATGTATATGAAAAATTCTTTAGGGTCCGTGCAGAAAGGGTGGAGGCTGGTGATATATGTGCAGTATGTAGAATTTCTGATATTCAGGTAATGGTTTAGGGTTTTAGATGACGTGCTCAGAAGATTCATGTAGATATACAAGAGTTAGCGAGGTTTATGCATATGAAAAATTCTTTAGGGTCCCTGCAGAAAGGGTGGAGGCTGGTGATGTATGTGCAGTATGTGAAATTTCTGATATGAAAAATTCCTTAGGGTTTTAGATGACGTGCTTAATCTTGTCTTTAAGCAACCTTATAATAGCCATTACAAATTTACAACTCAGATTGCGGATAAAGTGATTGGGAAGGCACTACCTTCCATCAAAGTGGAAGAACCAACAGTGAAA
Organism: Trifolium subterraneum; assembly: GCA_951799995.1. Lineage (NCBI taxonomy): Eukaryota > Viridiplantae > Streptophyta > Magnoliopsida > Fabales > Fabaceae > Trifolium > Trifolium subterraneum. The sequence continues at coordinate 31,188,531 of OX637463.1, forward strand.
ATGGCTTTCTCTATAAACACTTCACCTTTTGTCGGTCGTGAGCTATGTATATAGAATAATATTTTATTTCCATCAAAAGAAGTCTTCTATTTGTATCTTTTACGTTGTTGATATCCTGATGCCTTTTCTACAACACAATAGTTGCTATTAGATTCGCTTTCCTTTGTAATTTTTAAGTTGTTTCACTCTTACGCAATAAGAGACCATCTAAAACTTATTTTGTACTTTCCAGGGAAAGTATGTTACCAGTAGGAATTTAAGGGACATGCTTTATCACCGTACTCATTGAAAATATGTAAGTGTGTTTGTGTGTGAGTATTCTATTTCTTGGAGAATACAAAGACCGTTGATGTTACTGAAGCTGTTGGGTTCAATATTCGAATTGATAGAAGAGGACCTGAAGTCATGCGCATTGTTCCTCATTTAAGGTCAGTTTCTGATGTAAAGTTTTTTCAAACTATATGCAGTTGCAAAAGCTTCAATTTTCCTTGTGGTTCTAAACATAATTTAACTTTTTGCCAAAACTATTTGCAAGAAAAACTGTGGTACCAAGTTTTCTGTGATTTCATAGTTTGAATTCATTTGGAAAAATTGTTATTTATTAAGTTAATATACACCTTATACGAATTGATACTTACCAAAAGATGATACAAATGAATTCTGGCCTTGATATATTTATTTGGCTGTAGGCTTTTTTTTATCAACTCTACATTACAACAATACTGTTATGATATAAGCAAGTTGATTTTCACTGGCAGCCTTTGAATCACATTATGCATGTTGTTTTTGTTTGAAAAGCTGATGTTGAATTTTTTTTGTCCTTATATCAGTTTGGTTACTTTCATATCATTAACAATAATTCAACTAATGTGGGTTTTGAAATTTAACTAGAAAAAGATCGGAGTATATGACTAATTTTTATTATGCGACTAAAGGACCTGCCTGAGCTGTTATGCATTTTATTTCTAACTGAATAGTTATACTTTCAAAAGATAACATGAGGATTTCACTACTGATTCCAAGCTTTTGTTATGGACAGTTGCTTTATGGAGGACTTTTAGTAAACCATTTTTTTGTAAGGGATGTCTGAGGGAAAACAGGGTGGTTTTAAGTGTTATTGGACCCTTGCCCATTGGTCATGAATGGAGTAACTATAGAATATAGATTGTAGACTATATTGCTATAAAATAGCTACGTGGATGTGTTTTTGCAGAGTTTTAGATCCTCATGCCAATCTTTCACAAGATAGGGTTGTGTTGAAATTTGAGAAAGTGAAGACTATATGGACAGATTCCCACATCCCCTGTACATGGCCTGATATTTTTTACACTACATATGTTTTTGCTCCTAACTCCATATAAGAATTTAATTTTAAAAGCTCACTTCATTGAATCCTCATGTTTTGTGGTGAATCCACTTTTTAAGAGCAACTAGTTAGGAGTCCTAGTGTAGATTAATCTTTTAGGCTTTATTTGTGAGTTTGGTTTCAGAGGTCTAAGTCTATATATATATATATATATATATATATATATACAGAAAGAAAGAACATGATAAATAAATGATCATATAATATGTCAATCACGCTTAATTTTCATTTATAAAAACGTTTTAGTGCCCTTACTTTCTCTGGGTTACATTTATTATTCTTTAGTTTGGCAGATTATTTCATAATTTCAGTCTTTTAAAAAAACTTGGTGCTATTATTATGGAAGCTTTTTGTTTAGGTGTTTTACTCTTGGTGAAAGGAAACACTAGTTTCTATTCACAGTTTGCTATTAAAAGCTATTCCACTTTCCCATTGCAGGACATTAATGAAGAATGGATTTTGTTATGATTGTTTGAAGAGGCAGAGGTTAAATGACGGTATGATTTGTGGTCCTCATCCCAATTGTCAAGTATACATGTTCAAATGTATAATTTTAATTCAAGTTCTCATTGTTAGTTTCATTTATTTTTCTCCATAGTTTTTAACTTCGATTTGATTGATATATGCTTCTATAGGGACCTTTTTCCATACAATCTGAAGAGAATAGAGTTGTGGCTAGACATTGCTCTATTGGCATTGAACCCAGGATATCTGCTGAATGTATTACTATTCTTCATACCCAGGTTCTTATCATAATAACCAACTTCATTGCTCAAATAAGTTTAAACTTTTTTCTTCTTATCTAGTTTTAGGTGAGATAATTAGAAGCGATAGATCTTTAACAATTTCTGTGTTGAGTGAATAATTCTTGTCAGTTGAATTGGCTCACGAATTTTATGTGCATTTAGGTAAATAGTGACTTTAGCATATATGTTTTTTCAATTAATGGATTTGGCTCCTCTAAAGTGAGACTCTCACTTACTTTATAGGGTAAATGACAACATCTATACCCTAAATTATAATGGTACCAAAAATAATATAAAATTAAGAATGCTAAAAAGCTAATAATAATCTCCAAATCTAACTTTAAAGAGAAAAAAATTCTTAGTCTAGTTTATTATTTATCAAATTATGGGCCCGTTTGTTTCAGCTTTAAAAAAATGAATTTTTTTCTTTGTCTTTTTGAAAATATATTTTATAAAACCATTTTTCAAAAGATTATAAGTTTTTTTATATTCGTTTTTTTCTAAATTGAAACATTAATTTTTACATCATATAACATAAACATACATTATTAAAGATCAAACATAGTCAAAATCGCAATTTTTTCAAAAAGTTGTATTTCCAAAATGATTTTTATCAAAATCTATTTGAAATAACTTCAAAATTAAGTGATTTTTTTTGGAAATTTTTATTTCCAAAAAATGTTTCAATATAATGATGAAATACCTAAAATAACATTGCAAGAATAACTATTTAAACCAAATTTTTATTTGAAGTGTTTATAAAAAATTTCTTTGTAAATTTTTCTTACACAAAATTATGTAACACTACAAAAATCATTTTTAAAAAAAGCCAAAACAAACTAAGTTGCTTTTAATTATTAGGATTTATGGTTTTAGATTCAGCTTTTAATATATACACCACCTGTTCTAGCAACTGAAATATTGAAGATGATAAATGGAAGGATAATGTTGTGCCTTGTTGAACCTTAGATGCTAAATATGATATTTGAGATTAGATGACCACATCTTAGATAAGTTTGATCAATGGTTTTGCTTGACCCTTGAATTCGAAATATGATATTGAGTCTATATGACTCTAAATTCAAAGTTGGATGAATAATAGTGCTTGGTTGACCCTTGATTGCTAAATTTGATATTGAGATTAGATGACATCAGATTTGAAAAATTTGATTGATGATCTTACATCTTGAGACATTATATGCAAAATATGAAAAGTTTGTATCTCAATGACCATTGAATGTGAAATATGATATATGATGATTATGTGCCTTGATGACCCTTTATTGCAAACTATGATATTGAGTCTTGTGACTGTAAATTCAATACATTGGAAGGATGATATTGTGCCTCGTTGACCGTTTAATGCTAAATTTGATATTCGAGATTAGATGAACCTAAATAATTGGAAAAGTTTGATTGATGATCTTACATCTTGAGACATTAGATGCGGAATATATGATGGCTTTGGACCTCAGTGACCTTTGAATACGAAATATGATATATGATGGTTTTGTGCTTCAATGACCATTGAATGCTAAATATATATGATGGTTTGTGTCTCGATGACCCTTGAATGTGAAATATGATATATGATGATTTTGTGCTTTGATGAACCTTTAATGTGAAAAATATGATGGTTTTGTGGCTCGATGCCTCTTGAATGAGAAATATGATATATGTTGGATTTGTGGTTCGACGACCCTTGATCGTGAAATAGATATCGAGTTTATATTAATCTAAATTCAATAAATTGCAAGGATAATAGTGTCTTGTTGGCCCATGAATGCTAAAGTTGATATTTGAGGTTAAATGACCCTACATTCAAAAAGTTTAATTGATGATTTTAAATCTTGACACATTAGATGCAAAATATGATGATTTTGTGCCTTGATGACCCTTGAATGCAAAATAATATGTGATATTTTTAGGCATCGATGATTCTTGAATGTGAAAATGATATATGTTGGTTGTGTGTCAATGTCTCATGAAGGAAAAATATGATATATGATGGCTTTGTACTCATTGACACTTGAATACAAAATATGATATATGATGGCACATTGATGACTTTTGGTTGTTGGATATGATATTAAGTCTATATAATTCTAAATTCGATAAATTGAAAGCTTTAGTGTCTCGATAACCCATGAATGATAATAGAGATTATATGACTCTACATTCATAAAGTTTAATTGATTGTATTAAATGTTGAGACATTACATGCGAAATATGATGGTGTTGTACCTCGGTGACCCTTAAATGTGAAATGATATATAATGATTTCTTGCCTCAGCCAGCTGTGAATGCGAAATGACATATGATTGTTTTTTGCTTCGATGACACTTGAATGTTAAATATGCTATATAATGGATTGATGTCTCGACGACCCTTGGATGCCAAACATTATATATGATGATTTTGTGTCTTGATATTCCTTTAATGCGAAAAATGATATAAGATGGTTTTATGCCTCTTTCCCTTGAAAGAGAAATATCATAAATGATGACTTTATTATACCTTGATTGTGAAATATGATATATATGATGGTTTTATGGCTCGATGATTCTTGATTCCGAAATATGATATTGAGTATATGACTCTAAATTTAATATATTGCAAGGATAATATTGTGTTGGTTTTGTGCCTAGATGATTCTTAAATGCGAAAATGATATATGATGATTTTGTGTCTCGGTGGCCCTTGAACGCGAAATATGACCAATGATGGTTGTGTCTTTGTGTCTTGAAGACATTTGAAAGCAAAATATTATATATGATAGCTTTGTGCCTCGATAATCTTTTGATGCGAAAAATGATATATGATGGTTTTGTCGCAAGATGTCCTTGAATTAGAAATATTTTAAATGATGGATTTTTAACTTGATGACCCTTAAATGTGAAATATGATATATGATGGTTTTGTGTCTCGATGACCCTTAATTGAGAAATATAATATTATGTATGACTCTAAATTCAATAAATTGCAATGATATTATTGTGCATTGACGAACCTTGAATGCGAAATCTGAAATAGAATATTTTCTGCTTTTGGATGCGAAATATTATATATATTAAGGTTTTGTGCCTCGATGATCCTTTAATCCGAAAAATTATATATGATGGTTTTGTATTTCGATGACCTTGAATGTTAAATGATATGATATATAATGTATTGTGGGTCAATGGCTCTAGATTAAGAAATATGATATTGAGTCTATACGACTCTAAATTCAATAAATTGCAAGGATAATATTGGGCCTCGATAACCCTTGAATGTGAGATATGCTATATAATTGATTGATGTCACGGCGACCCTAGGATGTCAAATATTATAAATGACAACTTTGTACCCCGATGACCCTTGAATGTGAAATATCATACATCATGGTTTTGTGGCTCGATGACCATTAATTGAGAAATATGATATTGAGTCTATATCACTCTAAATTAAATATAATGAAACGATGATATTGTGCCTCATTAACCCTTTTGAATGCTAAATTGGATATTTGAGATTAGATGACCCAACATTCAAAAGGTTTGATTAATCTATTTTTATTTCTTTATATATAAAATAATTACACATGAACAAAAGGTAGATGGACAACAAGCTACGCCGCTAATTCTTTTTGAATAGCAAAACTCAATCTTTGAAAAACTACATCTCTAGACCTAGGCGTCACAACATTACAATTCATGACCTTTTGAACTCTTTTCAAAACGTTTACAGCCTCTGGTGCTAGAAAACCAAAAGTGTCGAAAGCAAACGGTATAAAAACGTGTTGATTGCCAGAGCATGCTTTCTCGTGTTGATCTTAAATTTTGACACATTAGATGTGAAATATGATGGTTGTGTGCCTCAATCACCCTTGAATACGAAATTTGATTAATATGATGACTTTGTGACTCGATGACCCTTGAATGTGAAATATGATATATGATAATTTTGTGTCTAGAGGACCCTTGAATGCGAAATATAATATATATGATGGTTTTGTGTCTCGATGTCCTTTGAATGTGAAATGTTATATATGATAGTTTCGTGCCTCGATTATCCTTTAATGCAAAAAATGATATATGATTGTTTTGTGTCCCAATGTCCCTTAAATAAGATATATTATAAATGATGGTTTTTTACCTCGATGACCCTTAAATGTGAGTTTGCTATATAATGTATTGATGTCTCGGCGACCCTTGGATGCCAAATATTATATATGATGGTTATAAACCTTTAATGCATAAAATGATATAAGATGGTTTTATGCCTCGACATCCCTAGAATGAGAAATATTATAAATGATGACTTTGTACCTTGAAGACCCTTGAATATGAAATATGATATTTGATGATTTTATGGCTCGAGGACCCTTAATTGAGAAATATCATATTGAGTCTATATGACTCTAATTTCAATAACTTGCAGGGATAATATTGTGCCTCGATGACCTTTGAATTTGAGATGTGATATATAATGGATTGATGCCTTGATGACCCTTGGATAACAAGTATTATTTATGATGGTTTTGTGCCTTGAAGATCCTTTAATGCGAAAAATGATATTTGATGGTTTTGTGCCTCGATGTCCCTTGAATGAGAAATATTATTAATGATGGCTTTGTATCTCGATGACCCTTGAATGTGTAATATCATATGTGACGGTTTTGTAGCTTGATGACCCTTAATGAGAAATATGACATTGAGTCTACATCACTCTAAATGTTACTTATGCAATCCATGATCTTAGGGTTCTTAAAATATAAAAGAGCAATCAATCATAATTAATTTGATTGCTTTGATCACAATTCCTAAAAATCCAACATAATATCATCATCATCATCATCACTATTGTTATATATTTTTATAAGAATTTCCTTGAAAACAAATATTACTCTATTGCTCGTAAACCCGAGAGCTTTACAAGTCAAGACACAAAAAAAGTTTATCATCATCCGAGTCTAGAAAATACACAGAAGGAACCCTAATCTCAATCACCAAAAAAATCTACACAACTGTGCAATGCTTCCTTTTTCAACTTAAGCCTCCATCCTCAATACAACAGTCACCTCGACCAAATAAAAAATAATAAAGATCAGAAGAAATAGAAAGGAAACTAAACGAAATATCTATACTGAAAATAAAATTACCTTGAGATATTATCTTGTACTGCCTGAATATGTAGCTTCGTTTGATTTTTGTTCTGATATGTGATTGAAGCGTGTAGAACCTGTGTGTGTTTAGATCGAATGTGGTTTTGTGTGTTTTTGTTAAATAAAAAATAACAGAGGCCTAATCAATGTTAAAAAAGGGAATTTGGGTTTTGGGGTTATTTTTAAAGAGATTTGAGCAACAAAAAAAAACAAGAAATAAAAAAGAAAAGAAAGTATGGTTCCGTCGGCGGCGCTGCCGTACCACTCTAACGGCCACCGCGCCGGAACCTGGGTTCCATGGTGGCAATCCACCGGAAGAGGTGAATATTCATCTATGTTTTTAAAGAAATAAGAAATGAATTATTTTTTTTAAGAAATGAATGAAATCCATTGGATTTGGGAGTATATAGCCCCTGATCCAATGCGTTCTCGCCCATTGCATGTCTGTTATCGTAGTCGTTGATCTCCCGTCATGCAACCAAGAAACCGCGGCCCTAAGATCACATCACGGTTAATTTATCCTGCTATCCACGCCCCTACACATTAATTTTCACACCCCCTCTGTCTCTTTTTTTTTATTTTTTTTATATTTCTTTTTTCCTTAATTTTAATTTTATTATTTATTTTTTTTCTTGATTTCAGTTATGTGATTTATTTAATCTAATAAAAATAGTAAAAACCAAAAACATGATGTTCAATTTTATTTCTTTCACACTACAAATTAATTTTTCATAAAAAATCTCGGATTAAAGAGAAGATTGGCGAATGTACATTCGTTGGTCGCGCAAACGATCGGGGGCTCAGCATCACGCTTTGTCAACAGATTGTTCATCTTCCGCGCTTAAAAATAATTCTAACACATCAAATAAATTTTTGCCTTAACGCATCGAATGAAAAAAAAAACCATTTTCATAAATAAAATCAAGCAACCAATCAAACATTTTCTACCATGAACTACGAGACTTGGAGTTTCTCATTGCACCGGAGAATACGTAGGAGCAAGATTGGTATATCTTGTCAGACACACTAATAAAAAACTAACTTTTTTCACTCTTGTATATATAATAAATAAAAGCATGCAAACAAATAACAAAAACACTTATTTTAACCCTAAGCTAATTAGAAGGTTCCCGTTGAGGGGTGCTAATACCATCCCCTTGCATAACTGACTCCCGGACTTGGAAATGTTTGCGAATGCGACTTTCCCTTTAAAAATAAAATTTTGATCGCGACTTTACTGTTCAACGACGCTTTCTACTTGCGTATTTTTCCTGCCGCTTCAGCTGGGGACACAAATGAGAGTCAAGCCTATCTTTGTTAGTTCTAGGTTGAGTGTCTTTTGTTTTTTTGCGTGCTTTTCATAAGTTTTTTGTTCTTGCTTTTATATTTACGTGCTTTTTATTTTTCTATTCATTTGTGTTTATTCTATTTAGTATATATATCAACTGAGGGGGAATTGTTACTTGAGTTAGTAGTATGGACCTATGGGATGTACATGATAAGCACCGATTGCTGAAAATTCATGAAATAGCTTTGTGAACTTTGGACTTGTGAAATCTTGTGATTCAAAAGGAAATAAACTGCTTGGAAGATGGGTGTTAGGATTATAAGTGGACAATGGCAGAATATGACACAAACATAATTAGATCTAAATAGAATCAAAGTAAAGAAAAGAGAAGAAATGGAATAAGGTAGAATGGGCGCCACACTCTTTCTAATCCAAGAGAGAATGATAAGCCTGTGGATGAGGATCACTACAAAAAAAAAATGATTCCTTGATATGATCAGTTTTGGTTCCATCCAGAACCTAAGAGCAAATACTCTCAATTACACAAAGTGTAAAAAACCTTAAAATTCATTGATTTGGAAAGAGTTACATGCCTCCTTTATATAGGAAAGACTTATGATGAGTAATAAGAAAAAGTAACTCCTAAGAAAGCAAAAAGTCTTCAGCCACTAACTATCATGATAATGGGGCTGAATTATTACAAAGAAAAATGGAAAATAAAGAATTGATAGTGGTGCCCTTTGATTGCTTAGTGCACCACTTTCATATGCTTAATTAGTGGAGGAGCACTTTGTTCACTACAAGAAAACCTTAATTTCTTGGTCAATATTCTTGGCGGATTTGAACCCTCAATATTTTATTGGGGGCTAAAAGCCCTCAATAAGCCATAAATTTCGCCAATAAGCCAACCAGAGTTTTTTCAAATTTTGAAACTGGCTTCTTGGCGGCCATGGGCAGCCAGTAATTAAAAGAATCTCTGACAGGATTGTTGAGGGTCCATGGCCGCCAAGAAACCATGACCTTTGAAGGATTGTTGAGGGTCCATGGCCGCCAGGAAACCACTCGTACATTTTTTATTATTTTCTTTCAACTGTTATATCTTCCCTTCATATTATATATCCTTCAATTCACTTCATTTCTACTACTTCACTTCATTTTACACTTCCAATCTCTCTCTAAATTTCTCTAACTTCTCTCTTAAATCTCATACTTCTTACTTTAAATTTTTTTTTTTCATACTTATCTCAAAATTTTAAATTTCACATCTCTATCCAAAAAATGGTAAGTATTTGTCTTTTAATTTAAAAAGTTTAATTGTTTGCTTTGTTAACTTAAATATATATGTTCTAATATTTTTTTGTTTACAATTTTTATTTAGCAAGTGTTGATAATTCTCGTGGTCAAAATGAAAAATAAAATTGTAAAAAGTTAGTATTTTTAGGCAAAATAAGTATACAGTTAGTATTTTTAGTCAAAATAAAAAAAATTAGTATTTTTAGTCAGAATAAATATAAAGTTAGTATTTTTAGACAAAATAAAAAAAAGTTAGTATTTTTAGTCAAAATAAATTTAAAGTTAGTATTTTTAGTCAAAATAAAGAAAAAGTTAGTATTTTAGTCAAAATTAAAAAAGTTAGCATTTTTAGTCAAAATAAAAAAAGTTAGTATTTTTAGTCATTAAAAAAAATAAAAAATAGTATTTTTAGTCAAAATAAAAAAGTTAGTATTTTTAGTCTTTAAATATAAATTATTTAATTATTTAAAAATCAGATTATTTAAATAATATGAATTTTAAATAATTAAATAAAATTTTTTTTTTTTAATTACGGATGGCTTCTTGACGACCATGAACCTCCAAGAAGAGATGGATTGTTGGCGGCCGTGGACCTCCAAGAAGCCAGTCTGTGAAATTCAAAACTGACAGGCTTATTGGGGGCTCAGGGCCGCCAAGAAGCATATTGGGGGCTCAGGGCCGCCAAGAATCATTCCTGGCGAGCGTTTTCTTGTGGGTCTTGGGCCACCAAGAAGCCATGTATTCTTGGCGAATTTTGTGACTTCTTGGAGGCCTTGGACCCTCAATTTTTTCATGTTTTCTTGTAGTGGTTTTCCACTTTCTTATGATATATTGTACCACTATCACATGCTTGGATGATAATCTTAAACTTTGGTTCTTTCTCTTCAATTTGGGTCAAGCCTCCTTCAACTTGGGTCGGACCGTCTATTGATTTGATTATGAAGTGAACTAAGGCATCATTGACTCTTCTTGCACGCGCCCTTGTCATTGGACCTCCTAAGCTTCGGATTGCATCACTTATGTCTTGGATTGTGTCTTCATCATTACGTCCTTCTTGAAAAGAATTCGACCTCGAATTTAGATCATCATCACCTACATCAAAAGGAGACAAATCAGCCGCATTGAAAGTATTACTTACCTCATACTCACTTGGAAGTTCTATTTTGTAGGCGTTGTTATTGATCCTAGAAAGTACTTGAAAAGGTCCATCTCCCCTTGGTTGAAGTTTGGACTTCCTTTGTGATGAGAATCTTTCTTTTCTCGTATGTATCCAAACCCAATCCCTGGGTTCAAAAACAACTTTCTTTCGCCCTTTGTTTGCACTTCTTGCATAGCTTTCATTTTTCTGTTTCATTTGCAATTTTACTTGCTCATGCAATTTTCTCACAAATTCAGCTTTTGTTTTCCCATCTTTATGCTTCAAAATAGATGTGTTAGGCAATGGTAATAAATCAAGAGGTGTTAAGGGATTAAAACCATACACAATCTCGAAAGGTGAAAATTGTGTAGTGCTATGGACAACCCTATTGTAAGCAAACTCTACATGGGGAAACCATTCATCCCACATTTTTAAATTCTTTTTAAGAACAACCCTAAGAAGAGTAGAAATAGTTTTATTCACTACCTCAGTTTGTCCATCTGTTTGGGGATGATAAGTAGTGGAAAATAACAACTTTGTTCCTACCTTTCCTCACAAAGTCCTCCAAAAATGGCTTAAGAACTTGGAGTCACGATCTGAGACGATGCTCCTTGGTAAGCCATGTAGGCGCACCACTTCTTTAAAGAACAAATCAGCAACATGACAAGCATCATCCACCTTTTTACAAGGAATAAAATGTGCCATCTTTGAAAACCTATCCACAACCACAAATATATAATCTTTTCCATTCTTTGTTCTAGGAAGCCCCCAAAACAAAGTCCATGGAAATGTCAATCCAAGGAAATTCAGGTATGGGCAAAGGAGTATACAAACCGTGAGGCATAACTTTTGATTTGGCCTTTTTACACACAATGCATCTTTCACAAAATTTTTGAACATCAATTTTCATGTGAGGCCAATAAAAATGTTCTTGCAAGAGTTCTAGAGTTTTGGATGCCCTAAAATGACCCATTAGTCCTCCCTCATGCGCCTCTTTTACAAGTAAATCCCGAATGAAACTTTTAGGTACACATAGTCTTTTTTCTTTAAATAAATAGCCATTGTGCCTAAAATACCCATTGAAGACAGCATGCTCACAAGTTAAAAATTTTGAAGAAAATTTAAGGTCACTTTCATACAAATCTTTAATATGCTCAAGACCAAAAACTTTTGTTTCAAGAGTAGAAAGCAAAACATATCTTCTTGAAAGTGCACCCGCACCCACATTTGCCTTACCTTTCTTGTGCTTAATCACATATGGAAATTGTTCAAGAAATTCAACCCATTTGGCATATCTCTTGTTCAACTTACCTTGCCTTTTTAAATGTTTCAAAGATTCATGGTCACTATGAATGACAAATTCTTTGGGCAGCAAGTAATGTTGCCAAGTTTGCAATGCCCTCACTAAGGCATACAATTCCTTATCATAAGTTGAGTAATTTAGGGCAGCCCCTTTTAATTTCTCACTAAAATAAGCAATCGGATGGCCTTCTTGCATCAAAACAACACCAATCCGAATATTGGAAGCATCACACTCAATTTCAAAAGATTTAGAAAAATTAGGTAATGCAAGAATAGGTGCTTGGGTGAGTTTTTCTTTAAGGGTAGCAAAAGCTTGCTCTTGTTTCTCACCCCATTTAAAACCAACTTCTTTTTTTACAATTTCATTAAGAGGTGCAGCCAAGGTACTAAATCCCTTACAAACCTCCTATAGAAACTAGCTAAACCATGAAAACTTCTTACCTCACTTACATTTTTGGGCGTTGGCCATTCTTGAATAGCTTTCACCTTGATTTCATCAACATGGACTCCCTTAGAGCTTATAATGAAAACTAAGAAAATCACATGATCGGTGCAAAAAACACATTTTTCTAAATTTGCATATAAATTTTCTTTTCTCAGCACTTGCAAAATAACCCTTAAGTGAATGTAATGGTCCTCTAAATTTTTGCTATATACTAAGATATCATCAAAATACACAACAACAAATTTACCCAAAAATTCTCTCAAAACATGGTTCATTAGTCTCATGAAAGTGCTAGGTGCATTAGTTAGTCCAAATAGCATAACCAACCATTCATATAAACCATATTTTGTTTTGAAAGCTATTTTCCACTCGTCCCCCTCCCTTATCCGAATTTGATGGTACCCACTTTTCAAATCAATTTTAGAAAATAAGCTTGCACCAAACAATTCATCAAGTAAGTCATCTAGCCTAGGAATAAGATGTCTATACTTAATGGTAATGTTATTAACAGCCCTACAATCAGTGCACATTCTCCAACTACCATCTTTTTTTGGTACTAAAATTATCAGGACAGCACATGGACTTAGACTTTCTCTTACCCATCCTTTACTTACCAATTCAGCCACTTGCCTTTGAATTTCTTGAGTTTGTTGTTGATTGCTTCGGTAGGCTGGCCTATTAGGAAAGGATGCTCCCGGATTGAGATCAATATGATGCTCAATTCCTCTTATAGGTGGTAAACCACTTGGTACCTGAAGGTGCGTGGGAGAAAACACAAGAAGGGGGGTTGAATTGTGTTTTAAGTTTTTAAAATCTTTTCAAGATAATAGTATCTATCAAAGTCTTTAAGCACAGCGGAATACTTAACACAAACAACTTGACTAAATGTAAAGATGGAAGAGTAAATAAGAGAGTGAGAGAGAGAGAGAGAGAGAGAGAGAGAGAGAGAGAGAGAGAGAGAGAGAGAGAGAGAGAGAGAGAGAGAGAGAGAGAGAGAGAGAGAGAGAGAGAGAGAGAGAGAGAGAAGGATTTATACTAGTTCCCCTCACAAAACGAGAGTACTACAGTCCCCTTGCACTTCCAAGGGATTTCACTATAGTCAAAAGATTACAATCCTAGTGCTCAAGCACACAAGCATGAGACTTTCTTGCTCTAAGTCACACAAGATAGAGAGACTTCCTTGCTCAAATCACAAAAGATAAGAGACTTCCTTGCTCCAATCACAAAGATAAGAGACTTTTCCAAATTACTCACACAAGAGTAAATACTAACTACTAAGCTTAAAACTATTACAATAATAACTTCAGAGGCTTTAGCTAGTTTTCAAGTTCTCACTTAATCTTGAGAGATAAAATATTTGAAGATCAGTTTTTATCAATTTCTTTCTTTCACATATATATATATATATATATATATATATATATATATATGAGTGAGGAAAGATATTGAGACTTGTAGAATCTCGTTGTAAATGAACAGCTGTAACTTTTGAATATACTCTAAGCACAGCCGCGTCTTCTTCACAGTTAAGCTCACGTTTTACTGTCTGTCCAAATACAGTAATAAGGTACAACTAGCTCCTAAAGAGGATAGGATCACATCCTTTATGACCGTTGTAATTAGTTGTCCTTAAAGAGATCATCAGGCTTAGTAAGAGTGAGTGATGTAGCCTTTCTGATGACCAGTGGAATTCTCTTTGCTTCTGATAAACCTTGATATCTTGAAGTCTGGTTGGTCTTGAATATTTGGTCTCTGATAGTCCTTCGTAATTCAGTTTCTGAACGTCTTCATCTTCTGAATAACTCTTGACTAACACCAAATAGCTTCTGAACTCTTGTAGGCATCTGAATGTCTCTGCGCGAGCGGAAAGCGCTCGCTAAACAGCAAAGTTGCCATCGAAATATTATTTTTAAAGGGAAACGTCGATAAATCCCTAAAGGAATGGAACGATGGTCTTCACAATCATTTCGAGGTTTGGGAGTCGGTTATGCAAGGGGAAGGTATTAACACCCCTCACATGATCACATCCATTGTATTTAATGGGAACCTTCTAATTAGCTTATGGGGTTAAAAAAAAGTGTTTTTTTTTATTTGTTTGCATTCTTTTATTTATTATATATACAAGAGGGGAAAAATTAGTTTTTTATTAGTGTGTTTGACAAGATGTACGAATCTTGCTCCTACGTATTTTCCGATGCAATGGGAAACTTAAAGCCTCGTAGTTCGAGGTAGAAAATGTTTGATTGGTTGGTTGATTTTATTTATGAAAATGGTTTTTTTTTTTCATTTGATGCACTAAGGCAAATATTTATTTGATGTGTTGGAATTATTTTTAAGCGTGGAAGACGAACAATCTGTCGACAAAGTGTGGCACTAAGCCCTCGATCGTTGGAGAGACCAACAAATGTACATTCATCAATTTCCTCTTTAACTTGAGTTGTTTATTGAAAATTAATTTGTAGTGTGAAAGAAATAAAATTGAAAAAAAAAATCATGTTTATGGTTT